>JBBPDA010000013.1:7436028-7452735 GCA_037974385.1 Arnoldichthys spilopterus | reverse complement strand
CTCTCTCTTTCTCTCTCTCTCTCTCTCTCTCTATATATATATATATATATATATATATACAGATCTATCTGTCTTCCTAATGCGTCTGTTCCTTCTAATGTTCGTATGTTCTGAACAAACAAAACTCACTGCTCAGAAAAACGGCTTTAAGTATCATTTTCTCAGGTGCAGGACAGTTAACTGAATTCCACTGTCTAAATATTCGGTGGTCAGTGGTAACTGTTAAGTCCGTCCTGGGTATTTGCTCTGAAATTTGTCTTGTGTTTGCAATGAACTAGGGCTGATGTCAGATTTTCACTACATGATTATCGTGGCCAAAAAAATCACATTAGCAATATTATTACAATATCTGTCAAATATTTGAACAAAACAATAATAAAAGTAACGGTACGAGTAAATTTCATCTTTTAAATTTGTCGCTTTTTGACTCTCTGTGTGTGATGGCTTTATGTCTGCATTTCTCTTCTTATCCACGGACTTAAAATGCCGTTAGCTGACCTGAAGCCCAGGCTCTGTCTCACCTCTGTGACAATGCCGTAGATATAACCAGGAGAGAGAAAATCATGTCATATCCAGAACCAGTAGAGCAACTGTTTCAGGGTAAGCAAACTAAGTGCAGCTCACTCTCTCCACTTTCTCCAAATCTGCAGGATGATGGAGGTGAAGGTGAACAGGTCTGTGGGTTATTGCCCTCTTTAGCACTTCCTATAGACTCAAAAACCTTCTACACGGGAGAGTTCTCACCTACACTGTTCTCTGACATGATTTTGAGTGGCAGTAGTGGACAGAGGATACACTATGGTAGTAGCTGTACTTTATGGCGATTAGCGTTAATTAGCAATATGCCACACACTCGCTGGAGTGTGAACGAGATTTCTGCAATATTTCCGATATTTTCAAGCGCATATTATTAACTTGAAATGTTCACACCTCATTAGTACTGGTATTCTGTGACATCCCAACTCTGAATGTTTACTAAGACAGGAGTTCATGACTTTTCATATTTCCTGTTTTTATATTATGGGTAGTGACCCACTGGTAGGTACTAGTGTGGGGAAGAGTGGTTCAGAAGGAAGCTTGTTGAGTGTATATCAAAAAATTAAGCAAAGCTAAATCAAGCACATTAATAAATAAGAAGCATCAAAACCTCAAGCTTCCTAAAAGTCCTTACATCTAAGTACAGAAAAGTATTATTATTTTATTCAATCCATATGTAAAACTGTGTCAGTCTTTCGGCATGGGATGCTGTTGCGCTGAAACAACAGTGATACTCAGTAAAAAGCTGAAAGCTGAGGAACTTGTGAAGAGTTTATATTTAGTGGGTGGATCCCAGGACAAATACTACTTCTCTAGGTGCCTTTTGACACTGAAATATCTGGGAAATCCTGCACTAAGCTAAATGTACAGCAGTGTGTTTTTGTGTGTGTGTGTGTGTTTAGCATAGCTGTGTACAGTTCTATATTTAACCGTCTATATTTCTGTGTTAATGTCTTACTTGGTTTTGTCTCATGTGATGTGTGGGTGTTTACAAATTGGATCAATGTTAAGTCAGTGAACAATGCTTCTTTATTCTGCCTTTTGTCTTTATTTCAGACACACCCCACATAAAACTTCTTTGTCAGGGTTTTAACTGTCCTTGTAAAATATTTAGCATTACATATTTGCATTTGTGTGTGTGTTTCTTTGTGTCTGTGCCTGTAGGCTACAGTTACACTGATAAGCAAATCCAGTGCTTCATAAAGCGCTGCTATTTCGTTTAAGTTATAGAAGTGTCTTGATAACTCGTTATCTAATTAGGTTAAACTGACTAATCCTCATGCAAAGGTTCACACTGTGGCCATTAAGCTAACTCTCTTACCTGATACTGCAGCTAAAAGCAGAAATCATCCTGCCTTCATAAAACCTCAAACCATTACAAAGAAAGCATAAGAGCTGCTTTCAGCACGTTGCTCTTAAAGAGTGCTCTCTGTGGCCTTTAATCTACATGGTTCTCAATCCTAGTCCTGGGGGCTCTTCGCTTTACTTAGATTACAAAGAGTTTGAGCTGTAGTTTTCTTTTACAGGGAAACCAACAAAAAGTTGCAGAGAATGGCTGAGGCTGGGTATCTGACCTGCCGTGGTGTGGAGCCCTCTGCTGGGCAGTTAATATCTCTGCGCTGGCTTCGACTCTGGCTCTGAGAGTGAGGGGCATAGTGGCGGGAAAGCAGGCCTCTCATTCTCAGCTGAGGGTAGAGGTTAGAGCGTAGACACAGAGGGTTAAACACAGCATCCTCCTCTAACTGCAACAGGCATCTCTGTGAGAAATGGAGACGGACAGACTGATAACTAATCAAATAAACAGTGATTTGTTATATTTGGATTTCTGGTACTGTCATGGAGGAAGGTTGCAAAAGAACAGGAACTGCAGATGGAAATTGGATGAGTATAGAGATACTGGGAGTGTTTTAAACCTGCGATCAACATCAGGAAAAGGATGCTGCTACTTTACAGAAGTGAAGAGTTTTTAAGTGCCCTAATAGTTTGTGCAAATGTGTCTGTCCATTTTATAATCACACATGTAGCACACAACCTACTGACATTACCAGTAGGTCATGCTCTTACCTACTGTATGATTTGTTAGTCAAAGGCCCACTATGGCCAGAGAGGAAATGACACATGTATGTATAGGGTGTTCAGACAGAGAATGTCATGACTTAGTCATGTATTTCTACAAGAAATTGTGAAAATATATATAATATTCTTAGATTTACAGGGCAAGCAATTCATCCACAGTAACTGTGCTGCCTTGTGTACACATCTGCCCAGTTGGCCTTTTTCGCTCGACAGAGTATGCAAGAAAATACCTCCACCAAAGAGAGTGTGTTGGGTGGCGGGTCCTCATTTGTGACAGGCAGATTGCAGGGCAGCATTAGTTCTTGTGTGAGGATAGGTTTGAGTAAGAGAGATAGAGAGGCGGACGACTGGAGCACGTAGTAAGAAAACACACTGGACCCAGAATGGAACTCGGGCTCTGAACGCACCAGAAGAAACCAATCACGGATCTGGAGACACATACACACATACCAAATTAGCAAATCAACATGCAACATTATGATAAGATAAGATAAGATAAGACAACCTTTTATTAGCCCCACAAGTGGAAAATTTGCAAGAAAAAGCTCGTAAATGAGCAGAGCTGCCGTAACAGGCTGCCACTCGCTGGGGGCGCCGGAAGTAGAAAAGCAAATCTGTTAAGAGACATAGAAATATCCAATAGTATTTTAATTCCCTTTTTACACAAACATTCTGGACTGACCCTGAGTGTGTGGCAGAGAGCATGAAAGGTCTGGTGGTTGCTTTCCATTTCTTCCCAGTCCAGCTGCCAGCTTGTTGTAGGTTTGATGATCAGCGGAAGGCCGTACAGCACAGACTGACACACCCCGCCTGCATGCAGAGCTCTAACACACATACACTGAATAAAAGCTACACTGAAGCTTATAGTTTTTGGCCATAAATCAACTTTGCAATATTCCCCATTTGTCAAATGTAGTCCGTTAGACAGCGTTGTTGGCAGTGGAGCAAACATCTGAAATCGCATCACATTGTGAAGTATTCAGACTTGTTTATGTGGGTTTTGACATTGTATGACATACTGTTATCTGTAAACATGGATAACTTGGTTTGCTCTGAGGGAAGTGTGTGGTGATTCAGTCATGCAGTTTGCACAGTGCTAACTGTTAAAGCATTAGCTTCAATTACTAGCTAGTTGTATAAGCCTCGCAGCTCTAGTGCAGGACTAAAGAAGCTAACGGCAAATATGTCCTAGCTGAACGACTGTGCCTCGGATAAAGGGAAAAACTGTTTATTGGTTTAACCATTGCTTTAAGCATTAACAAATCAAACTAGTCATGAATGCTTACCATGACTTTAAGTGCATGAAAGAACATTGCAAAGCAAATCCCTGATGAGTAATTGAGCAGGCAGAAAGAGAGAGTGAAACTGAAGTGGGCATAATGCGAAAAAGAAATACAAAAGTGACATAATCGATACAGTGAGCACGTTTCGATTCACTGCACGATGGCAAGGTAAAAATGCTGTCACTGTCTCTCCAAAACTCCCTTAGATCACTGATCTTATGCGCATGCAAAATGTATGCAAAACCCACAAGCTGCCACAATGTATGGCAGTGTGTCTGTCTGTGCATGTACTTTAGGCCTCACACACTGAAGCCTCTGTCTCATTGTTCCACAGTACATTGGAGCATGACTCATACCCATGTTCAGCATGACACTGATGCCCTTTTTGCATAATCCATTCATTTTGCCATCCAGTCTCTCTCTGTCTGCCTCTCTTTGCTCCTTTATCTCTGTTTCTCCGTTGCTTTCTTGCACTCACTTTTTCCATAGGACACTTGTTGGCCAGCACTAGTTTAATTTTGAAGCTTCAAGTTTAAGCATTTGGCACAAATCTCAATGTGCCCTGCTGTGGACATAAATGTTCCTAAAGATTTCTTAATTTTTCATTTGAATAAGATTAAACAAAATCTAGAATAAACAAAATCTTTAAGTTCAGTTCAATTAAAAATGAGGTTGTTCGATAGATTTTAAAGGGAAATTACACTGATCTGTCACATTTTCTGCTGGTCACCTTGAATAGCTAATAAAAGTATGGTATTTACATTGTAGTCATTGAGACCCCTGGCTTCTATCACTACAACTGTAAAAATAAGAGTCCAAAAGATTCTAATTCTGTTTACAGTATCGTGACAGGCTGCTTGCATGTTTCAGGCCAATGCAAAACATTGCTACATTGGAACCTGCTGTTTTCGAAAGCAAAACCTACTTGATAACTCGTAGTCTTTGTGGGGGAGGGCACTGATTGGACAGGCTCTTATTAGGGTGGTGGAAGTCACGAACACTCTCAGTTTTGGCTCCAAGGTCAGGCATGCCAGGGAGGAGTGCTGGACTCACAAGTCTTTCCTGCATGTCGCACTTTATACACACTGCAGACAGACACAGATATGTTTACTTCTGCTCACTTCAGACAGAAGAAATGACTGTTTCTCAGTGTAAGGTATTGACCTTTTGTGGGTTTCTGCAGGTGCATGTGTGTGTGTGTGTGTGCGTGTGTGTGTGTGTGTGTGATGTAAATCACCAGGATTAGGCCTGTGAACAGGGTTTGTTTTTGGGCCAAGCATCTGTCCAGGCGATGGTAAGAACAGCTGAAGATGTTCCCTTTCTCCTGCTTGGTCATGCAGCCATGCTTTTAGAACATTCTCCACAGCAACCACACTGTTCTCTACTAGCTGTAGATCCATCTCTGCCCCTAACATCAGATCCTCTACAAACACAGAGAGGGATTAGTGGAAATGCTTCATTTTGCTCAAGCCACCACTAGAGGGTGCTGAACAACTGTTGCTTCTCATAGTATCCAGAATAAAGTTGACCACAAGCTTTAACCAACTCTTTACTGTAAGGTTTAACAGAAATGTCTGTTGTCCTTAAACTTTGAAAAAGAACCCAGAATTCTGTATGTGTTAAAAATATTATATATTGTAAGACTGAATTGATATCTCCTGAAGACAATATGTGTGGTAAACAGTGCAGGCTGAATTTTGTGACTGTGCGCACTTTATTCAGACTTCCAAATGCTCAAAGTAACCCATTTAAAATATTTAGATACTGTAGCTGTCTTTAGTCTTTTTAGATCCTTGAATTAAAGAGGCTAATTCTTCATTAATGTAATTCTGGAGTTAAACCTGTCTAAGATAAGGCTATCTCAGCTAAATGGACTCTTCCTCTGGAGCCACTGCCGTTTTCAATTATTCATGTATGTCTATAGGCCCCAAAAAGACTAATGGGAGGCAGCTGGACATGTTTAAACTTTTATTGTGCAGTAGAGAGAAAAAGATAGAAGGAAGAGTTAGCGAAGAATAAATGGATGCAATCCCTAGCATGCAACCGCTCCCTTGGGAACTGCACTGGGAGGAGACGTTAGGGCACTTTCAGACCAACAATATGCGCTAAAGCAGTTTTGCAATAATTGCTTTTCCAGGTCATCAGTGAAGCAGAGCTGCTAATCCATCGTATCTGATCTTCAATTTACAATTCAAACATCAGTGTGATCGTGTTTTCGGTTCGCAAACTGTTCACAAGGACACTGAAACAATTTGTTGAAGGCTAATATTGACACTATACAGCATTAAAATCACTTACACACCATTTGTGATAAGTTAACATCATTACAAACACACAAATACAGACAGGGTCCTGAAACAACCTTCTCCTTGTTGATAATAATAATAATAATAATAACAATAATAATAATAAAATGCTATTGGAATCTATTGCAGTCATTTTGAACATGGTGAAAGGTCTTACAGAGAGCCATTCTTAATGCACTGTATTTGCAACAGTGTGTTGTTTGCTCTAAAAAGTGCAGAGAATGAGTCTTGATTGAATGCTGATAATGCTGTGCATCTCTACAGACTGCTGAAGCTTCACATCTAGTAAATGTCACCCAGATGGTGTGAGTGGGCAAAATAAAAATAAAAAAAGAGGTGCAAACAGAGAAGTGGAAAGCGGAGAGCATGACAGCTTTGGGTAGATGGCAATGACAGATGCAGAGCAACCCCCACATCACCTGTTAACACAATCTCCTTATGCATTTTCTATATCTCTTTACATGTTCTGTCAGTCTGTGTTGCAATAATTAAGCTCAGCTGAATCCAGTCCAACCCTTGTCATATGCCTAATCATTTTGGCCATAGATGTCTAGCATCATCTCTCTTGCTTCTCCTATCTTTTTCAATCTGCTCTTCATTCCTCTGTTTCAATCCGTCTATGTCACTTAAAAGGCGTAAGTGGTTACCAGCACTCGTCTCCAGCACTCATCAAGCCATTTGCACGGAAACCATGGAATGCTCATATCCTCATTCCATCACTCATCATCCTTCCTTCTCTGTCATAAGAGTAGATAGAGATCAGAGTTCCAGACTGGCCTGGAGAGAGCAAGCCTCTGTCTTCTCTGAAAGAAACTAATGCAGAGTAATTGATCATTTTGCAGTCACTGAGAGATCAAAAAGTTCAAATCGACATGTATTGAGCACCTAATGACTACTGAGCCATTAGGGGTCATTACTCTCTGCTAGTAATTAGCTTTTTGTCATCCGATGAGGTAATGGAGAAAGAACCAGGTTATGATCTCTGTAATAGTTTATGAGCAGGGTTTTTGATAGTAAAGTATGTGGCCATTTGTTGCCCATTCATGCTGTGGATTTTGTTGAATGAATTTATGGTTCTGTCTTTCAAAAGTGCAAAATGAAAAAAAAGAAAAAATCCCATCATAATCTGACAGCGTTCTGACTAGCAGAAGGTGCATGAAAGGGAGAGAGGGGAGGAGAGAAAGGAGAACGAGATATCAAAAGAACAAATGCATTTAAGAAAATGTAAAAAAAAAATGGGAGAGTCTGGTGTCAGGTGATGAGAGTAGGAAGAGGGAAAAAAGAGCAGGAGAGAGACTGAGCCGCAAAACTGGCGTGTGGAAAAGTCTGCTGAGCATTAATATAAAATGTGCATTATTAGCAAGTAATGAGTGACACCCACTTGTGCACACACACCTGCCAGTATGCTACTAACGTCATTGCCGTAACATTATGACCTCTACAGGACTTTTTCCACCCATCAGAACAGGCAAATGTTTCCTGAAATGCTGAGGGGAGTCCAAGCACAGTGCTGTCCAGGTGTTCGTCCAGCTCAGCATGGAAAAATTATTTTTTTTAAAAAAGAAAAAAAAAAAACATCTGGACATTCAAAACTAAAGCTGTACAGACATGAAACTCCAGTCACTAGGTTTTCTGTTTTTTTCTATGTACAGGAAGAGTCTTAGTATTATTGTCTACAGTCTATTGTCTGTATCTACCATAAAACCCAGATGTGAAACTAAAAAATTAGGGTAAAAGACATTGGCGTGTTCATTTAAGTAGAGTGTGTTACTGTGGTTGTGATTTTGTGACTTTTATATTTAGTTATATTCTATGCAAATGAGGCTTGTTCATGCACAAAAGCAAATCTGACAAACAAATACAAAAAAAAACTAAAAACACATTTTCATTCAGTATTTTTCCCTTTATTTTTGTACGCAATGTAACTTCAGGTAGTATTAAAAATGGGATTTTTGATATTTCAGACATACCAATGCAACTGAATGTACTGCATGGATTTACTCGCTCTTTCATCATTGCACTAAAAGGATAATGGAAGTGAGTACACTCACCGTTAAAATCCTTTTTTTAAAGAGGGGAAAAGCAGAGGAAAAGAGAGGGGGCAGACAAAGAGAAAGATCCTCTTAAATCCCTGCAAACACTATCATTCAAGGCCAAATCCTCATGAGAAAATACACAGTGAACGATGGTGTTGCAGTGCGTGGGGACGGACCACCATGCCTGTTCCCTCCTACACACAGGCACACACACATACAACACACACATACATCTATCAACCTGTTTCAAATGGCCAGTTTATCTCCACGTTAGTGCAGCCAAGACGATAAAAACTCACAAAGTCTTAATTCCAAAACAACCTATGTAGCTTTCAGAATGAAGACTGTGTTTACCTTTCGTCAAGAGCCAAGAGATAAAGCAACGTAAGGGAAAAGATTTGAGCAGACTGCCTGTTTAATTGCATCTAAGACCATGCAGCGCAAACACACAAGACAACTATTTGACCCTCTGACCAAAATTCAGATGTCTTACATATCAGCTCTATAACTGGTCCTGACCTTGGTCTTTGTTTGATGTCTCTGTAAACTCAATCGCTCCCTGAAAATACATGTAGTATATGTGTATAGAAAAGTATCACATACATATATATTGTTAAGAGTGTGTATTTACTGTTTAAACTGGTTATTCTGTATATTGTTAGGTTTATTGTTTAGTGTAGTTTCTTATTTATTATTATATGTTTTTTACCTGCTTACATTTTATAATACATATTCTTTTGTGACATTTTTTACTCCTAAATTCCTTTTTAACTTTCTTTTTTACATATAAAAAATGTCTCAGGAACGATCAGGGTACATTTCACTACATGTTGTACTTGTATAACTATGTATGTGACAAATAAACCTATTGAATCTTGAATCTTGAATCTACTGCATTTAGTACTTTGTGCAACCTCTGTTTACCAACATGACAGCAGCCAGTCCTCCTATAATGCTTAACTAGATTGGAAAATACAGAGCACCCAATCTGAGAGCTCTCCTCAACACAGAGTCTTTTTAGGACCTTTAAGTCCACTCGTTTGGCTTATCCTCTTCTGCTCTCCCCACAGGGTTACAGTGGGTTTAGTTCAGGGGACTGGGGTGTTCATGTGAAAACTCTGATTCTGTGGCCATTGAACCCTTTTATGTGGATTTGGATGTATGTTTTGGATCATTGCTGGAAGATTCAACAATAACCCAGCTTCTGCTTTTAGGCAGACGCAGCCAGATGTTCGTATAAAATCTCCTGATACTTGATGGAGTACATGATGCCATGTATGCTAACAAGGTTACCATGGCCTTTAAAGGAAAAACATGGAGATTTTTGGGCTCTTTAACCATCCTCCCAACTGTGGGGGCAAAATAAACGTGCAATCTGTATTAGGCAGGGTCACTACACCTCTGGTTGTTTTAAACATCTTAATTAAACTAAGGTATGTAGCTGTTCTTTTCATAGCCACAGCCTGATATATGAAGATCAATTTGTGTTTCTTTATTTCTGTATGTATTCTTCATGGTAATGAATGACTAAGAGAATCTGTCCTCTGTTTGACCTAACACTTATTCTCATTTACATTTACATTTACATTACAGCATTTAGCAGATGTTCTTATTCAGAGCGACAAACAACAGTGCTTTGTAGTCCATGTCTGTTCTTCTGTCTGTAGTGCTAAACCGGTCAACAGCTGTCATTCTACTAAGATACTACTCGCTAAGTTACACATCATAACAAACCCTGCCAAACCTGTTAACCCAAAAGACAATAAAGTATATAAGAGTAAACAATAAACAATAGACAGTAACAATAAATGGACAATATGAGGCTAGTTAGTTTCCAAGATACTCCTTGAAGAGATGCGTTATGAGTTGTCATTTGAAGGGACAGGTCTGATGACAAGAGGAAGTTCATTCTACCACTGGGAGCCAGGACTGAAAAGAGTCTTGATGTAGATCTTCCTCTTCTTTATGCATTAGAGGCTCAAGTCATGCAGTGGTCCAGTGAAAGCAGAAGTCTACTAAATTACTACTGAAAACTTTGGAGGACTTAACAAAAAAAAAAAGAAATAGAAATAGGAAGTTGCTTCATAGAAATCTTAACTTTAATAAGAATAAACAAATGTAGCACAATTTATTTTCCAATTAATTGTGTGCTATTACTTTGCGATGAACTTGTCTGAAAATGTTTCTTCTGAGAAAGGTTTTGGTACAACATAAATGATGTACATACATTACATATGCATATTTTATACAACCAATAAAAATTTATATTCTTCATTCTACTTTTTTACATCACATTGCTCCCTTAATAGTTTTACACCAAAACCTTCATCTTGTCTGAAATTGTAACAATGCTGGGAAGAAATTTTGATGCACAGTGTCCTCCAATGCTAAATCACCTCTGTGAATAAGACTCAAGAGCCTCTGGGGCATTAAATGCTCTTTTCATATGAACTGAGACCAGTTTATGGCTTCATTACTAGCAGTTATTGTCAGAATTTGGGCAGAAACAGCTTGCTCTAGATCAGCCTTAAAAGGCAACTCCAAGCCTGCGCCAGCTAAAGGTCTGCATGCTCGGAGGGCGGCTTATGGTGATGAGTCATGTTGCTTAATCTCTGGGTGAGTGAATAGGGGTTTATGGTGTGGCTTTGTTCCTCAGCTCCCCCTGGAGCCAGCGACGTTTTTGATATCACTCTTCGTGCCACATACTGTTTCCTTTTATTGCATGCTGGAGCCAGTCTCACACCCTCCTTCCTTATTTCTCACCCTCCAACCAGCCCACCCTCATTTTCCCAATGCTGTCGCCTGTCCTTCTCATTCACACTGCCCTACTCTGGACAAGCTCCCTCCCTTCTGCTCTTTCAGTCTGCCAAAATGTTCTTCTTTTCTCTTCTCCTGCTCTACCTTCCACTGATGTTCTTCTCTCTGGCTTTCAGTCTCTGTCTTTAGAAAAAGCACTTTCTCGTTTTTCTCTCAACGTCTTTCCCTCTGTTTCTACCTGCTGTTTTTCCAACTCTCTCCTCTATCCTTTTTTATGTTGGCACCTTCTCTTGTTCTCTCTTCCTGCCTGATCTCCTGCTTGTCTTCTGCAGGAAAAGTTTAACTCCTCAAACCCACTGTGGATTTTGGACTCTTTAATCTGATTTATATGCTTATTGATTTCCCCACAGGAGTGCCACTTGGGTAATTAATTTGAGGATTAATTAGGCTAAGCTGTTGGTGCCAGGGCTTAGGGTGACACCTTGGTTGTTAAACAGTAACGCTGCATCGATAACCAGTTAAAAGTATGATCTGTGCGGACTTGTGCGAGTATTACGGTAGAGCCGTGTTAGTCAGATCAGGTCCATCTGATTTATTCAGTCATTATCAATGTAAACTGTGCCATGATCACTGATGAGTAGCTGTCTTCATATTATTTTATCAATTATTTTAAGCTTAAACCTACTATTTTATCAATAGCTTAGTGCTTTCGGAGCTTGGATTATCTTGGCCTTTTATGTATCTAAGGCTGTGCACATATGGAGTCAGTTGAGGATACAAAGCCTAAACAGCTTCTAAATACTGATAACCTCACTTAGGGAGGTCACCAGTGCTCCAGGAAACAACTTCCACATGCCCCAGAAGGTGATGAGACTGGCCTTTATTCTTCATTATAAGAAACATAATAAGAACAAACCCGTGTTTAAGGCGCCCACTTGTCTCATTAAAAGATAGCAACGCCTTGCTTCGTTTATTTGCTCAGAAACTTTGAGATTCCCTGATTAAATGTGTGGGAGAGGACGTCTTCACCTGAAATGACCTGAGAAGATTAGGCTAAATCTCAGACACACTCTGTAGCTGGTCAGCCATGAGATATATATGGCACACGTTCTCTAATGGGTCATAAGCAGAGATGGCCAGGTGCTACTGGGACGCAGTAGTGAGAACGAAAAAGAGGGAAAGAAACAGATGCTATCCATCACTTTCCTTCCAGCAGCTCTGTGACCATTATGAGACAGCAAACGGTCCAGGTCTAGACAGATTAGCCATGCTGGAAAAAAAATAGATGTTTAGCATATGTGAGTAGAAGGATGTTAAGTCTGTGTTGATTAATGAGTGTAGACTTTACATTTCTAACCCAACAGAAGTTACAGGACGTTAAAAATGTAGCTTATTACCTAAAGGGGAATTACTCCAGCGTTTACACCAAATATTTCTACATGATGGTAAGAACATTCTAAATAGTTAGAACATAAAGGAGATTTATATATGAAGGAATCCATGCTAGAAAAACATGTAGGTCAAAATGCTTCTAAAAGCATATTAAATCTAGTGGTTATGAAAATGTTGCTGTATGCTTGAGACATTATTTTACAATAATTTTTAATTTTAATAAGATTTTTTACCTAAAATGTTGAGCTAATCTGAACTAGGCAGGATGAAAATGGCCATGATTTGCTGATCTGATCTTCCACATTTAACATATTTAACTTTTACAAACTTAAAATAAATCAAATATGATTTAAAATTAATACTGTACTCTTAAACAGTTAATTTCTGGTTGGAGCAAGGAGAGCTCAGTTCAGGTGTATGGATGGATAGATGAATGAATGGATGGATAGATGGATGGATGGATGGATGGACGGATGGATGGATGGATGGATGGATGAATGGATGAATGGATGAATGGATGGATGGATGGATGGATGGATGGATGGATGAATGGATGGATGGATGGATGGATGGATGGATGGATGGATGGATAGATGGACACTATTATTCCTGAGGGAAATGAAGGGCACTAGTAGCCACGATATATACCAATAACAATAAAAATACACAAAATACCAATAACCATACAAATACTATACTATGCAAACAACACAAATACACTGTACCAGTAAGTAAGTAAGTACAAGCTCTGAAAAAGTCTGAAAATTAGAATTTTACAGTTAAATACAGATAATGTAAATGGTACAGACAATGATGCCAATGGAATATGAATTTTGCAAATAATATTAATACTAAAGTGACAGGTGGCACATAACCAAGCTTACACCAAGTGATCAGATCAGTCAAAATAATATAGCTTATGTAGGTTATGAGCTTATGAGGAAATATGCATAATTTACACACAAGTGAGCAAAGAGGAATCATCAAGTTTACTCATGAAAAGTACACTCCCAAATTCCTCCCCTTTTCATGAGTAAAAGGTGCTCTTACATGCAGGTACACATACAGACATACACTCATACACACATCTATTCAACACAGTAACAAAAAACACAGCTTATCAGTCTGCCTGTGTTGTTCCCAGCTCAAACAAGCAGCACACACTAATCTTGAGACCTATTTGCGTGGCTGCCAGCTCCCAGACGCCCGGTGAAATATTCCATTTACCCACACACAAGCACACAAACACACACACACACTCTATCTTATCCAAAAGGAGGCTGAGTGTCATTAATGTCGACCCTGCTCTTCACATATGCGAGTTGCCTTGACCACACCATCCTGTCGCTATGGCAATGCCACAGGGGGTGAGAGAGAGAAAGAAATGGAGAGCGGGTGGAGGGCAGGTCCTTCTTGTACCCTCCCTAACCACAGTGATAAATCTGCCACCTCTGAAACTGTAGGCCAGAGTTACTGCCTCTGAGACAGAGAGAGAGAGAGAGAGAAAAGGAGCAAATGACTGGGAAGGTAAAAGACGGACAGTGTCGACTGGGTGGCCTTGTTTTGTCTTGTCACAGGGAAAACTCATGTAGTGGAGAGCCACAGTTGTTGTCTGATTTTCAGTCTAAGCAAGTTGGAACTACAAGGCCCGTGCATCAAGACTGAGTCGGCCTCGACTTTTGAGATGTTGTCATAGCAGAGCCTCAATCTTTGAGGTACAGCCAAGGGGCAGGGTATGTCTGGTCAGTGCACTTTTCCTACCCCTACTAACCAAACTGTATAAATGGAGCACAGAGACATGATTCTTCATAGACTTTCATTTCAAATTACCTTTGTTCTGATGAAATAAATTTATCCCAGTGATGTATTTAGTCTCTACTTTTATATTCTAGTTTCTAGTGATTTATTTATTTGTTTGTTTGTTTGTTTAGTTACTTATTGATTGATTTATTGCTTGGGGGGGGGCACTCAGAACAAAAAAGCTTTATTTTTCCTTGTCTTTAGTCTTTTACGTTACCAGTGACTCTCATAGAAAGATTAACACAGCTTGGCCATTGTCATTAGTGTTGTGCAAGCTACTGAATATTAATATTCAATATTACTTGAATTACTTTATAGATTATAGCATATGAAAGTAATTAGTTACTAGGGAAAGTAACTTGTGCATTACTTCTCCACGTTTGACTCCATTCTGCTATTAATGCACACACACCTATAAAATTTTAGTGCTGTTGTGACACAGTGTGACACTAAACAACTATCAAATTGTGCCCATTTCAGTCTTAACTACATAATTGGGAGTTCTCATGTGGGCCTGTGCTTCTAGACTGAATGCACTGCATGATGGAAAGGACTTACATGTTTCTTTCAGTCTAAAGCTGAAACAAACAAAAGATTCAGTTCACAACCAAACTTTGCTGCAGAGAAAGGGATCTTCACTCCAAATAATTAAAAAAAAAAACCTTTGGTCAGTAGACAGCAAAATTGTGGAATCAAACGATAAAGCTGCATGCAAGCCATTTAAGCTACAGTTAGCTATGAAAACCATTTCTCTGATGGACACAATGCAAAAAAACAGGTGTTAGAATAGTTTGAACCTGTATGCTTCCTTAGAAAGAATAACCACACACAATGTTTGTGTCATTTTTACAGTGTTATTGGTGGTATTATACTATTAACACATTATCTACATGTTACACTGCCAACAATGACTCTTACAACCACCGAGTCGAAGGCCAGGTCATTAGCCAATCAGATTTGATAACATGCAATTTTCATTTCTAACCTGGTCAGTCATGTGAAATGTCCAATTTGCGTAATCAGTTTAAACACTGGCCCAAGCAGAAAGTTACAGTGAAGCAAATACACTGTCATCTGTGACACATAATTCCAGTACACGCAACGCTGAGCAAATCTCAGTGATAGCAATAGTTATTAATCTTAATGACTCTCTCCAGGTCCCTATTCTACCTTTATGGTTATTGCAGTACTGCTTTACCCTAATAATATTAAACAAAACCCAGTGAAAGAAAGCGTTACACAGCCGCAGTCTAACTCATATCTAGTCCCTGAAAAACAACAGCATTGCACAACTTAGTGTCTGCTCTAGTTAATGAGAAATCATTAAATAATTATCAAAGTGCCATGACTGTTGGTGAGTAACAGAACATTACGGCTTGGATATGAGCTATGCATTTCTATAAAAAAGCATAATTTCCTATTATTTTCTCTCACCATTACATTACTCATGGTAAGTGCCTTTATCTTATGTGTGTTACAGGCTTAAACGGCTGTAGGAGTGTTCTGAATGTCGGAGGTCAACATTGTGGCAAAAAAAGCATGTGAATAATGGGTAAATGTGCTCACTGAATATGCATTTGACAGTAATGCTATGATAATGTAGTCATTTGAATGGGTCGTTTAACCTGCTTTGTGCGGCTTAAAGGTATAATATTGCTAAGAGATTCCAGAATCCACGCTTCACTTATAGGGCTTTAAAGCCCAGGTAGAGGTGCATGAGGATGCATCATAATGACACCATTAAGACTTGCTGTAACTTTGACATATGGCTTTATGGGATGAAAGAGGTTTTAACTATGGCTCAAGTGCCTTTAAAAGCGATTGACTTTGCATGAACCCAAGGATTTGGAGACTGCACTTGTCATTGGAAAACACAGTTTGTCTGTGCGCATGACAAAACCACAAACACAATCATACACTCCCTGTCATACTTATACTGTACATGAACACACACTCTCGTGCTTCCTTCCTTTCACACAACGCCTTCCATCGAACCACCATCATGAGGTCCTAATGCTCGAGTCCGTCCACTGAAAGCCAAAAACAGGATGTGGGGAGGGAGGGAGGGAGCAAGGGATATTGGACAGCTCTCCAGTCAGCTTGTCTGCTCTGAGAGTAGCCCTTGGCTGTGGAGGTCATTATGTATCTGTGACTGAGAGAGTGAATTTAGTGTGTGTATGTTTGTGTTTTACGGGTGTAACAATTGGTGGTTCAATAAGGTGTTGGGGGGGGGGAATGCTCAAAACTGAAATGAAATGTAACATCTCTCAATATTCCCTCATTTACTGTCTTTACATTGGAAACCACTCCCAAATGATCAACATTATGCATAGTAAAGTGAGGGGGGAGGGGGTTATGTGATGCATGTACCCACACTAAAATAAGCAGACTTTTATTTGTGATTTCACTTATTCTGTGAAGTCAAAGTGACTCTTTGTCACACTCTTTGTGAACACACTCAAGCACCACAACGAAATGTGACCTCTGCATTTAACCCATCACACGTGCACAAGTGGAGCA
>JBBPDA010000013.1:7404301-7420005 GCA_037974385.1 Arnoldichthys spilopterus | reverse complement strand
GTGTGATGGGTTAAATGCAGAGGTCACATTTCGTTGTGGTGCTTGAGTGCGTTCACAATGACAAAGAGTCACTTTCATTCATTTTTAATATATATCTAGCTTCAGCTCTGGTAGAATCTTGGTTGACTAGCAGCTCTTAACTTAAATCTAGGTTTACTAATGTGTTTTTTTTGTAGACTGCTAATCACTCATGTATGTTGCTCAGGATAAGAGTGTCTGCCAATGCTGTAAATGTAAATGTAAATACAGTTACCTTAACATATACATTACATCAACAGATCTCTAGAACGTTTTTCTTCTTTTTGAAATAATTATTTTTATTTTGGATATTTTCCAACTGCAGCTATATGTCATTGAGCCTGACTTTGGCAGTGAGATAAGGGCGACTATCAAAGCCATTAGTGCTGGTATGTTATTGGAGGTATGAGTACCTCTATCCTTTTAGCTCTGCATGCCCTGTGGCTTCTCATGAGCAAGTAGTAAAGGTGCCCTTTGTGACTTCCCAGAAAAAACTTCCCACTTACCTGCACTTCCGTCAGGCGTCTATTTTTGCAAGAGTCAGATGGCCCTCCCCAGTGCTCTGGAAGACACTAGTCATGCTTGGCACGTTCACGGTGTGGGCAGAATGACCTCAAAGCAATGAGGAATCTCAAAACTTTTATAAAATATGCACTTCTGTCACGGGCACAGTGAAATGTGACGGCAAGGAAAGGCTGCCAACTGGTGCTGAGCATTCTAATGCAGCGTGACATCACACCATTCCATGTTCAAGCTGTGCGGCCTTATGGCCTTCCCTGAGAAAAGGCACAGGCCAGGACTGTGGCTGTGCAAGGCTCGACTGCACAGAGGAGATGAAAAAAGGAAGCAGTGAGAGGCTGCTTTTCTGCTTCAGGTCTCACCCACAAGCTGAGCCTCAAACCACTCTAGACAACATTATCTGAATCTGAAAAACAACAACTTGTTTAGTGTAAATTATACAATATGAGGAGTAAAATCTAGTAAGTGCTTCCTTTAGATATCCACACTTGGTTGTTGTATGCACAGCATGGATGTTGTGAAGGGTACAGTACATTTATGCATTTGGCAGATGCTCTTATGCAGAGCAACTCACAATTTAATCTTTTTTACAGTCAGGGGTGCTGCTGGCTGTTTGGGTGCCCTAAGTATAACTGCATTGTGGTAAAGAATTGTTTTTTCTCCTATGTTAATGTTACCATTATTGTTCAAATAAATAAATGAATAAATGCAAATAAGAGAAACAGAACACATAACAGATGAAGTCACAAAACTTTGCAAGGACAGTGTGCATGTTACAGTAATTTCTGCTGTCTTTGCAAAGTTTGTAAATGTGACTTTCATTCTGTTTTGTGCAACTTCTGTGTTTTTTAAATTTGTATTTATTTATATTCATTTATTTTACCAACAGTAGCAACACTCATAATATGAAACATATAAGACTGAAAATATATTTATTTTGTTCATTTTAATGCTTTCAAATATGTGTGGTATTTTTCAATTTTCAGTTTTATAGTCTACATCTACATTTACTGCATTTATTATTACCACATCAGCCATTACTGCATCTCCCACTACATCTACTACAACTACATCTACTACTACATTTACTCCTACTACATCTACCACCACTACATCTACCACCACTACAACTACCACCACTACATCTACCCCCACTACACCTACCGCCACTACATCTACCTCTGCTACAGCTACCACTGCTACATCTACCACTAATACATCTGTTACTACTAGGCTACTGCAGTACCAAGAAGAACAAGATAAATGATGTACTACTCTCAAAAGGGAGCTCTAAAGCCTCCAAAGCAACAAGGTTCAGTCACCTAACCTAAAAATGGGTTGTAAAATTATGTAGAGTCCATCTATGAAATAAACATTTAGTTTATTGTACATTTGCATAAATAAGATAATATTTGCGCGACATCTTAAATTTAATAAAATGTTATTTTGTTCTTTATGCTCTTCACACAGCACATGTTGTGGTGTAGGTAGTGGCGGTGGTCCTGATTACAGATTTAGGTGAATGAAGCTAGAACTCTATCCTAAGGACTCTTGTTGTTGTAGGATGTCATGGTTGCCCAGATGAAGAAATGAAACCCTTATCTGCTGCTAACTTTCTATGCTACACCAACTGTTTACAGTAAAGCGCAGTCATACATATATTTTCATATATTGTCAAGTTTATCCAACAACCAACCCCACCTGCAAACAGATGATTTAACCTCCCCTTTTTGCAGTTTCAAGTAACCTCCTCTTAGGAAGGAAAGGGTGTTACATGTCTAGTTTGCCTTAACTGTAGGTTATGTAATTGTCTCCCTGTCTGCAAACCTCCTCATAGTGCTGTTTGCCCTTGGAAATGTCCCCTCCAAGTTCCCAAACAACTTTAAAACCCAGCTACATTGGCTGAGGATTACTGTGCCAGTAATTACACCAGTAATTCTTTCATACTGATTTTCTCCCATTTAAAGCCAAATTACATCAGTTTTCCCTGAGGAGACTTGTTCTTACTTAAATATAGTATAATTTATCATCCTTACAGCTCACTAAATCAGTGTGGAATCAGTTGTTTCTGTATCACATTTGAGTTCTCAGTATTTTGAAAAATAATTTTGTGACAGAGCAAGCAGGGAAAACTGTGGTTTGGAGACTCTAACCTGACAGATAGAAATTAATTGTACAACAGGTTGGGTTTGTCTATTTAAATTAATTAAAGTGCTCATAATGAAAAAAAAATTAAATAAGAATCAATACATTTGACTTTTTGCAACAATGCAAAAATATTAAAATAAAAGAAGTGCATTTAGCACAATAGCATCATGTTTAACTGGAGGAGACAGAGATGGTTAACTGTGTTACTCTCTTTTTTTTCCCAATATTTTTGAATTCTTTGGACAGTTGACACTTTGGGCTCTCTTCTGTCTTCTTCTGCTTATCAATGTTAAGTCAGTTGATTGTAAACAAAAAAGACAGGGAATTGCTGCTTAGCAACTATCTCTTCACTAAGGTATGGAAAATGTAGAATTTGATGGCTTCAATATGCTAATCAAAAGTTAAGAAGCATGTTAACCCTTGTGCAGTGTCACCTTTGATTTTAAGAGCACTTTGTATCGTTTTGGAACTGAGGAGACTAATTGTAGTAATTTTGCAACTGGAACTTTTGCCCATTCTTACTTGATATCAGACTTCAGCTGTTTAACAGTCCATGATCACCGTTTTTTAGTTCTCCTCTTCATGAAGCTCCATACATTTCCAATAAGAGATCTGCCTGCCAGCAGTCCAGATCTGTCTTTTATTGGAGAGGAGGATTGGACAACAGGGAGCACTGACTGTTTAGCAGCTGAAGTATTGTATCGAGCAAGGATGGGAAAAGTGCAAAACTACAAAACAATTAGTATCCTCAGTTCCCAAATAATGAAAAAAGTGTAATTAAAAGTAACACAGTGTTAAACATGCCTTTGTCCCATTTTGTATTAGTGAGTTACAGGCATCAAATGCTAAATTTGTTTATATTTATATTTTATAAGTTTTTACTGGAAACATTAGAAATATTTTCTTTGTACTTTTGTCAAAAATGAAGGTTCATGAGATTAAATAAATCACATATTCTTGTTTTTATTGCATTTTACAAAATGTCCTAGCTTTTCCAGAAATGAGCTTTAAGCATTTTATATTAAAAAACAGTATTAAGCTGCTTTAGGCCACAGAAATGAACTGCATACACATTTCTTCTAGGCAAATCAAGCTGCTTATGTTTTGGAGCAGTTGGAGGAAGAAGAGTTCCAGCCTCCTTTAATGAAAAAAATATAAATAAAACATTAAATATGAAGTCTATCATAAAACAGTGTTTTTTATGTTTTTAAATTCAGTTAATTAAAAAAATCTATTATTTTGTAGCAGTTACAGTTCAGAGAATCCTGATATATTGCAGGGCTGCAGCCTCCTCAGCACCCCCACTTCCTGTGTCCCTAAATACGTTTGCATCTTTCACTAAGGCTTAATGAGACCCAATGAATGAATAATGTTGCACCTAGTAGCTCTAGTTTAAGCATTAGCTCATCTGAAAGAGCAGTCTCCCACTCAAAGCCTCTTAATCTGACCAAACTCAAACTTGACCACCAGCCACTGACATAAAAGTATTTCAAAACTAATTATACAGCTCATGTATAAAAATAATATTAAGAACTCTAGACTTTTTACGGTTAGCATATGTGATAAAACAGTGTAAAGCTGTTTCTGTCAGCCATTAGTCACCACTTTTTTACATTCCTTGTGTTATCCTTTTCCATCCATGAGGAAGGTCAGTTTGAGGTGTGGCAGATATGTATAACTCTAAAGGCTGAACTCTGATTCAGCCATTTAAGCATTACGAAGCGCAAGTGCTGCATGAGTGCTCTAGCCTGAGGTCCATTCAATGCAGAATCACCCCCTTCTAACCTTCTAACATACACACACACACACACACACACACACACTTAAGTTGCAGTTATCCTTTTTCAGCTTGGTGTTATATCAGTTTGTTGTATCCTCCTCTAATGTTCAAACTCAAATGTGGAATAGTGGCTTTTCTAGGGAAGCAGGCATTCTTCAATAAGTAGGCCAAATGCAGATCTTCTCCTCCTCAGCATTAACTCAAAAAGGCCTCACACACACCCCACATTCTGCCCGAGAGCTGAATGCCTGGCGTGCTTCACTCCATATTCATATTGTAATCTTTGCCTTGTGTACTTGGACTTTTTAAAGCTGTTGAATAAACTCTCAAAATGGACAGAATGGGGAGAAAAAGAAAAGAATAGCCAGGACATGATTTAATTACACAAATACTTCGGCAAAAGGGACAAGAGAGCAGCTTGTCCCTCTTGAACCTCTTAGCCTGATGGCTTTGGCCCAATCCAGAGAGATGACATCATTGAGTAGATCCCAGCAGAGGTCTCTATTGTCTCCAGGGTGACTGGACGTCTCTGTTAGCGTCATTGTGTTCCTTGATTGCTTTAGGTCTCCCTCTGGGCTTTGCTTTATTCCCAGTCCATATTCACACAGAGGCACTGGCCGATTCCCTCAATAAACCTGCACTCTCTTTTTTTCCTTTCCTTTGTTCATTCTTTTTCTTTCACTCTCTGCCTTTTTATCTGTCTGCTTTCTGATTAAAATATTATTTTATTCATGTTCTTTCTAGTATTGTACATTGCACTGTGTGTATTGTTTTTGTCTGGTGTTTTTCTGCTTTCTTTAGGTTTTTCAGGGCCTGTGCTCTTAGTGGGCTCTCCCAAGTAGAAATCAGTAGCATGAAGTGTACTTCAGCAAAGACTGTTAAATGACCTTTGTATTAAACTGTATTGTAGGTTGTATGGAAAAAGCACCTGGCTCCTGATGCCACCTTCCCAATTTGGAATTTCCTGGGCTGGGCTGAACTTTATAATATATGACATGTACTGAATTTTATACAGTAATATTTTAAATGGTCTGGATGTAATTCACCAAAAAATGAGTACTTCTTCTGCTACTACTACTGCTTCTACTTCTAATACTACTATATACCCTTCAGATTAGAACATGATGCAGAGTTCCCTTTTAACCCTGTAAGACCCAACATGGTGAGACAGTTGGAAAGCATTCTTCATTGTGAAAATGCTAACTCAATCTTGCACTCAAGAAGCTTCTTCACACTACCACAAATGCAGGGTTTCAGCTGATGAAAAAGGCTGCTGATGTTTCCGCCTTTAGATACACACTATAATGACATAATGGTACATGCAATAGTTTAAACACCTCCTCTCAAATTGCATGTTTTGTTGGAAATAAGTATACTCATCCTCTTCAGGGAACAAACTTAAATATAAAACATACTATAACTTTTACAGAAGCAAACGTTTCTTCCCCAGAATGTAGAATTCAGCAGATATAGAGTAATTGTGCATTACAAATGTGCAGAATGTCTTTGTAGAAGATGTTAACTTATTTTCAGTTAAAAAAACAATAAAACATATAATTTTTCATACAATTGTACCTTTAATATGGTAAATCAGTAGAACACAAGAGAAGTCTTCGCGATCCTTTAGCAGTTAAAGTGATTTCATCATTTATCTTATTTATTATTTACCCATTCGGAAAGAGAAAGTGAAAATTTGGAGACTGAGCTATTAAGCAAATTGTTTGAAGAGAGTATCTTCTATCATTAGATAGAGAAGGCAAGCTTTACAGAGTAAAAGAGAGAGTGAGTGAGGTACTTTCCAAAATGTTCACCATTTTTGACCTTAGTGGAGGAGGTATTTAATAAACCGATACAAATCTCCAGTACTACACTTTTATATTTGCTTCATTAATGATTCATGCTCTGCAATTCAAGTTCTTGATAAATCTGAAGTGATAAAGGCATAACACTGTATGAATGTTTTAGCAGCAATACCACAGTGATGTTTAGACCATTTCTATACTATCAGTGCATTTTCATCTCCTGGCTTATCAACAGAACTGTAAAGATTATTTGTTCATGTATCATTCTGTAGAGGAGATTAAGCAGGAATACACTGTAGTCTGACTGTTTAGCCAACCATGTAATCCCTTAACAATCCAGGTATATTGGATTAGCTTTGTTTCCTGCAATTAGATAATTTACTTAATAATAAATCTACTTTCAGATCCTAAAGGAAACATGTTTGCGATATTTGTCCACAAGGGTACATCTTCAATACTTCTAATCAGGAATCATGATTTCATATTCTGTTGCACTTCCCAACCTGCAAAAACTCATTTCGGGGAGGTAACTCCCCCCACCCAACAACCCAATTTGCGGGCATCAGGGAGATTCCCGGATCTGCGGGAGATATGTGGGAGACTCATGGATCTTCTGGGAGACTTGAGATGTCTGCTTATGTATTTTATGGCACCCTGTCTTGATTCCAGTTTTTTTGTGCAATTTACCTAGTCAAAAGGTGAAAAGGTACAAATAATTTAAATAATGTAGGAAATGTTATGTAGTGTACATTTAAGACTATTTTAAGGTACACAAATGCACCTTAAGGGTCAGTTTGTACATTTGATGGTACAATTTCATTGTTAGTACCTTTCACCTGGATTGTACAAACCATTCACCTGGATAGTACCTGCTTTCTGACAGATTATATGGAGACTTAACCTAAATATGTATGTATTTATTCTAAATATGTATATGTATGTAACTCACAAGCAGCAGGCCACAACAAGACTATGCTCTTAAATGTTGCGAAAGACAAGAGAAAGACAGGAGTTGCTTTTGGTCCTTTCCAGACTGTCTGGTTGCAGGGTTTTGTATTATTGGTATTTGACTAGGTCACTCAGTATTCTACTTGGATTTTCTATTTGGCCCAGCCAGTATCGCAGCGCACACATCCGAGAAAGACATTTGTGGACAGTAAATGCCAAGAGGCATTGATCATATGATTGTGGACAACAGCCGGCAGCACATTTCAGGTTGTGTTTATGTCAGTATTTAGGGGGTATGATGGTGATTTTAAAGGTCATGCACTAGGGCTGACTAGCTCCCTGTTGTTCACTCAATAAGAGCAATAGCAACAGCAGACAGGTGCAGTACATGATACAGAGTTGACATTCAGTTTTAGAGAGCAATTATTACATTTTTTAAATTGAATATAAATGCTGCTTAGTAAATATTTAGGACATCTGCACCCAGTTTTGACTTTAGACTTTAACATGGATTTATTTCAGATGCTGTGACCTGAGAGGTTAACCTAATCCACATGTGCCTCCATTGTAATCCAGGATTACTAGTTTTAATCCAGCGCAGGAACACTCTGTCTTTTGCAAATGCTAAACATAGTTTGCACCATTATGGTTTGTTTTGCCTTTTGTCAGTTATTTGCTTTATCTTCTACTCTGTGCAGCCTGTCATGGTAAAGATTGTCTTTAATCATGGTCTTGATAATATAATAATATACTTATTGGCCTATATGTTTTAAGAAAACCCATATTGTCTATATGGTAATCTCTAAATGGCAACTGAATGGGAAAAAATAAGGATTAAAAAAAACATTCAAAGCATTTTTTTTATTCTAAGATCTTATTCTAAGCAAATTTGATGGACTGTTTTTCCTTTCAAATGTTTAAAAGAAATACAATGCATAAGTTTTTATATGATAACAATAATATAAAAAGAATGGGCTGGCAGTAAATATCTGTAGGTCTCTAAACCATTAGGAACCATATATTGCTTGTTAGTATATTATATATCTGTTTCTAGCATATTATATCTACACAATATCATGAATATATCAATATCATCCAGTGGGCAACATGCAGTTTAATGTCAGTTTTCACTGGCTGATGGGCATCTTGAAGAAATACATATTCTAATTCTCCTTTAGCTTCTACAGGAAAGCCTCCCTCCCTAATGGGTAAAATGTTTATACCAATTTCTCTGGTGAGACTGTGTTAATGGATTATGCCAGAGAAGCTGCCTTTTCATTTAATCTGGTGTGCCTACATTAGAACAAACAGCTTCAGATGATTTGTGTCAATGTTGTCGTATTATTGGAAATGTGATCCCTTTCAGTGACTGCACAAACAAAGACCTCCTGGGGTGTGACATATTTGTTCTCACTGAGGCGGTGGGCTATGCTTTTAACTGCTTAGTGTCAGTCGGCCTTTAGGAAATGTTATGTGATGTTGGTTTAAATGCAATAAAATCAAACCCGTGAAGCAATAAATTTAACACTGTCATTATCAGGTGGGAATGTTTTAAATGTTATATATGGGTTGTGGCCAAAACCACATAGTACTGTAATGTAACCAAATGAATACATACAAGTCTAAAAATGTGCAATTTAGGACACATTATATTGTGGTTTGGGATGTAGCCATGTGTTTCATGGATGTACTAATTTCGAAGTAATCCTGGGAGAAACATGAACATGAAAAACATGAACATGCAAAACACCTTAGTAAAATTTATAACAAGCAAAAATGCGCCTCTTGGTCTCCCCCTGAGTTTGAGACTTTATCCATTTGCTGGGGGGCTTTATTGAAGCAAGCATCCAAGTAAAAAACAATCCAGGCTTCTGGAGAGTAGTTAAAGTAGAGCTGTAGAAAGGCAGTGGAGCAGAGTGACCTGTAGGCTGGTGGCATTGCCGAGTGGGAGTATGTACAGCCGGAATTGTGACATTGCCGACTTCTAAGGTTCTCTCATTCACTGTTTTTCTTGAATAACCCTGTCAGTGATTTGATAGATCTGGGTGCATCCTATCAAAGTTATGTGGGCAGAAAGAGGGGCCCTTGCAAAGACCAAAGGACCCTTTTTTGGAGTAGTATATCAATTCTAGGGGTTGCAGTTTTGGCGACTTGTATTGTTAGATGGTAGGTGCGGCCAAATCAAACAAACTAATGTGCGTAGAACTGTTGAAGAAAGAAATCTGCATTCAGCATTGAACATCAAAATGTATCCTGACCTCAGAATGGAAAATCATATTAAACCTGATGTGCTTCAGATGTTAGCTGTGATCGCCTTTATTTAGGTTGCTTGGTAAACACTGATCTAATCTCTTATTTTTGGCTATACGGATACAAGACCCCTAGTGGGACTGTGTTGTCAGCATGGGTTTGATGATTAGCAGCTTGACACTTTCCACAGATTAACTTCTGCAGAGATGTCTACACGTATAAGCTGTTGGTGTCTAGAAGATGCAGCTTTAGCCAAAGTCCCAATTTTATCCATGTACTATGATACAATTTTGTACATAATCCTTTGTTTGTGACCCTGAAAATGCAGACACCTCCTGTTCAATTTCAAAAACAGCTGAAAGATGAGACAGGATTAACTGATATTATTTTCAAAAGATTCTGCTCCTGTGATCATGTAAATGTGTCAGGAGAACAACAGAGAAAGTGTGTTAAGCTATAAAACATCAGAAAATATTGTAATTAACCTTTTTTAAAGTGTTTTATCCTAGTGGTGTTCTGTTGCTTTTCTATGAGCCTTAAATGGTTCTTATAGTTCCCTAAAAATATTTTTAATTCATAGATGTTTTTTTAGTTATGTGAATAGAACCTTTTTGAAGTTTTAAAGAATCTCCACATGTTGTAAAAGTTCTATAGCTTTTTTGTCCCACTCTATAGTGTTCTTTCAGGTTCTACATGACTTAAAAGCTTCTTCAAGAGTTTTTTTTAGTAAAGGCAATGGTTATATATAGAAACAAACAAACAAACAAAGACTTTTGAATCCCAAAATGGTTCTTTGGTCAGTAGAAGTGTTTTTTCTCAATAATGGAGAACCTCTTATTTATATTTTTTTTTTAAAGGAATCTTTTCATTTGTTAATGTTTCTTTATTGTGGTACTAAAAAGGTTCTGCTGTTGTAGAATATAGAACTTATATTCCATGTAGGGTACTATAATAAAACCCTTTTTCCTAACAGTGCATGTCCAAGCCAAGGACCAACTAGAAACCAACATTTTTGAAAGTTTGCTACAGTACAATGGCATGACATTGGACAGTTACATCTCTATTATACCACTCAATACATTTGTTCTATAGACGTTAGGCTGGTAGAAGCTTCTTTTCTTATTGTTATCACAACAGTGTGAATTTCGGTATTTCTTGCATTAGTTTTCCTTACTGAATCTGGTAGGGCTTGTCTACAAATCCTGGAAACATAAAGGTTATTCACATTGAACCACTTTGTAGCTTCATTTTCAGAGTTTACAATGTAAGCCTATAATTGTCTATATTCTCTATAATGCTCTAGTTGACTTTCCACACTTCTGCTAAAATTATAGCACACACAAATTAAACTAAATTATGTTCTAAAGTTAATCAGTGATGCAGCACCTTTGTTTTTCTCTAGAACCCCCTCCCATCTTCTCTTCGGCTTTGATCTGACTGAAATGAGGTCAAGTAGATTAAAACGAGTTCTTCCTTTGCCTTGTTTATGTATAAATAAAGCCAATGGATGTGGTTTCATATCCTATAACAATAGGACTTTGTCTAAATCTGTTCGTCTTACTGGTGACCAAGTCCTGCTTGTTCTTGTACGCCCTCAGTCTCACTCCTCTTTGGTCATTTGATTCTCATAAGAGACATGAAACATGAAAGTCCTTTAGTCTTTAAAGGAGGGATCCATCAAAACGTTAGCATTTGACCCCATCTTTTGTTCCTCCCTTTAACCCTCTTCAAAGTCTGGAGCCTGTTACTGTCATTTGGCTATAAATTTGATGCTCATTTCATAACTATGAAGATGATGATGTAGATTTGTAACTACATAATTACATAATTAAGTACATTTCTTGTACATTGCTCAGCCTGTATAATAAATTACACTTACAAGTACGTCATTAGATTTACATTCTGGATCAAGTGCAGGCTGTGCCTCTATCTTTGTTTTAATGTTAAACAATTACATAAATGTGATCATGTAAATGCTGTTTCTGGAGAACATTTGAAATTTAAACCATAATAAAATATATGGTCTAGTACAAATGTGATCTGAATCAAAACTTTAGAGTTTGTACTTTATACAATATTTCTCTGCTTGTTTCAGTGTGTCACAAGTAAGACATAATTGTAACAGAATTTGAAGAATTATGTGCTATGTGGACCCCCTGGTTAAGGGTGGATTTCTGGGCTGAGTCCTCTGAATTCCAGCAGTGCATTTGAAAGCTGAGAGCCTATATTTTTGGGGTCACACGCCACCCGAGGATCTAGTCTTTGAGTCATGTGGTATTTAGAATTTGTTGGTGTCTTCAAAGCGGTCGCTCATGGTTCAGTGTACGCTCTGCATGCCTCTGGCTATGGCATCGTTCCTCCTCCTCCACACACACACACACCCCCTGAGCAGCAGCTTGCTTTCTCCTGCCCCATCTCCCAGCTGATGATGCCACATACAAGTAACACCTGGTGTCCTAGACTTGTATGTTTTACATCGCCGTAAGTTCAAAATCTGCCCTCTTGGTGCCGGGGTGTGTGTGTGTGTGTGTTTGGGGGGGTGTCTCCTCTGCTGTCTCTTAGCTACATGGTGGCAGATGGGTTTTCTGCACTGGCCTTGGGGTCCAAAAGCTCTATTTAAGTGAGAGTTCAGACAAAAATCTAGTTAACACAATACTCCCCTCAGCCCAGTGTTGTCCAAAATCTACGTCTGTAAATCTGCACTGCAGCTATAAGACTTAAGTAAAGCATGTTCATAGCTGCCTGCTTAGCGTTATGCCAACTGCATTGCTAAATCCTCACACATTTGCCTCAAACCAAGCTGTAATCTGAAACTGACTTTGAGATGGAGCTTCTGAAACTGTATAACAAATAATTATCTACACACATTGCTCAGCCTAGTAGGAGCAGCATTTTAAGTCAGAACTTGTCCATATTAGTGCCTATTTTAAATAACTGTATATTATACAGTGTTAGAAACCACATAGGTCTATTTGAGAGGACTTAACCTCTGGACTTTAGGGACTTTATGATGGAAGGAATTGTCGTAACCCAAAAACCCGGTTTGGACACTGCATACGCAGTAACTTAAAAGTAAAAGACAGCTGTTGGTCATGTAACTGAAGAACTTGTATATTTATATGTATCCATCTATAAATAATGTTTAATGATAATAAAAAGATATATTAATATGGAAGATACCTAATAAAAATAATATTAATAGGATTCTAATAGAATAATTAATTATATTCACCCAGTAAAAAGGGTCATTGTATAATGTTTTCATTAAAATGTAGATGAATGGAAGCTGTACAGTATCAGTAATCCTGAAAACATTCAGGTGTTTATTATTTTAAAACTGATTTAATATATTTTATTCCCCACAAATGAATACATGCACTATGTATCATGGCACATCATGTGCACACTAACATCCTGTAATTGAGACATTAAAAACTGAAATTTAATATAATAATAATTTTACAAATTATATCTTTTTATTTTCCATGCTTGTCCAAATGCACGCATGCGTTGTGCAAATTGGGTTTTCGGATAAAATCGGGTAATGACAGGAATGTTTTCATAGTTCTAAGGAGGAAGTTTTCCCTTTCATGTGTGTGCACTGCAGGAACTGAGGAGGACTATAGTTCTTAGGACGCCCTTTTGAGGAATGTTTTTAGCTCCTCTTTCAGGGGAGGTACTTTCCTGCACCAGAGGGACCATAAGTGATGTAGGTGAATGGTGATTGTTTGTAGCCGCTTTTTTAAAAACTGTGTGAAGCAGTAGTCATGTACTCAAAAGCTCGTAGCATGAAAGTTAATGGGAAAACACAGACAAATGGACCTACAGTAAAGTCCAGGCTTTATTGAGTTGACATGCGACAGAGGAAATACCCCACAGTTTTAAAATGTTTAAGTGCTCTGACATCTTCTTGTATGCCTTCACTATACTAATCACTGGCCAACTCACATCACTTCAGTGTTCTTACTGGCGGTGTGAATGCAGAGTGAAAAAAGCTCCTAGTCCCCTAGATCTCATATTTTAATTCCTCTTAAAAAGTCCCTACAAGGGCCTATGGTGTGTAATGATTTAGGCCTACAGTCTGGATGCTGACCTGGCAACAATACGCTTCCCTCTCTTTAACAGCTGGATCCTCAAAGCTTCAGAGCAAATCTTAGCAAATTTCTGAAACCAGACATGTCTTGACTGTTTTGGTATATCTAGTATAAAGTTGTAAATGTGGTTTAGGCCCCACCATCGGTGAGCGTGGGGTATCTCTGTGTGTATATAATATTGCCATGGAAACCATGAGAGATTCGACTGAATGGAACAAAGCTGTGTGTGGGGACACGTGTGAGAAGCATGCGAGGGTCTGGGTCTTCTAGTGAATGTTTTTGTTCGGTTGGCAGCGGTTAGAGCTGCTTTAAAGCTCAGTCATACCAGCTCCAATTGTAAGTCTCTCTTTTTCTTTTTTTCTCTCTCTCTTCCTCTCTCTCTCTTTCTCTCTCTTTCTCTGTCCATTCCTCTCCCATTGTGAATTAACTTGGAAGGAAAGCAGTTTTACCACTGCAGCCATTCTGGGAGAGCATCATCCTATGAGAGAGTTCGTTTAAGCATTATCTATTAACTAACAGTTTGAGCAGATGGGAGATGGGCTGGGTCTGAGCACACTAACGTAATTATTTCAGTACGTCACAGAGGGACAGGCATGGATTTAGGCTCTCTCTCGTCCCTCTTTCTTTTTCTCAACACTTAGTTAGCCATTGCTTGTGGCTGCCGATGGTGCGGCACATTTAATTTCCCTCTTGCTTGTCCTTGTGATCTCGTTTCGGCACAGTTTCTTTGTGTTGTGCTGAATGGAGTTTGTCAGATGAGAGAACATGGCATATGATCTATCAGCGGCCTCCATGGTGGCTTACAGCGTGTGAGGAGTGTAGCGCATACACACCACACACACAGATATACAGTAAAAGCTTTGTTCTTGAATACTGAGCTTTAATCTGTGTAGACGTGTGCATGTTGTTAGATATTTTCAGTATTTTTCAAGTATGCAGGGAGTCAAATGATCCTGACAAGGTAAAGTATTTTTTTTTACAAAAGCCTTTTTAACTTAAAGTGTCCTTTAGTTTACCAAGGTTAATGCTAGGATTATGTATGACTCGACATCCTGGCAAAGTGTAAAAACAAATGTGTGTTTGCCACTAGAAATGTTGGGCCCTATGAAAGCATATAATGTTCGGTGCCCAATACTATTCCTTTTACATTGTGTTCTCTTAGGGCCCCCTGTAAGTCATGAGACCTTGGAATTGTCATTAACCCTCTCCTGTGTGTGACTTACAGCACAAGTGTCTCTGTTCTTTGTCTTTTCCAGCATACACTGTTTCCAGATTGGCATGTATTCTCAATAAATGCGTTACTTTCTATGATCATCCATAATTCAGACGTGCATTCATCATTTTGTCACTACCATTACAATATCAGGCACAAAAGCAGCAGCATTTTCCTGCACAAGCACTCCTCCTCTGAGCCTCTGTGACTAACATGGCTCCGTTTGACCTGTAATCATACCGAGATGTTCCCTAAGCAGCTTTTCAGGGAACGAAAGCCCTTTTTTTCTGGAGAACTCTTTGAGCTTGGATGTTGAGCTGTGCTAGAAGTAAATTTGGGGATTCATGATCCCAGAATCCCACCATCTGCCCAAATCCTCTCCCAAAAACACTTTCTAAAATCATTTTTCTAAAAACAGCAAATAATTATATATTTAAGGCCCATATGGTTTGCTTACTTGACTTGCTGAATCACTCTGTCACTCTGGCATTCTCTTTCTCTCTCTCTCTCTCTCTCTCTCTCTCTCTCTCTCTCTCTCTCTCTCTCTCTTTTGTTTCTTTCTCAGTCAGTTTTGTCTCTATTCTCTCTCTCTCTCTGCCAGTCTCTTTTTCATTCTTTCTTTCTTTCTTTCTTTCTTTCTCAGCTTCTGTATCTGTCCCTCCCTCCACTTTCTACCTATATCTCTCTCTTATTCTCTCTCTTTCTCTCTTAATCTGTCTCTCTTTTGGTCTTTCTTTTAGTTAGTTTCTCTCTCTACCTCTCTTTCCCTCAGTTTCGGTCTCCATCTCTATCAGTCTTCATATCTCTCTCTGTCTCTTCATCTCAGCCGATCAGCCTATTTCTCTCTCTCTCTCTCTCTCTCTCTCTCTCTCTCTCTCTCTCCCATCCTCTCATCTGGTGGGGCTGGGGGGCGTTGGGGGTGGGTGTGTCAC
>JBBPDA010000013.1:7393656-7404201 GCA_037974385.1 Arnoldichthys spilopterus | reverse complement strand
CTTATACAGTATTTTATATCTAGTTATTTTATGTAAGAGATATTTACTAAATTAAGGCCAGTTATTGGTATTGATACTCTGGCCTTTATAAAGAAAATCTAATGAAACTGTATTACAGAATATGCTATGTTTTTTATACACTGACACGACTTAATATATGTAGGTTTTTTTTTTGTATCAGCACAAGCCTACAATGCACAATGCACATAAAAGTGACCGGCCGCACCTGGGTGTCATTACCTTTAAGCACCGGAGTAGCCGGCGTGCGGAGACAGCCTGAGGCCGCTGCCACAGAGCTGTAAACCACTTAACTTCATCTGGTATCCAGGCCCCTCTCGGAGAGAGCGATCAAACTCTTTCTCTCCCGAACGCTGCGTTTTCTGGAGCCGCTGGCTCAGCCGGGGAAGAGGAAAGAGGAGAGAAAGAGAGTTATCGCCTTGCGTAGGAGAGAGAAGGAGAGAGAGAGAGAGAGAGACACTAAAGGAACCTGAAATTGTCTTATAATCAGTTCTGTGAAAGGCCGAACACTGGGCCTGGGGATTAAAGCCGCTCCAGTCAGTAACTCAGGCTGAAGCCGGAGGAACATTCCATGAGAAAACAGAAACACCACAGAAGAAGAGCCTCTGCTTGCCTGAGTCAGGGGAATTTCCCCCAAACCTTCCTCGTGCGGTGAGAGCAGCTGAAAAACATGCAAAACATTTCGTGTGCATCGCTCAGGCACCTTCAGCAGAACAGCACAACACTTACACTATGAATGGGCCAAGAGAACCGGTTCTGCAATTACATACGGACACGTCGCTTTACATTAACCTCCATTATGCAGCAGAAGGTCTTTGGCCTTGGTTTGTGTCTCCGACAGCGTGTGTGAAGCCCAACTTCAGCAGTGCAGATCAGTAAAAGCAGCAAACTGACGATGGACTAATGCACAACGACCTACACTCTTCATATACAGTGCACAATAAAGGCTCAGAACCGAATCTGTGAGCCTATAGTGATGTGTGCGTCCACTGTAAGGGTCCTGTAAATGTCAGGGTGATGTGTACGTGACTGTTCAGCTGCTGCTGCTATAAATTAGGGCGGCAACAACCCACACACTTCAGGTTTCAACCCCAAGGTCAAGATGTGATTCACTGCAGCTTTACATCGCCATCCATCCTCAGCACCTGCCTGCACGTGTGGGACTGCAGGATCATTAGCCGGGTGGGCAGTGGAGGCCTAGTGGTTAGGACCTTTGAGACCTGAAGGTCGCAGGTTCGAGTCCCGGCCTGGACACTACTGAGGTTCCCTTGAGTAAGGTACCGCCCCTCTACGCTGCTCCATGGGCGCTGTTGGTAGCTGCCCCACGTGTGCATGTGTGATGGGTTAAATGCAGAGGTCACATTTCGTTGTGGTGCTTGAGTGTGTTCACAATGACAAAGAGTCACTTTTACTTGACCCTGTTCACACGTAGCCTGGGATCGTTGAAAATGGAGCTTGTTCTGTGCGTTTTGGCTTCTGTCCACGTGTGAACAGAGTTTCTGGTCACTGGAGAAGTGCGGTCATGTGCGGACGAGGAGAAAGAGGATCGTTCTCAGAACCGTGCGACTCGCGTTGACATGTGCGAGGTGATTTTCCGCAGCGACACACGCACACAAAACACTGTTGCTGTTGGGACTTTTTACAGCTCAGACACACACGCGCTGTGATTTTCCCTCCGTCAGACTGAGGCTTCAACACACGCGCTGTTGCACCCGAGCGCCGCCGCCAATGTTCTTGGCGGTTTGGGACGAGACCCGGTCGGAACAGTGGTGGGACGACTTGGAAAGCGAACTCGCGCTGCCACAAGAAGCCGCCTCGTCCCACCTGCTGCTCTGGCTTTGGACAGTGTTTGACATTGTTTTTGTGTTTGGTGGGGACGAGATTTTTTTTTTTTTTAAACCGAAAATGACCATTTTCAGAAATCCCCGGCTACACGTGGACAGGGCCTCAGCCGTAGCTTCTTTAAAGTCTGGCAGATCTTTAACTGGATTAGACTTTGTCCACTGTCCTCAAAGACAAGGCCGGCCCTCCCTCGCTCAAGCCAGAACCACAGGAAAGGACAGACGTACAACTCGGCTTTTGTGAGGTACCGTCTGAGCAGGACGGCGGGGACGGTGTATTGATTGAATGCCAGACATAGATGCCTCTCTCTCTCTCTCTCTCTCTCATCCTCTCATCTGGTGGGGCTGGGGGGCGTTGGGGGTGGGTGTGTCACGCCTACCATTCACAGCTTATTCCCCCTATATGTAATACGTGAATAGCCTCTCATTGCATCCCTCATCATCTGCCCTCTCTCTTGTCTTTCTTTCCTCTGCCTCTCCTTCTTCATGCATATTCATCATGCATTATGTTATTATGTTGATCCCTGAGGGATCTGTTTTGCAATAGTGATGCCATTTGGGACCAGGTCTTTCATGGTAAGCTACCAAAAATAAAATGATTGGTTCATCTTATATAAACTAATGACGCTGTAGGCAGACATCTTGTCATCTTTGCCCCAGATCACTTATCTCTGCATTTCTCTTACTCCTTATTCATTTGCTGTGATTCAGGAGTCAGGCACCTGCATATACTAGTCTGAGCTGTCTTGTGTGGTGGCATAAGGTTGTGACAGCTGGCGCCATCAAGAACGTGAATAGATTTACTTGTGGTTTTCACCATTGGCAAAATAGTCAAGCTGGAAATGTTTGGCTGCTTCTGATCAGATGGTCTGTTTTCAGAGTCCAGATGAAGCATCCATTCTCAACATTGTTTTTTGCTACAAATGAATGAAATTCCCAACAGCGCTTTCAAAATGTATTTCTTTGTATGTTGTTGCGTGCACCATGGAAAGGGGAACCCGTTCATTTGTATATTATGTAATAAAGAATTTAATATAGAAGGACTAAAGAATTCCCATTATTATCAATAACTACCCTGGGCAGTGGTGGCCTAGTGGTTAGGACCTTGCTCTTGTGAACAGAAGGTTGCAGGTTCAAGTCCTGACCTGGGTATCACTGAGGTACCCTTGCTCAAGGTACCATCCCACTACACTGCTCCCTGGGTGTTTTTCACAGTTGCCCACGGTTTCACGTGTGCACATGTGATGGGTTAAATGCAGAGGACACATTTTATTACAAGCCTACTGGGTCTGCCAGTATCACTACACAATAAAAATAAGCCTTAATGGTTCTCTGTTTTTATCTGATTGGTTGGTATTATTCTGCAGGAGTTTAAATTTAATCAGTAAAGCCATTCTCTGCAAGCAGAAAAAAACATAATGTTAAGGAAGCAGACAACAACTTGAAGGCAATGTAACAGTGTAAACTGCTATAAAACAAAAAGAATGAACTGTCATAAAATAATAAGCACACTCTTCAAATAAAAAAAATGGATGATTGTTTGTTTGTTTGTTTGTTTGTTTTTTTTATTCATTCATTCATTCATTTTTGGTAGCTTAAGATAACGTATCATTTTCTCACCAAAAGTGGCATTTATCATTCAGAACAATGATTCAGGCCCAACCACTCATTTGAATGCTCTAGTGTTTTGTTTATTGGCTCTCGAGAGACTTGTAAGGGTCTGCTGTTTGCATAGTGGTAATCAGTGATTTGTCCGTGGGAGGTTTTGGCTGGTGATTCAAGCATGAGATGAGGGTCCTTTCTGCCATCATTCTACCCCCCATTGTGGCTTTGGAGCTTTCGGTTTTTGCATTTAGGGACGTTATGCTAATATTTCAGTGAAATCAACATGAAATAAGACATTTTCAGTCAATAATATATTTGTGTTACTTTAGCATAACGACATAAAGAGTTTTAGGGCAGTTTATTCAGTTTATATAGTTTCTATAAATACTGTTTTTCTCATGTGTTGCCAATGGTGCTGTCTTGTTTCCAGTTACTGGCCTCTTAGTTATGAAGTGGTTCTTTGTTCTCCAGAACAATATCACAGATAACGTTTTTGTTCTCTCTCTCTGTAAATGACTGTTACAGAAAGCAGTCCTTCAGGTGTTATTACTGCCTATCATTAATTTTATGTTTTATTTCATCAGCCTTCTCACCCTCTCAATCTCTTTAAACAAATGAGCTTACTGTCAGATGCAGATGGATGAGTGAGGTAAGGAGAAGCTGAGAGAGTACAGTATTTAATTTAAACTGAATATGCTGCAGCTAATCTACAGTGTATGTCTGTGTGTCTGTGTGTATGTGTCTGTGCCTAACTTTTAAAAGAAACCAGTGAAAAACATCCTAACCCACAAGATAATGAACAAAAAAATGATCCTGACTTTTAAGCTACAAACCCCACTGCTGGCCAGGTTCCTCTAACATACACCTCTGTGTCATTAGTACTTTTACATACTGTATAAGTAAGTCACCCAGTGATGCACCTCCATGCCATGACAATTGTTTTCTTTTGCACATTTTGCAAAAAAAAGAGAGTGGATTGTCCATTTCATTTTTGTCAAGGAGAACTCTATAAGTGTTTTTATGAATACAGGCTGAAATGTGGACTCATCTGACCACAGCATGTTTCCCATCTCAGATCAGCTCTGATCCAGAAAACTCAGTGTTTATTAGCATAGAACCAATGTATGGCTTTTCCTTGGTGTAACAAGATTCAGGGTGTATTTCTTGATGAAGTGGTGGACTGTGTTAAGTGGCAATAGTTTTCAGGAGTGTTCTCAAGCACATGTGACTATATGTATCATAAAAGCATGATGATTTTTTTCATGCAGTGCCTTCTGGGGACTGGAAGGTCACACATTTAACAGTGGTTTCTGACCATGCCCCACATGGACTGAGATTTCCTGAAGGATTACCTGAATCTTATTACAGTATTATGCAATGTAGATTATGAAAAACCTCAAATATTTGTAGTCTTGTGTTGAGAAATGTTCTTTTTGAACTGGATGACAATTCTCTCATGAAGTTTATTACAAGGTGATGAGTCATGACCTTTACTTTAAAAGACTGATGGAAACTCTTTTTATACCCAGCTGTGATCCTCTCACCTGTTACCAACTCACTTTATATTGTATAGTGTTTCAAAATGGCGTAATTTGAATATTCTAGAAACATTGCGGTTTTATTTGGTTCTCATGACAAGGTATAAAAACAGTGTGTGTGTGTTTATGTGTGTGTATGTGTGTATCTGTTCATGCATGCACACATTGCCACTTGCTGGGTAACCCACTTGTGTGAACCATAAGCTAATCAAGTGGAGTGGAAGGCTCATCTGTATAACTGAATGACTGGAAATTCCATATGGTCTTAATCAAATGGAGCTTTAGCTATATATATCACTGCAGAGCTGTGCCGTTAATCCAAGGTGAAGAAATCATAATGGTTCTGAATGCTTTAGAATTTCTATTGTTTGTATAAGAGCTTGTGTGTGTAGATTGAGGGTCCTTGATCTCTGCTTTGAGAACTTTGTTTACAGGCATTTTAACCAGTAAATGATCATCAGAGCTGTTTATGATTGAGTGTGTAACTGAATAGTTTATTCAGTGTTACCGTTTAGGCAATTTAGTGAACCCAGCAAAATGATAATAGGTGCTTTGTCCCATTTCAATCCATTTGTTTACATTGTTATTGTTTTTTATCATTTGAAAATGCCAGCGGTTCTTTACATTAAGGGTACATACACACTGTGCAACAATCAAGGAAGCCAGAGTTATAGTGGACCTGTCTGGAAGAGGACGCTTGTTAATTTCATGGTTTCTTGCAGATTTGCAGAAAATGGCAAACTATTTAGAAAGTAGCCTAAAAGGAAAGCCTTTATAAGCCCCTGGAGTTTTCTAGACACTACTGGAACTGTGTTTTTTGATCAAATAAGACTAAAATAGGACTTTTTGGTTGCAAAGCATTTTGCTTAAAAAAAGGATGGTTGTACAGAAAAGTACAGCATGTTAGATAGCACCTCTGTTTTTGGGAGGCAGTCTTACCTCCAAAGGCCATGAAAACATTAATAAGGTTCAAACATAGAAACTGCTACTGATAACGAAATAGACTTTCAAATATCAAGTGATGTGGAGTTTAAGAACAAAGGTGGATATCCATGGCGCTCTTCACAGAATTAAAAAAGCGTAGTGTCACATGCCTATGAACAGTAAAGCTCTCAATGTGTTTCGGCGTGAGCCTTCAACAAGAAGAATTAGAATACGTGGCATCATGGAAACAGTCAAATACCAGTAGGTTTTAAATATAAAACTGCTTCACTCTGCCAAAAAGATTCAACTGGGTTATTGTTGAATCTTCCAGCTGGACAGTGATCCAAAACATATGTCCAAATTCACACAAAAAGCTTTTGACATGGTCCTCCCAGTCCCCTGGCCTGAACATATGGGATGAGCTGAGGAGAGTCCAAAAGAGTGGAACTATGAATATTTAGGATCTTAAGAAATTTTCTACTGGAGAGTGCATTCTCCTCAAGCACTGTAAGAGAAGATTGTTGGCCAAAGGACATGGCACAAATGGCTAAATGATTGTGACACTTGGTTAGATTTTTTAATCAGCATATAAATATTTATTAAGATTATAAAGGTGCAATGTGTTGATATGAATCATATTGAATGGTATGTAATCACTCCCTAAGATTTACAGGCCTAAGATGTACAGATGTTACATGTTAAAGCATATACTGAATGAGGTAATCTTGATCTGATGCTACACGTGAGTGCAGATAAGCACACACACACACACACAGACACACACACACACACACACGCACTCAGACAAAGAAAAAGAGCAGTCAACATATACACATATTTATGTATTCGCACGTTCACCTCCTTTTCCTTTCATGTACAGCCCACGCATGTACCACTGAATCTCAGTAACATTTTCCCCCACTTAAAGATCATCCCTCTCTCCTTTCTTGGTAAAGGATGGGGGGATGGAAAGAGAAGTGTATATTACAGTCCCCCCATCCCCCCATCATAGTACTGCAGCAGCAGTGGGGGGTAAAAAAAAAATCCACTCTGACAAGTCCATCTGCTCAGGGCTACTAACCAGATAGGCAATTTGGAGACATGGGCGAGAGACATGGGCCTAGATGGCAATAGAGATAGTATCACCTGTATCCTGCTGGTCCAATAGCCTGGAGTCAGTTACAGTGCAGGTGGAGACTGAAAGACATTAATGACATAATGACCCCAGATACAGCTCCTGACCGTCCAACTGGCTTTCCCTGGACAGTAATGAGCCCGGGGGGTGGATGTAGGGGAATGCAGGGATTGCAGAAGCTGGATGATGGAGTAAGGTGGAACGCCCTTGTCCATAACGCCCTGGAGTGTGGGTATGGTAGACAAATAACTATAATAAGAGTAAAACAATGTAGGAATAAAGCAGCTTTTACCACAACACACAAAGTGCTTTGTGGAGTAATCAGACAGATTTAAAACACTCAGGGTTTTAGGTAAAGGCAGCGTTTATAAAACCATAACAACTCACAGGACAATTTGAGTGAATGTCAATTTGGTTAAATGACTCTTTAGAATGGAGAACCTGTTGTGTATTTTTCTTTATGCAGAGTTTTAAAATGGTTCTATAGTAGCACAAGGGTTCCACTACTGTGAACATCTTTTTATTGCTGCTACTTTTGCCAAGAGTGAAAAGAACATTTTTAATAAGATACAGAGTGAGAAAATAATACAAGTCTAATGAGTAAAAGGGAAGAGTTTGACTGAACTGTAAAAGACTTAATTTTCATTCCCAGAAGGTGCGATTCTGTGTAAATGCCACGTTAACTAAAAGTGTTTTAAGAGACATATTTTCCAGCATTTAGTGTTCAGAGGAACAGGGCAAACACTGATGTTGAAGTTCATTCTTGTGTATACGTGTGAGACAAAGCAGACACACACACACACACATGCTTCACATTCAGCTGTGGGATAGTGTATGTTTCTGTCTGTCCTGATAAACATTTAATCCAATTCTGATAGCATTCCTCCACAGCTGGGACTGCTGCAAGGTCACCTTGCCTTGACTGATGAGGACTGGCATCTCTTTCTCTCCCTCTCTCTCACTCTCTTTCGTCCCATCCCCCTCTTCTTACGATCATTGATACTTGGATGGGTGTGGTATGTGCTAAGGTTTTGGGATTGTGTAGTTCATTTTGTTAAAAAAGTGTGTTTTAAATAATCTCTCTCTCTCTTTCAGTCTCTCTCTCTCTCTTTTAGTCTTTTTCTTACTCTCTTACACACATTCTCACACAGAGCATATTATTAATACGCACACACACACAAACACACACTTCTTCTCACATTAAGATATCAGTGGTGCCCCAGTCTCTGTCCAGTGCAGGACTCTCTGTGTAAACCCTCTCTGTTCTTTTGTTCACACACAGCAGAGAGTGGGACCTTCCATAAAGGGTTCAGGCCTCACGTTGTGCAGCTCGCTCACATCAGGGGGAGAATAATAATGCACTCCACCAGATAAATTGTGTGACAATCCTTTTAAGTCTGCTTTAGCCTGCTCTCGCTGATTGGTCGCGCTGTAAATGTATGCGCAGCCCTACGACATGATGATGCATGTGCAGGAAGTTAAAAGAGATGTGAACATTAGCTGATCAGTAAAGAGCTTGTCTTTATTATTATTATCACTCATCTCGTAAGGGCAGAGGTTTTGGGTCTGAGTAGACACTTGTGTTAAACAGCTGTTAGTAAAGAATTGTGTGTTTTGTTTCATTTGTCCAGGAAATATTACCCAGCAAAATGCCCAGTGTTCTCCTCTACAGTCATAGCAAAGGCATGTGCTTAGAACCAAAAATGTGCAAAAACAGCAGAACCATTTTTGGTACTTTGTGTTAAAATATCTAGAGAGTAATTAGTGAATTTGGCTACTTTACGGTGCTCCACTGCTGATACTCGCGGCCGGTTATGATTTACATGCATTACCAGCAGAATGAGCTGCTTTGAAGCAGCGACACATGAGTCTAAGGTTACCAAGCCCAGTGCACTTAAAGGGGTATAAAGCACTGGAGTGGATTCAGCGCTGGATGTATTACTGCACAGTTTAAGACACTCTTGTTTTCTGCAGCCTGGTGAGAGTATGTGGAAAGAGCTGTTCTGCTGTGGGACACTACGCAAACTACTGGCCCTTCATATAACTTTAATGATCCTTTAATGATTGTTTTTATGGCCAGTGTTGCTTTCCTGAACATTAGGGTAAATTGTGCCTCCTCAATGTGCTGTTGATCAGACTGTGAACATGCCGCAGTATTCACCTGTCCAGAAGGGGGAGCTTTGTGAAGCAGGATCTGTATGGAGTGTGTTCATTTTAGCACATGCATATTCCACTATGGAAGCTGATTAACATCTCTCATCCGGGGATGGTTCGCTGTCCTGCTTTCATTCCCTAACTGCTCTGTAAGGTTTATTTTCTCTCTTTCTCTCTCTCTCTCTCTCTCTCTCTCTCTCTCTCTCCCTCTTCCTCTCTCTCTAAGTCCTGTATGGCCCTTTGTTCCTGTGTGTTTGTGTGTGAGTGTGTTTGTGAGTGTTTGTGTGTGTGTGTGTGTGTGTGTGTGTGTGTGTGTGTGTGTGTGTGTGTGTGTGTAATCCTGATGATCTGGGCAGCTTTGAGGCTCTTCATTCTCTCTCACATTACATACATCCAGATGGCCCCTGGGTTACTGAGCACTGTGTGTGTGTGTGTGTGTGTGTGTGTGTGTGTGTGTGTCCATCTGTCTGTCTGTCCTTTAGAATCTTACAGCAGCACTGTACACTGTGTGTTATAAAGCCTCCATTCAAAACATTTAATTTACTGGCTGTGGGCTTTTTAAGTGTCTATCAACAATATTAACAACAATAACAACATTTTTTTATTTATTATTATTATTATGATTAATTATTATAATTATTATAATTATTATTATAACCTATTCAATTCTTACACAGCCTATTAAAAGGAGCTATATCATCAGTTTACAGGATGTTTAGCATGACTTCTGGTGCAGAATGAGCTCCTCTTTTGTTCTTAAGATTCCAAAGCTGTCCAGTACTACACCAAACAAGGTATTGCACCACTACATGTACAGTATGAATATAATAATATAACAGTGCATCAGTACCACTCAGCCTGTTGTATTGTACCATACTGTGTCATGACTAGCCTGTTAGCTTGGGGTTTCTGTCTTGTTTTCTGGTGCAACAACAGCAATATTATTATTATTATTATTATTATTATTATTATTATTATTATTATTATTATTATACAGAAGCAAAAACAGCAACAACAGTAATAATAATAAATCAATATTGTTATATTAATAATAATTATGAATGATGACAGTGATGGTGCTAATGATGGGTCACGTGATGTGTCTTACCTGTGGCGCTGAGCCTGCGTATTGTGGGCGGGGCATGATCGCTGTGACTCCGCCCGCCTCTAGTGGCTCTTTAGCTGTCCTGTGTTTTCTGCCGCTCGCGTTTCCCTAACCGGGCTGTTCCCTCCTCTGTGTGTGTGTGTGTATGTATGAGAGAGAGAGAGAGAGAGAGAGAGAGAGAGAGAGAGAGAGAGAGAGAGAGAGAGAGAGAGAGAGAGAGAGAGA
>JBBPDA010000013.1:7357890-7374476 GCA_037974385.1 Arnoldichthys spilopterus | reverse complement strand
TCTAAAATATATGAAAGTCTAATGTTTATCAGTACATTACAGAAAATAATGAACTTCATCACAATATGCTAATTTTTTGAGAAGGACCTGTAGTTCCTGTACGAACAAAACCCTGTATTTCAATTTTTGCTTTTTTTAACCTAATTTAAAAAAAATATCAGCTGCTATTTACATTGTGCCAAAATGGCCTGCTGAATGAATGAAAATGCTCCATAATAATTTAAAGTTAAAGTGGCTTATTTTGTCATTGTGAATACAATTACACACAAAGTGCACCACGACGAAATGTGACCTCTGCATTAACCCATTACGTGTGCACATGTGAGGCAGGGACAGCTATGAGAAACGCCCAGGGAGCAGTGTAGCAGGACAGTACCTTGCTCAAGGGTACCTCAGTGGCACAGGGACTTTAACCTGTGATATTTTGTTCAAGGTCCTAACCTGTAGACCACCACTGCCACCTAAGTATTGTTCTGTTAACTTGCACTGAAAGATTAATATGTTTTTTGTTAGTTTTTTTTGGGAGAATCAAGGCAATGGACAAACAGTGCAAAGCTAAGCTGATGGTAATTGTCTTTCTGTAGTAGTTTTGATGTACCACTGCCTGTTTTTCCCACTGGAAAACTGAAAAACCTGAAAATCATCTGCCTCTACGCTGTGTGCTTGGTTTTTCCCTAGTGTCCAAGAAGCTAACAACAAGTTAGGCCAATGCAAATTGCACAGATGACCTTTGCATAAGATTGACAGCTGTGGCAAAGTCATTAGTGTTTGAGAAGGGCATTAAGTCCTTCTGTGCTCACAGGCCGATTGACCCACGCTCACTTGTCCTATTGGGCTTGCTGTCAATAACTATGTTTTAATCAGGTCTCTCGCATGGAGACCACCCAGCCTGGTTTTGACAAGAGCGTAGTGATGGTTTGATCACGTAAATGGGTTTAAAGACATCCTCTTCATAAGCACTAGAATTCTGGAATGCTGTTCAGGAGATTAAAGAGCAGCAAGTGGGTCAGGTTAAATCTTGCCAGGAATATTCTGAAATTCTCATTCTCTATGCTCTTCTGTTGCCAATGACCTATTTACTATCTATCCCTATGGGCAACAACCCAAGGTATTGGGGTATTTTGCAAAAATAAGAGCATTGATCATGTGCAGTTTAAGCCTGTTTTGGGTAGTGGTTTTATAAGCCTGATGTAGCCTTGCGTGACTATGGTTTCCTTATAAAGGCAATAGCGATTATATGGGTTTTTTTTAGCACAATTAGGTGTTTTCACTTTAAAACATGCTCAGCTTTAGGTTTTATTCCTTTTATTGAGGTAGTGGAGGTGATGAGTGAGAATGTTAAGGGTGTATAAGTGATAAGTGTGTTCTTGTACTTTAGCAGTGAGAATTTTCGTGAGATCAACTTTAAGGTCATTAACGCTTTAGCCAGCTCATGACTGAAGATCTTATACCTCAAGAGCAAATCAATAGGCAGAGCTTCATAGTCATAAATCATAAGAGAAAGGCTGACTTTTGCTTTAAAATCTACACACACACACGTTCACAAAATCTTCCCACTCATCATTTCAATGAGGATCAGAACATGAGCACAAGCTCATCTTAGTGAAGTTCCTGTTCAAGAATAATATTTAAAATGTGTGGAAACCTCAATTACAAATATCTGCATATCTTTTCATTTTATTTTTACCTGAATCTGTAGGCACATGCTTATGAATGTGGTCATACACAAACACACACACACACACACACACACACACATAAACACACATGCTCAAACACACAAAGGTAACACACCAAGGTGGTGTGAGGTGTCTCAGAAGGCTACGTTTCCTGCTGAGTTGAATGTGATGAAAGCTGGAGGCTGAGCTCCTTGCTGTAATCCTCTTGGGCGCGGGCGAATTTAGGGCAAGCGCGATTAGTGACGGCCTGCACGCTTATCACATCCACAAACACACACACACACACACACACACACACACACAGAGGGAAAACAAGGCACGTAGGAAGGGGACTGGAGGCAGCCCCCCTTTCCCCAAAAGACCACTTCATTTGTCTCCTATCATCTATGTCTTTCTCTCTCTCTCTCTCTCTCTCTCTCTCCCTCTCTCTCTCTCCCTCTCTCTCCCTCCCTCTCTCTCTCTCTCTCTCTCTCTCTCTCTCTCTCTATCCCTCCGGCTCTTTCTCTCTAACTCTCTCACCCCTGCCCTGTCTTTTGCTCCCACCGAGTCTAAAGCCTGCTAATCCTCGCTCTCTGGAGGAGATGCTAACTGCCCCAACTAGAAGCAAATTCAAAGTGGGCTCACACAGTGTCAGTGCACTGAGCTTTTGAAGTTTGAAGCACTAAGCTAAAGCTAGCATTGAGTCCAGCACAGAGGTAGCAGCGATTGGCATAGCCTCGGTGTTTGTGGGTGCAGTGATCGATGGAATGCTAATATGGTGTTGGTGAATGTGTTGAAGTGGCTTGCTCTGTCCGCTGGTGCCAGACCACAGTAGGGGTTTAGTGTGTGGACACAGAGACTAAAGCAAGTGTGTATGTGGGGAAGTCAGGAGAGAGCTCTGGCCTCTTTATTTGATGTTTTGATTAGATCACAGGTGTCTAAATATGCTCTTAGAAGGTTTTTGGTAATGTTTTGGTTTGCTCAAACACACATGAAATCTAGGGCAAAAATTTCCCTGCACCTTAATTACAGTTCTTGAGGAAATCTCAAACGTGTCCCTTCAGTTTGATTAAACTGATTGTACAGTTTAGTACAGAGTGGGCATCCTTTAGTGAGTTATCATGATAAATACAGTATGTACAGGATAGATCGCAATATGCTTTTCTGGTTCTTTCATCTGTATCATTTACTTCTTGAATGCAGAACCCCTGTATGTATCAGAAAAATGTTAATTTAATTTTCCAACTGACTTTTTTAAAAGATTTTTTTTAATTTACAGCTTAAAAAACTGATGGGACATTTTGGGATTTTTTTCAACATATTTGAAAAAGCAAACACTTCACCTTCTTTAATAGAGTGTCTACAGATAAAAGTACTGATTATTCTCCAACAAATGACACAAAGAAGTTTCATTTTGTAAGCATTTTCCTAATTTTAATACCCCTAAAACAGAGCAGTCACACTGAAAAAATAAGTACAACCTTAAAATCATCACACCTTTAAGTCCATAAAATTAGGAACAGGTGTTCTTGATTAAGTGCAATTGATTAGAACCTCCTGGAGGTGGAACCTGTCGTATTTAAACCTGACATCAAGGGTCTGGTGTTCTCTGTACTGTTGCACTGTTAGTATGAGAGGATGCAATGTCCAATTGCTTCTGCACTATAGCTTTGATTTCACTTGAAAAGAAGATCCGGCTTTATACCCATGACTTTATAATACCAAAGCGTAAAGACAGAAAGAAAAGTCTTGACGAGCACACCGACAAAAGTTTTCAAAGTTTTCAAATGACAAAACTATAAAGTATAAGTTATAATGAGAAAATCTAATTCATTGCCTTGAATAACTAACAGTTGTCTGTTGTCAAGGATTAAACAGGCATTGTGTAATTGGCTGATTTTAGTTTTTTATTGTCAGCTCAATTTTGTCCTAGTGAAAGGATCAATCATAAACGTGTTTTTTTTTTATCTTAATTAAGGTTTAGTTTTTTTTCTGTGTTCATTACGTTCCTTCAAAAGCAGTAAAAAGGCAAAAAAAGTTTTTGGGTTTTTTTTGGTTTTTTTTATTTGGCCAAGGGTGTCCTGAATTTTAGTTTCAGTCAGGAACTTCAAAAGTCAAAAGCAAGTGGGTGTTTATTGTATTGCTGCTTTATGCACAGTACACCATGAAACAAACAGCATTCCAGCAGGACCCTGTTGCAACACAAAACTAACTCAAGACTACACAAGGTCAGACAGGAAAGGACTCCACATAGTGCAGAAAGAAAGAAAGAATGGAAGACTAAAACACAAAGCCAAACAAGGACAGGAGTACATGTGTCTCTTGACCAACCATTCAAACACACACACACACAAACACACAATCTGACAGGATGCAACTGGTTAAAGAAATATATAAGTCTGTAATAGGTAGGAAAAGTGTGTGCATGTGTGTGTGACTCCTTATGTGTTGTATATCTGATGGTAGAGCTGTTGGATGTAATACTGACTGTTCTTCTTCTAGTCCTGTTGTGAGCTGATCTCTTGATCTCTCTATTGTGAGGCCATACAAAATGTTTACACACACACATTCATAGAATAGCCTTCCCCACCAAACACACTCAATCTCAGCTACTGTATGGTACACACACGCTACTACAGGATGTTGCTTAGAGGCTGGCCTGCCATCAGTCATCAAGGGCACAATACACTGTAGTGTGACAATACGAGACAGAACACTAACTAAACTACACACACACACACACACACCTTCAGCTCTCATCTCCTGCCATGAAAGTCGGAAGTGTAAAAGCTGTGGCAGATGTGTAAGACTTTGAAGACTGTAAAACCAACAGTAAAGCGTGTGCACATGTTTTTCTGTGTTTGTGCACACTGTGTGTGTATGTGTGTGTGTGACTACTTGTGTGTTGTATATCTGCTGGTAGAGCTGTTGGGTTTCATATGTTTATACCTGACTGTCCTGAGATGCACAGTTCGGCACTATGAGAGAGACAGAGATTATTTATGCAGTAGTTTATGTGCTGTAGTTTCACACTCAGTTGTTGTGATCAGTGTGTGTGGATTGTGCACCATATGCTTGAAGCTTACACACAACTTGTTGAGTCAACGGTTAAAGGTTCTTTTAGTCCTTAAGCTTTGTATGTGTGTGTGGATGTGTGCGTGTGTGCGTGTGTGTGTGTGTGTGCATGTGTGTTTATGGAGCCTGCCCTAACTGACTGAAAGTAAGACTGAAACTCCAGAGCAATCTAGACTCTAGAACACCGTTAGTTATGTCGTGCTCTCCTTGACCTCTAGCTATTCAGTCATGTTGTTTTGCTAAGTTAGCAACATTAGAGTTCTGTCTTTCCTTTCTTCTCAGTGGGGTCATCCTTGGCCCTTTTAACCCCAACACATATACACATTGAAACACACTCCCAGAGGTTAATCTGGAGCACCCACCACGCCCATCGGTGGTAGACTGACTGGCTGACTCAAAGAGTGACTGCTTCCTGGTGAGCACCAGACCTGCTGTCCCTACAGGTTATCACCACTGTGTGTGCGTGCGTGTGTGTGTGCGCGTATGTGTGTGTATGCGTGTGTGTGTGTGTGCTGTGAGTTGACAGCTCTAATTGTGGACTCAAGGCCTTGTTTACCCTCTACTTCATGAATGAGGGCGGGGTATAGAGTAAGAAATGTGGAACAGCAGAAGAGAGAGAAACAGAAAGACTGACAGGGCAAATGCAAAACCAAGTAGTTTAGTTTAACTGAAGAATGGTAACTACGTGTGCAACAATACTGAAATATGATATTGCAATGCAAAACTGTGACAAATTGTGGACGTGTGATCGTGCATCATGGAGAATAAGCACTGTATGAATTATGATATTTGATGCACCTTCATTGTTTATTGTGAAAGTGATTCTTTGTCATTGTGAACACACTCAAGCACCACAACGAAATGTGACCTCTGCATTTAACCCATCACACGTGCACACGTGGAGCAGCGGGCAGCCACCAAGGGCGCCCGGGGAGCAGTGTAGTGGGACGGTACCTTGCTCAAGGGTACCTCAGTAGAGCCCGGGCTGGAACTGCGACCTTCCGGCAGGCAGTGTCCTAACCACTAGGCCACCACTGCCCACTGCTATTGTGTTCAACCAGTGCCAGTCAACAGCCTAGTGCAGCACATTAATGCCATACATCACCCTCCCCTGCCTTTCAGCTCTAATTTCAGTGGTAAATTGTGCCATGACTACAGTTATATGTTTTTTTTTTAAATTAGAATTTCATTCTAAATATTGTGAAAGTATTCAATTGTGAACTCAGTATCATAAATTAACTTGCATCATTACACTGGGTCATCATTATCATTACACTGAGTCATCATCATCATTACACTGAGTCATCATTATAATTACATACCATTATACAGATACTTTATTAATCTCTAGGGAAATGAAGGAAATGTGCCCAGAGTGACTCAAATATGGGGCAAAGTGTGAAAACTGGCGACAGTTAAAACCGCTATAGTACTGTCCAGAACTCGAGCGATGCATACAGTGAAGAAAAGAGGTGCCACCATGGCCAGCGCACACATAATACCCATCCACGCCCTCCTACAAGGATCTTTGTATGTGCTATTTGAGTTCATTGTGATAGACACACGCACACGCACCCTCAGGCTGTGTCTATATGTTGAACAGGGCTTCTTTTGAACGTAAGCAGAATGCATAAGGGAGGAGCTTTACTTAGCACAAGCCTCATTTGTGGGCTATCAATGAAAAAACAGGTTGTATGACAGTTCTCTTAAGCTAAAGAATGTAATGTAGCTTTTAAATGCCTTTGTGCCTTATGTTAACTGCATACTGTCAGAAAAATGTTTATGCTGATCAGGGGGTTTGGGATGTTACACTATCTGTCCAAAGTATATAGACACCCATTTGTGACAGTGGATTTAACTACTTTAAGGTAGGTAATTAAATAGATACAGTTTGTATAATGGCTACAGAAAAGCCTGGTCAGTAGAATGGAACACTATGGATAAGCCATACATGAGACTAAGGTCACCATGTTTAGTGACAAGTGTCAACTAGACCCCATTATTGGTCTGTGGAGTATGGAACTGCCTTTTTTGGAGTGATGGGCCTCCATCCAGTACCTTTTGGACAAGCTGGAGTGGAGTGGGGAGTGGGGGTATATGCTGAGTTTGAAATTGATTTCACAAAAACAGTTTAAATTTAATTGAATTATACCACATTTTTCTATTCAATAAAAATAAAGTACAGTCATTATAATGTTGCCAGTTGACCCCAAACTCCCCAAAGAAGGAGACAAGAAGGAGAAGAAATAAGTTCAAACCTGCAATCTAAGTTAATGGAACAAGACTGTATTCTAAGTTTTGGACTGTTTCTATTAGTCCATTCATCAGTTCCCACTGCAAAGGGCAGAAATGCAGATACAATGCAGTTATGTTCAACAATATACAGTGTTTAGCACTGAACATCAGTGGGCAGTTTTCCAGACATGGATTAAGCTTAGTCCTGGGCTGTAGAGTAATCTACATTGATATGTTCCGTTGTAAGGAAATCATTGCCCACTTTATAGGCCCTTTATGTGTCTAGGAACAACAAATATGCTCCTCAGTATTATGCTCAGTATTTCAGCGGGCTACTGAGATTGTATGCATTTTTACAATCCTTTCAGAATAAAACATTGCTCTGCTCCACTGAGACATCACCTTTGCTTCTCCTTTTTCCACTAGTCTGACTGTACTGTTTTTTTTTTCTTCTCAGACATCTCCTCTTCTTTCTTGCATCCTCCTTTTCCTTCTACTCCTTTTATTCAGCCCTAGTCAGCAGCATCCTCCGTTCCCATGGTAACCGTGGAGCGATCATGTGGAATAAATCTGGGTTGCTGCACGCATGTGTAACAACCTGATTCTCCAAAGGAAAAAAACACATTCAATCCGATCAGTGTCTGAAAATTCCCCAAAGGAAATGCACTGGTTTTCTGCTGAGTTGTGACTAAAGTGACAGCCAGTGACTGATCACCTTGCCATAAAACAATTATCTGTATAGATAGTGTGTGTGTGTACGTGTGTGTACGTGTGTGTGCGTGTGTGTGTGTACATGTGTGCGTGTGCGTGTGCGCGTGTGTGTGTGTGTGTGTGTGTGTGTGTGTGTGTGTGTTCAATTAAATCTTGAGTTAGGATTGCACTGTAAGCACTATGTAGCAGCAGGTGGCTCTGAATGAACAATAGTGTATTCACCTTTTCCTAGTTTAGGAGAACTTCCTTAATAATGATTGGGTGTTGCTGTTCTATGGCTGCTTACAGTAGACAGTGCTGTTGATCATGCCAATGATTTGCTAGATAAGTAGGTTACTTCATGTCAAACTAAATTCTATACTGCTGCCAACTAGTAGAGCTGCTCATTGGTTAATCGTCACCATCATCTTGACAAATCACAGTTCCACATGAGTGTTTTTGTGACAAAAACATAATATCTCTATTTCCATGTCCAGTGATGGTTAAGCATCGTAAAGGCCCCCATTAATGGTAAAAACACATTTCCCCTTCTTTAAAAAATATTTATTAATAGATTTAAACCATAGCAGGACACCAACATTTACCACACATTATTTCCCTACAGTTTTCTGAGTAAATTGATTCTGTTACTGGAAAATGCCTAAAAACCTCACCATACTTACATTCTTTTATAATACTTAGTATATTTCCTGATATGTGTTTCTATTTGAGGTTTAATAAATAGTGCCAGTTTTGTCTTATTTTAAAAAACATTTCCAAAATGTATGTATATATATATATATATATATGTATATATGTATATGTATATTAGCAGGTGATCACATTGTGACATTCATGACAAACGGAGTTCAAAATATTTTCGCCTTTTCCTGTAAAATTATTGTTTTGAAGAGACAAGGTTTTGCTCTGACGGTGACACTTTGCCCTCTTTGTAATGAAACATGCATTAGGTCAGTGTTCTTTAAGTACCAACAACACTCACAAGATGCTTATAACACTATTGTTATAATACTGAGCCCTATAGTGGGTATTGTAATGATTTAAAGTGTTCGTCTAATCCAACAAATGTCAATGATCTTTGGTCACAACAGACCAGTCTTTAACCCTGTCACATTACTGATTCATCAGCACACTTTTAACATTGTTCAAGGCATCACAAGCAGAATATATTGCAATATAATCACAATACAGCAGTTTGCTTATACCATACAACCCTTACTGAATCGAATCAGTTTACATTTTGAAGATAGAAGCATTTCAAGTGTAAGTCAGTTATTTTCTCCTAGACAGCTGCATAACCACAGAGATGTGACTATCCACATATGTACATACGTGTTGATATCAGTGGGGCTGCTCTCCAGTGTTGTTGATGAATGTGACTAGTCTAATTTCTATTCACTCAGTTCCACATTTAAATTATACCAGATCCTGACATCCGTGCAGAACTCAAGCTGGCTGGAATCAAGACGGATTTACATGACGAAACCTGATATGACACGGCTGAAGGGCTGCCACACTGATGAAGAAAGACAGCAGAGAAATGGAGTAATAATAAGAACCTGCAAAGCTGATTAGTCTCATACACTCCCTATGATTGACAGGTCGAGGTTTGAGGTGCATTATTCGGAAGTGGCGGACCCCTCCTCCTGCTAATGCCAGTATCGTTTCCCCCAAGCAGCTGGAGCCAATCAGAGGGCATTTATAAAGCATACTTAACTTGCTGTGTGGCTTTACAGAGCAGCAGGGGTGTGGGGGTGGGGTGCATTTTGCAGAGAGAGAGAGGGAGGAAAAAACAGATGAAATCTGCATGTGACACAGACGAGAAACGGACACTGAAAATGCAATTCAGAAAGATCACTGTAGGTTACATAGGTGTGTGGCAACAGCAAGCAAAAGGTGTAAAAAAAGTGAGAGAAGCTAAAATCCCACCACTGCTTATTGCCATCACCCCAAGCATGCTTCCGTTCCTCGCCTGTCTGTCTCTCTCTCTCTGTCCGTCTCCCTCACTCCAGCACTTGTTTTTCATTCATGATTAATGGAGTGTGACTGAATGAATGATTAATGAGGAGAGAGGGGCTGGCTTTGGCTGGCCATCCCTCCATGTCTGGCCAACTCTGGGGCTTAGCAGTGCAGTGCCATCTCCCTGTGCCACTGCCATCTCGGCCTTGTGCTTCAAACTGTACCATCTTTAAGCGTATGCTGTCACAGGAGGCTGCAAGTGGTTTTGGGTCTGTTTATTGTAAGGCACCACCTGCTGAGCATCTCCATGTGTGTTTTGTAGGTTTTATATACATTCTCTTGATGTTATGTAATTGCTTATAGGAATGCAGCGATCCAGCTTTTCCTTGCAGATGTCAGTTCCTGCATGTGTTCTTATCCGAATGCTGGCGTCGTCCAAAATGAGTACAGATACAGTACACGTGCTCTTTTAAGACACCAACAGAAATATACAGGCTGATATATTGTATGATGTGCTTTTTTAGGATTTTGAGGAGATATTATAATAGGAATTAACATTTGATATGTAGTGTTAATAAGATTTATCAGATTGTACTGATACAATTTCACAAGAACCCTATTGAGTTCTAGTGCATTAGCCTATTTGGTTCAAGAAGCAACATTTAAACACTCAAATGCTGGCTGATTGACTACATCAGGGGTCTGTGTGTGTAAAGTTGACCCGTTCCTTCAACAGAGATGACTAGATTGGATGGCAGAAATAGCTGCTTTTTATTTAAATCAGGCACTATTCTTTCTGAAAGATGGACGATCATGTAGTCACATTTTCCTACATTAGAGCTGCATACAGAAGTGATAGAGCCGATTGTTACTGTAGATACTGTAGAATGGCAGTGCCAGTGTTTGCAGTGCTTTGTTAGATGAGCAATTGAGTTACTTTATGTTTATCTGGAGTATAGAAGTGTACTCAATCATCTCCTGTCCTGAAGCAGTGTGAGACTGTATAAGCATTTCAGATGTCATTCACAATTATCATATACTGTATTAATGGCCACTGACAGACAGTTGGGGAGGGGGGTTGTTTGGTTGTGTGGGATACGGGGCAGATGGTGTAGCTCTAAGAACTTAACACCACATCGGCACACCCAGCAGGGGAACAGATTCCTGGAGGGACAGAGAGAAGCGTAACACAAGGACGTTTTTCAGGACCTTCCCCAAGGCCTGTCTCTGTCCATCTCTCTCCCTCCCTCTTTCTTCTGTCTGTCACTCATCCATCATGACAGTCCAGGGACGAGGAGATGAGGAAAGATGCAGGAGTGTGGGGTCCTTTTTGGCAAGCTTTTGGGGGACAGATGGAGGGAGAAATGACAGAATCTGGAATTGAAACGAGAAACGAAAAGATCTTTCATCGTCTCGTCGCATTTTTGTGGCTGGGATGGATTTCTGAAGCAGGTTTTCTATGCCACACTTGAAACGCATTGTTGCTTTGATCCGGCCCCCAGAACGTTTCGTCTCTCTCGATTCTGTAAGACTAACAGCTAGCTTCGTACAGCCCAAATACATTCTGCAGACACACTATGACATGCAAATCCACATTCCTTGGTGAATTGCTCACATTTCTGTTGATGAATTGCACATACTGTTCGTAAGTGTGCGATGAAATCTCTCGAATGAAGCCGCAACAGATTGCCTTTACGCATGCATCCAAACCACGGAATACAACTCACTTCGTGAGCTTTTGAAGTCTTCGTTTTGGCACGTACTAATACTGTAGACACTGGCACAGTTTCTAAAAATCTATTTGTTCATCTGAATGTGGATTTGAAGAGTGGAAAGAAATAACAGTGCTTTTTTTCACTTTTTTCCTGATCAGACTTTTTCATTGTGCATCAGTTTGGCCAGTTTGTTTGTAGTTCCAGTGTGTTTTATAAATAAATTTGACATTAATTAAAGAATCTATATCATGGAAAATCTGAATCTAGACTGTCCAGTCCATATGACCCATACACACAAGCATTTTGGCAAAATAACACATTTTGAATTAGTTGTTATTTTAATGCCAAGAAAACCATTGTATTAACATATATATATATATATATATTTGGGCCAACAGTAGTTTAGCCCCACCCATTCAAGCTGAAGATGTAAAGGGTGTTTTAGCCAGGACTGTTTTTTGAAAGAGGGTACATGTAAGGCAGCCAGTCAGAACAGAAGAAATCTGCTTGTTCAATCATTAGCAGATCAAACTCAGCATGCTAGTGAGTCGAGTGTTATACAGATGTCAGTAGGGGCTCTCTTTAATCAACATTATTCATTTTATGACTGCTGTGTAATGTGTGTGTGTGTGTGTGTGTGTGTGTGTGTTTGCTAGTTTGTTAGTTCTAATGCATCTATTTGAGTACTTGTAACAGTGAGGAAAGCAGTACAATGGCACAATAGCAGACCTTGAGGACCAGCAGACTGGTGGGGAAACACAAGCGCGTCCCGTAGAAATGTGGCACACAGCTGGCCCTTCTTCAAGCAGCTGTCAACGACACAAGCATACGCACACATATGCACATTGAAACACACAATGCTGCCTTTTGCTACTGGGAATGCAGGGGGTGTGGAACAGTGTACTGAACAAGTGCACTTTGTTAAGTTGTGGGCTGCTGGGAAATGTAGGATGATGAATGGAGAGATTTGAGAGAGAGAGATTGAGGGAGGTGTGAAGGAGAGATTAAAGCGAAGTCATTAATCGGATCACACGTGCTGTTCCATGTGGAGCAAACTGTGGTAAACTTGCATGCAAACACACTGACCCTTAATTACTGCAGTCTGGTGGCTTATAGGGTCACTGCACACACACAGACACACTGAACCTGCAGTAGATCCTTATTGTGAGCTTCAATGGGCCTGGGGCAGAGACCCAAGGCCACTATGTAGTTCTTCATGGCACGTTGCAAACAACACACTGAAACGGGAAACGGGATGTTAATGATATGTTACTGTTATCAGAGTGTTTTAATGTTGCAGTGTGCTTTCCTCTGCACAGTATGTCATCGGTATTGCTAGTTCGCTGGCCTCTTAAATCCAGGGACTCCCCCAAGGCCCTCTTAGGGTGTCTTGAGAAAGTAAAGGTCTGGATGGGAAATAATTTTCTCCAACTAAATAACGACAAATCTTGGCTCATCCAAACTCATGAATCTCTCCACTAGCAACCTGGGGCATCTCACCTTACATGTTAAATGCCATGCCAAAAACTTGGGTGTTATCTTTGATGCAAAGCTTTGCTTTGACTAGCACATTTCTTCTGTTGTCAAGAACAGTTATTTTTTCAGTTCAGGATAATTTCTAAGCTTAAACAATCCTTGTCACATCACAAACTGGAAAAAGTAATTTCTGCCTTTATGACATCACGGCTAGATTACTGTAATTCTCTCTATGTTGGTCTCTCTGAATCTCAAATTTCACGGCTCCAGATGGTCCAAAAGGCAGCAGCAAGACTGTTGTCTGGCACTAAAAAACAGGAGCATATTACCCCAGTTTTAGCCTCTCTGCATTGGTTGCCGGTCCATTTTAGGATTCAGTTTAAGGTCTTGTTAATGGCCTTTAAAGCTTTAAATGGTCTGGCTCCATCCTATATCTCCAATGTATGGCCATAAATAGCCTCCAGGTCTCTTAGATCTTGCAGTAAGGGTTTCCTGCACATACCCTGCTCCCATCTTAAAAAGAAAGGTGATAGAACCTTTGCGGTTGCTGCTCCACGCTTGTGGAAGCAGCTGCCCTCTGATGTAAGGAACCTCCTCTATAACAATATTTAAATCAAGTCTGAAAATTCACCTGTATTCCCTGGCCTTTTCAGCCCCCTGATGTCTGTTTTGCCTTTTGTACTTGCCCCTGCTGTATTTTATTATTATTATTATTATTATTATTATTATTATTATTATTATTATGTGTTTTTTATTTTAAATGTTTTTATTTTCTTATTCTGTTTTAATTGCACTATGTACAGCACTTTGGCCAATATAAATTGAATAAATGTGCTCTAGAAACAAATTTTACTTACTTACTTACATTTACATGCCATAAGAGGTCTAAGGAATTTAGACCTGCTACAGAGTGTGTGTAAAGAACAATAAAGTAACAAGGAGCTGATTGGATGTTAGTTCAAGTGTCATTATCTTCTGTGTTTTTGCTAGCTGTTAGATTTTTCTACTTTTATTAACAGTTTTTACAGTTTCTGGTATTTTGACTGTTTCAATTTGTTACTAAAAATGAAGCTAATAAAATCTTAGGGATTGGCTATGGGATATTTATCACTATTGTGTTTCTGACCATATTGTGGAAAACTGGCCTACATGTTTCATTACAAAGATGAATTCATAATTAGTCCTGTTCAACTGTATTGAGAGTAGTGCAGTGTTATTGATATAGATACTGTGATATCTATCTGTCTGTCTGTCTGTCTGTCTACCTGTCTGTCTACCTGTCTGTCTATCGATCTATCTATCTATCTATCTATCTATCTATCTGTATATCTCGCCACCAATCTTGATATATATTGTGTATTGAGATGGTGTTCAAGTACAGCAGTGTTGGATTTTTTGCCATATCATCCATACCTACACTGTAGTTATATAGTAATACACATACACATGAACACACATGCATATATTCAAGTGTTCTTTTGTGTATTAGTCATCTCTAAAGTATGTCTCTCCACCTGTTCACATATTAATAAGTGTGATTTCTCTCTCTCTCTCTCTCTCTCTCTCTCTCTCTCTCTCTCTCTGTGTGATAAGAGTGCTTCGGAAGTGGCTTTTTGAAGGAGCCATGAAACTTAGGTGCTGGTCTTGAGTGGCATGAATAATTTCCTTTGAGACTACGTGTGTGTGTGTGTGTGTGTGTACATATCTGAGGATGTTCTCACTTCAAAGAGAAGTGTTTCCAATTTGGGTCACTGTTCCCTATCTCTCCAATATGATAGGTGTGTTATGTGTTTTGGAATGGAAGCGAACAGCCTGGTGGTGCGGTTTCATTGCGCTGTCCTTGGGCGTCTGTGCTACAGTGCATCTTCAATTTAAACACCATTAATTATTCACAGTATCAACACTTCAACTAATGTATTCACAATATCAACACTTCTACTGATAGACTGCAACAGAATTACTGATGTTCACTTACTAAATAGCAAGCAAGCGAGTTTTCAGCCCTTGTTTTCGCTGTTTATGTAGGCAGCAGCTGCCCATGCCGCTTTATTTATTTATTACGTACTATTTATATTGTTAATAATTTATTAATGTATTATTTTTTAATGGTAACACCTTGTGGTCGTGGTTTGGTGCAGATGACTGAATTTAGTCTAGAATGGAATGTTGTAATTTTATTCTCTTTTTTTGCCATTCATTCTTTTCTTTTATCCTCTCTGTTTCTCTTTCTTTTTCAGCAGTTAAGTCCATGGCAAGTGGGTCTGACTTTGGGAATGTGGCTAACTTCACCACTTTCCTGCTGGACCCATCCTCTGGGATGCTCTACCTGGGGGCAAGAGATGCAATTGTTGCTGTGGATACCACCAACCTATCAAAGTGGCTCAAGGTAAATTTCCTTGCTGCCTATTGGATGATACAAGACATGGGCGTGGGGCTAATGGAGCAAGTGAGAAATGATCATTCAAACTTAAGGCAAATATAAAATATGTCAGACTGGGACAGACCATTTTCAGTGCAGCAAGTATTGCTGCATTATTTTTTTTTTCCATTGGTAACTTTTTCATTTGGAGGTATTTGAAATTTCACTTAAATGAACTCCTGTCACTGAGAAATAAAGGAGGCAGATGATAAGCTGCAGCGAAATGAATTCCTCTCGCTAAGGCTTTTATCTGAGGCATTACTTTTATACGCTTTGGCCTGATAGTCGCCAGGGTAAGAGCGCTGTGAGAAAGAGATTATCAATCTGAAGAGGGCAATGGGTTTTCATTAGAAATCTGTGCTTACTCAACACAATGACCTCATCTTTTCTGCCTGCTCCATTTTTCCAACCAAATTACCCCTATCTCCATCCACTCTCGTTTCCCCATTGTACCTCAGCGTGGCTAGGATCAGTCTAGCATGCCTATCAGTGTGCGTGCATATTGCCTTTAACTCCATTTCTTGTGTATTAGCCTTATGTATACCCTCACTATGTTACTCTGTGTACTGAGCTGCTCGCCTAGTGGCAGTGTGACTCTCTATGATATCAAATTACATTAAATATCATATCGCAGATTTAACAATACCACCACAGTGACGTCAGAGCAGCTTCATTGTCTTGTCTGGAACATTAGCCTGCAGGTAAGAGGTGTCCTTTCAGATAAACACTGAGAGACAGCCTGTGGGTGGAGGAGCCTAAAGGTTGAGGCTAGAGCTAAAGTCATGCGCCAGACCATGTTTGTTAAAGGAGTATTTTATTTTTGTCCATGTTTAAAGTAAAATAATCTAGTTCTAATATATGTTCTTACACTCAAAATGTAAACTCATGATGGCCTCCCAGAGACTATCACTGTGTGCAGTCACTAATAAGATTTTAAGTCACTTCTAGAATAGTTTATGCATAGAGAACATGCTGCTTACAGTCAATAAAGTAATAATTGTTAGATTATTAATGTGTTTTTTGCACCAATATCATGTATTAAAGTGTCTAGGTCAAGTGCTCCAAACTTTTTAAATTATACATTTAGTGCTTAGCCCTTATGCATATCTACAGATGAATAAATGAATAAATAGCATGTGATGAAGACTGCCTGCATGTGCTGCTTTGTAATTATCCCTAATGTATTTATTAGGCCAAATGAGCATTTGCATATTCATGTAGGCCACAGTTAACAGGAGACTCCTGTGCCAGACCTCTGAGCTTAAGTTCAAAGCACTAACCCCCTGTTTCTGTCTCTCTCTCTCTCTCTCTCTCTCTCTCTCTCTCTCTCTCTCTCTC
>JBBPDA010000013.1:7324817-7357673 GCA_037974385.1 Arnoldichthys spilopterus | reverse complement strand
TGTGTGTGTGTGTGTGTGTGTGTGTGTGTGAGAGAGAGAGAGAGAGAGAGAGAGAGAGAGAGAGAGAGAGAGAGAGATTGTTTGGGTGTATATGAATAGGGTGTGTTAGTGCTCTCTATTGTCCCCCGAGGAGACGAAGAGGAAGCAACCAGACATTTCTTAAAGTGTGTTTGCTCTAGTGTGCATGAATAGTGAATGCATGTGGATCCACGTGTGTGTTTCTACCATGCAATATGGCACAAAAAAATGCAAATCCTTTTATCATCCTTGCATCATAAATAGACAATTTACCTGCTGTCTCTAATTAAGAAGACATATATTCTCTCTCTCTCTCTCTCTCTTTCTCTCTCTCTCTATCTCTCTCTCTGAAGCAGCACATGGGGCAAAATGTGTGTGAGAGAGTTAATTAGGCCACTTAGTGTCTGCCGTCTACCTACCGTTCTGTTCCATGCTGGTGGTAGGGGGTGGGGATGCGGATGATTGGCAGGTGGGGTGAGGCCCCAGTGGGTGACGATCAAAGGGTATGATTAAGCAAACAAAAGACAAGGAGACCGAGACTGAGGGAGAGGGAGGGGGCAGTGGCAGAGTTAGATTTGCTGTTCATTTGAATCACATGTGCACATACACACTTAATTCAAATCACATTCAAATCAGGACCTGCTCCATCATGATTGGTTTTTGATTGGGACACATTCAAAGCACTCCTAATTAATCAGATCACTTGTTCACCATCATGCTCTCTGCACTATCTAGCAGAGGATTAACCTGAATTTTATCATGAAACATACATTCTGATGGGTTCAGGTTATTTTTTAATGCTGGTGTAGTATGAGTATTCCTGCTCAGTGCAAAGCCTGATCCATTTTTCAGCCTAATTTCTGCATCTATATCTTATAGTCAGTTACCAGAGACCTCAATTTAACACCTCTTCCTGTGCTTAGTAAAAGAACAGAAACGCACTCAAAACCCACTTCTAATACCAACCAGTGGGCAGAGGATGAAGCACCTTCCACAGCGGTTAACATGTGTTTTGAGTCAACAGGTCTCTGTAGAGTTTCTGTTAATCAGTCACATTTTACAGATGCAGCAGATAGGGGCTACATTGCAAAACTGGAGTACTGTTTAAACTGGAAAACCAGACCTGTATGAATATAGGAAATAGACAGTTCCTAAACATACCACACCTCAGAGCAGTGGAGCTGAGAAAAGTTGTTTGAGGTTTGGGCCTCTCTGGTTAGTTTTGGGCAGCACCTCTGCTCTTAGGGTCACACCCATGTGGTTGTCACAGTGACAGATGTTTGGTGATGTTTTTCTCATGATGTACTTATGATCTAAACCCGCTGCAGGGATTCCATTTCCAAATTAGACTGTCTGCTTTTTATATAAACAGTTGATGACGCTCATATGAATCCTAGAGGCCCAATAAGTTAATGAATTCATAAAGGAAGCAAGTGGGGTCCCCTGAATGAATTTTCTGCATGCAGTGTGTGTGGCACAGTTTTATAAGGATAAAATGTTAATTTGATTTGATTTATTTAAGAAATTATTTTATTGCAATATAATTTAAAAGTGGTGGTCAATTATTTTGGCTATAGGAATTTGTTAGGAAAACTTCTGAAAAGCTCTGCCTTTACACCAACTACTGATCACACTTTAATGTTAAGGCGCTGATTCGTACAGGTATAGCAAGCTAACACACAATTACTGTATATCTCACAACAGAGCTGCACCTTCAGATACAACATGATCAGAACTCAAGAATCATTACTAATGGACTGTGAACCATAGCAACATACAAAGAAACAATGTCTTGCCTTAATGTCTATTAGAAGCTTGAATTTGTAACATATGTACATATGTTATATATAAATATGTAAGTTAAATACCAGCTTTTATGAGGTAAATTAAAAATTTCTGCATTTAACATTGTCATGTAATGACATTTTGGCTGCATCTGACTCTCAGTGTTAATGTATTATCATCATACTCATGTGTATATGCAGTATTTCACACTGCTTTACAATCTGTTATTGTAATTTTTACAATTTATTATTTATCATTCACCTAATTCATACAGATTTTATTTTACTGTCTGGCATTACTGAACTTGTGCCTTGTTTTCAGACACTGTATTAGTCACTGACTACCTCTGCTGCCCTCTATAGACTGACTGTAATAACTACGTCCGTCTGCTGGAGTTTCTGGGAGATGGACGCATCTATGCCTGCGGGACGTATGCCTTTGACCCCCAATGTGCCTTTGTGGTAAGTAGGTGCACGTGTTTGTGTGTGTGTGCATTTCATTTGTCCTCAGCTAAACTGACTTGACATGTTCCTACACCCATTCACACATCGCATGACACACGTCACATTGCATGACAGGTGAAGATACACACACCTCGCGGCCACAGACACATTTGCTTGGGAGTGAGACATAAACAGACATGCACATGAAGACGTACAGCGCAGAGCTTAGAGACGTAAAAGAGTAGTGACAGATGAACACGCTGCAGATGGAAAAACCTGTTTGCACACAAGCTGGGAAATGTTATAGATACTATAGATTCACAATCATGGCTTTGCTCCCTGCTTTCTTGTCTCTTTTCTTTTTTTCCCTTTGTCTTTTTGAATTTCTTGATCATCATTGTCATAACAAAACCCTTGTATTTCCTCACATGTTGACGTTATAAGCGATGAAAACCTTCTCTTTTTTTAACTTTATTTTTTAAGAAATCACAGACATTCAACAGACATGACAGAACAAAATGGGCACCTGAACAGCACATATCACCTATTTAGTACATCAACTAAGCTAGAGTTCTGGTTTTATTGGGGTACACACTCTCTCATGTGTCTCATGTACATACAGTCCTTTTGTCCCAGTATTTCCAAAATATGTCAGTACTGTGGTTTAACACTGCTGTTATTTACGTTGGAAACCTTCTTAACCTTAAAAGGTTTTTTTCAAGTAATTCTGAACAAATTCTGTCCTTTTTATCAAAGAACCTTTGGTATTTTCAAATGATGTTACATTGTAAGCAGTGCTATATATTGTGGATTTCCATCATATATACAAGCAATGTGAATTACTTTTTTTTTCGAATTTTGCAAGGTCTTTTTATTTAGTCATGTGTAGTTTAAAAAAAGATAGTGGAAGGTGATATCAGTTGTTTTCTTTGTCCCCTTTACTCAGAACATCTCCTCGTTTTCTCTGGAAACGTTAGAGGATGGCAGTGTGAGAATGGAGACTGGGAAAGGGAAATGCCCCTTTGAGCCCAGCCAGCACTATACTGCAGTCATGGCAGGTATGATACATGCACGTACACACACATATACACATGCACACATGCACACACACATAGTTTCAAAGGAAATTGTTCATGCCACTCAAGTCCAGCACCTACATTTCACGCTCCTTCAAAAAACCACTTCAGAAACACTCATCACACACACACACACCCACAGAGAGAGAGAGAGAGAGAGAGAGAGTAGCAATTTATCAAGTAAATAGATTTATTTTTTATTCAATAATTACTATATATCATATTATTACTACTATATATTATTTTTAAACTATAATACCATGTATGATAATAATAATAATAATACTTTTTATTTATATAATGCTTTTCTCAAACCCAAGGCCATTTTACATAGGAAGATCAATAACACAAAACACCAACAACAAGTACAAAATCACAAGGAATACACCAGCAGGAGTCAGGAGCAGAAAGAAGAGGTGCAGTACTCCAGTACAGTAGATTTTAGAAGTTTCTTGAACTTTCTGGGACTGTCCAGAAAAGATAAAATTTCACCTGTTTTGAACAACAGTTAAACATGTCTGACACAGGTTCTCCTGTTCACAAAAGAGAGGAGCAGATTAATTGACAGACACTTTTTTTATGTTGGCATTAAGAGTTAAAATGTCTTGTTTGTGCTTATAAATTCACTCCAATCACATTCACTTTATTTCTCTATCACACTGTCTCTTGCTCAGGGGGAGTCCTGTACACTGCTGCCACCAGCAACTTCCTGGGCACACTCTTTGACATCTCCAGGGCAACAGGCATTGAGCAGGAGCGAATCCGGATTGAACAATCCATCAACTGGCTCAGCGGTGAGAGACATATATATATTCATTCAGCAGTGATAAGCACTGCTTTAGCATAATTCAGCAGTGATTGCAATGGTGAGGGTTTTACACAAAGAACACAAATAGTGTATAGTGTTCATTTACATATTGTACAGTGTTTCCCAAGAATGTATTACAACAAAAGAAATCACCTGCCATAATTGGAGATTTGGTGCATGTCTCAGATACCACTGACCCAATTTCAGCAAAAGTGGCACTAGATAAACTTTTGTAAAATGTGGAAATTGGCAGTTAATCTGTCTGGATAAGACTTAGTAAAGTGTAACTTATTTCTATTGGGTTATAAATGCATTAAAGTCAATAAAATACAAGTGTTAGCACAGTAGCCGAGTAACCTAATTCCAGAGCACAATAAATGCATCATCAAATATCCAGTGCCAACATTTTAGAGCACTAGTGTGATTCTGATTGCTCATCCAGATAACTTACTACTTCTACAAACCCCATTTCCTGAAAAGTTGGGACATTATTTAATATTCAATAAATGCAATAATATGTTATTTTTAATAGTCTTAAACCTTTATTTAACTGACAAAGAACGGATTTTCATGGACCAAGTATATTTTCAAACACATACACAAGTTTAGAACTTGCTACAGTGATTATAGGACTGGATACAGGTGCATGTGAAAAGGGCAGCTTTAATAAAAGTCCAGTACTTGAATCCAAAATAAAGTGAAAACTGCATCAAAGCACCGGCAAAGAGGGATATCAAAGGCAGATACAAAAACATAGCTGAGGGCACAGAAACAAGATCAAAACACATAAAACATGATCTCATGTTTCCACTTTTTTTTCTCTGAGATGAGCTCAGACCAAGAGAACTTAGGGCACTGTGGAGTTGGTGTAAGGCTTTCTCTTTACGTAATAGAGTATCAGGTTGAATTTCTTTATCCAGTGTCGGACTTTGTTCAGTGACAGTGGTTTTTTGAAGTACCCTCAAGCCCATGTGGCTATATTTATCACAGTAGTATGATGGCTTTTCATGCATTGATATTTGAGGACTTTGAGGAAGGTCGTGAAAAACAATTTTTTTATATTTACAAATACTTAAATTAATTAATATTTAAATATATTTTAAAAAATCAAGTTTAATCAGAAAAACATTAAAAGTCATTTATTTTTAATTTGTCAGTAAAATAAAAGTTAAGGAGAATTTACAAATAGATTTTTTTAAATTTTTGTTTTTATTCTATTTTACAAAATATCTAAGCTTTTCCCAAAATGGGGTTTGTAAAAAGTCATGGTATCCTGAACTGTTTGAAGTCTCTGGAATGCATTTTGCAATTAAACACATTTTATCTGAAATGTATTTAACAAATTCCTGCCCAGGTAGTTCTGACTGTAAGATGCTGCTGCTGTTTCTGAACAATGTTCATGTTGTTATATCTGAACACAGATCCAGAGTTCGTCAGTTCTGCTTTTATAAAAGAAGATGGAAAAAACAACCCAACAGGAGAAGATGATAAGATCTACTTCTTCTTTACTGAAGTGGCCAAAGAGTATGACCTGTATACCAAGGTTAAAGTGCCCAGGGTAGTGCGAGTGTGTAAGGTAAGATCTGGGATTCTGCAACATTATCCTCTCCCAGTGTGCTTCCTTATTGTGGCATAGTACATTGTTCCATCTCTCTCTCTCTCTCTCTCTCTCTCCTTTTTGCTCTCAGTCTGATATTGGGGGCATGAAGACCTTGCAGAGACGCTGGACAACATTTCTGAAAGCTCAGCTAGTGTGTGAGGACCGAGCAAGTGGTCAGCGCTTCAATGTTCTGACTGATGTCTTCACCAAACAGCACCAACCAGGAGATCCCAGCAGCACACACTTCTATGGCATTTTCACTTCACAGTGGTGAGTGAAAACCAACAGATCCAATCTCATTAATCTTAACCTGAAATTTCTCTTCTTCTTTACTCTTCTCCCCTTCTTCTCCCTTCTATTATGAGTAGGTCATATTTTTCTTTCACTTCTGGGTTAATTATGTATGTGTGTGTTTGTGTGTAGGGAGAGGGAAGATATGTCTGCAGTGTGTGTGTACAGTCTGGAGGAGATCTCTAAAGTTATGAATGGTCCCTTTAAAGAGCTGAAGAAGAGCTGTGAGAACTGGATGAATCCAGAGCCTGTCCCCTTACCCAGACCAGGCCAGGTACATGCCTACAGTCATACTGTACTGTAACAATACTACACTACATTATACAGGTGCAGAGAAAAGGTTCATGACCAGACACTTGGCCAGGTACAATATTCTGCTGTTATAGAAAATAAAACACTGTTCTGGGTCGTTGGTCAACCTATGAAGGGCACACTAAACCATTTTATGATCTTTGTGATTGGTCCAGTCATCAGTCATCATGAAACACTCACACAATGAAAAGAGCAGTTGGCATTTTCAAATAATGTTAAAAAAAGTAAAACTACAAGGAGACATAAAGTTTGGTGTAGGTCCAGAAATCTATGCAAATGACTGATGTGTGATAGTAAGTGGTGCTGTCCTGCACTAAAAAAGCCAAGTTAATTTGGATTTTCTTTGTTTTAAAACTTAACTCCCTCTCACTCTTTCTTTCTGTCTTGCTTTCTTACTCTTTGTTCACAGTGTCTGAACAACGCTCTGAGAGCAGAGGGGTTTGAGTCGTCTCTGAAGTTGCCTGATAAAGTACTGACATTCATGCGAGACCACCCACTTATGGAGAACAGTGTCGTATCGGTGCCTCTACTGGTCAGGAGTGGAGTAGCATATACCAAACTTGCTGTCACTCTTACAACTGTCTCCAATGGCAAGAATAAGCAAAATGCTACTGTGCTGCATCTGGGAACAGGTAAAAAAAAAATATGTATACACACATGTTTATATATATACTGTTTGCAAATGCAGCTTCTGTATGCCCCCTTCCCAAATAAAAATGTAAAAAAAAAATGTTTCTACTGACCAAGGTGGTCATTGTCATTATTTCATCAGCCGTGAACTGCTTCTTTTAATGTGTTGTGTGTGTGTGTGTGTGTGTGTGTAGATCAAGGGGAGCTTCATAGAGTTGCAGTAGTGGGTCAGAATGCAACTCTTCTGCAAGAACTCCCTCTCTTTCAAGCCACAGATCCTGTCAACAATATCTTGCTATACAAGGTAGGACCACACACCTGTGATAGATTACATTTTAAATATAAACCACTGTTCCAATTGAAAACTCTTTGCGTTCTAAGACAGTGTACCACATATCCACAGATATACACACAGATTGACATGCTCCTCCTGTTTCCTGCTTTCCCAGGGTGAGGCTCTGGTGGGTTCTTTCCACTCTTTGGCAAGGTTACCTGCAGAAGGTTGTTCCATATACACTACCTGCGAAGAGTGTGCGCGTGCACGGATGCTCGGCTGTGTGTGGAGACAAAAAGAAGATGCCTGTGACCTGGCTGTTACAGAGTGAGTCACTACCACAGACACATGCACCTCAAACACTGTGTATCATTTCTCTGGGCTCATCATATAATATCATCATTACATCTGTGTTCCAGACCTGGTGAGGGGGTGGAGCCTGAAGACTCGAACAGCCAATGTGGAAGTGGTGAGGGTATGTTTGTCATGGATGTATATATGTATGCATGTATGTATTTATGTATGTAGGTATATATATATCATGGAAATCTGAAAGACTTTGGTGTAATACGTTAACTTTGTTAACACACCATTCATCTCTCTGCTTACTGCAGTTAATGACGAGTAAAACCACATAAAGGTTAAAAGTAGACTGTGGAGTAAAATAAAATATAGATAGATATAGAAAAGCAGCTTCTAAGTGTTATTTATTAAATTTTTTTTGTTATTTTCTCTCGGTGCAGATCGCTGTTCTCCTACGACAACCAAGCTGCATGTGGTGGAAGGGCTGCGTGTACTGCTGTCCTGTGTGCAGGTGTCCCCTCGCCCCTGCCACTGGCAACACCCCCCACAAAGATACACTCGCCGCCACTACTCCGACTTGGAAGTGCGGGTCACTCTTGATAGCCCGGGCACCTATGTGTGTCTCTGTGAGGAAGCTGGCCGGGATCAGCCACCCTGCCACAGGGCTGTATATGACCTGATCCTGGTTGAGAGCAGCATGAGCAGCAGCAGTGCTGTGCGGTCTGGAAACCGACAGTTTGTGTTCGGGTATCTGCTGATTTTCTTCCTTGGTTTCATTGTGGCCTGTTCTCTTATTTATGTAGTTCGGTTGAAACGTGGCAAGCGAGGAGGAGGTGGTCATTCCTCTTCGTCTACCTCGGAAAAGGGGCGGGACCTGTTGCCCTCCTCGGACACACCCCAGTCCCCCAGCAGTGCCAGTCTCTTGTCGGAGGCAGTTCCATTTGCAGAGAAAAGGAATGGGACACTGAATGGACATGGAGGCCATGGCGGGCACAACTGCACCCATATCTACGCTAACTCTAGTGGACTCAAACTACAGGAGTCAGCGGAAGAGCTGGATGGTCGAGAGAGGGCAGGGCCAGAAGGAGAGGAGGAAGGACTTGGGGAGGGGCTTAGTGAGATGGGAGAGGGACTTGCAGGTTTGGAGGAAGAACTGGCTAAGCTGCAGATGCTAAGGGGAGCGCCACTTGCACAGTGTGAAGAGAGCTCAATCTGAGGACACATTATGAAGTATATATTGTTGCCACATTTTAGGACTGCACGCACAAACACATACGTCACTCCCTATATGTGTTCTAGTGTGTAGAAAGGCTGGACAAGTGAGCATTTCTAAGGAACAGATACTGTACATACATCATAAATGCAAATGCTTGAGCCTGCACAGACAAATACACACACACAGACACTCATACTGCGTATCTGTTTGTTCTCTGGGAGCTCCTTTCTGACTCCTTAGCTTGTGAGCCACTCTTTTTTTCATGTGTATGTAGCATTGTGTGTTTATGAGTATGTGATATTTTAGAGTGTGTGTCTGGCCAGAGAGTCCCAGTCCTCACCACTGTCATACACACAGCATATACTTATTGTGGCATATGTGCATGTTTTAGTCTGTTTCTAAGCTGTTCTCGGTTGCTCGGATCTGAGTCCGCTGGATTCAGATCTTGATGCTTAGAACCTGAAACTGGACCAAACAATATGTGACTACTGAACACCAAAAGAACTGCTTAGTTCTGACCAGGTTGTCTCCCATACTGTTGCTCTAAAATGAAGAGTTGCTAATGGACAATAAAACTGCTCTGATCAAAGTTGGGGCAATTACAGTGTCCGACCATAAAAGACAGGTTGGACTACAGACATTGTACTCCATAGACCTACAACAGTGACTAGAAGGACTATCAGAAGATCCTGTAAAGGAAGTGCCTCCGCCCACTGCACACGTGAATAAAAGTAAGGAGAAGAAGAGTTCCTTCTGGTTTGGTTGTCCTTAAAGGTGTCATGAAGGCAACATGGACCTATGGCCAATGAATGATAGGCATAAATCGATTGTTCATTTGCTGCTGGCAGGCAACAAGTTTGTCAGCCTCTTTCTGAAGAACATATAAGATGGAATGGATATATGTTAACCTGATGAGCAGTGCTGATTCAGTGGTTTTTTCATACATTTATTTAATGTAATTTCAATAAAAATGGAGGATGGAATCTCTTTGTAAATTCAAACCAGAAGCGGCAACTTGGTTTCCTCCACTGGCAATTTCCGCATTAATCAATGAGTGGATGCAGGCACTCGCCATGGACCAAAACATGTTGGCGTGCAACAGCACAGGGACCCTATCAAAACTACTTGTGATGATCAAAGCAAAAAAGGACTGCAGTACATGATTCTTTTTGGCTTTTCTTATGGAAAGAGAATGTCTTCTTCTTAGGTGCAACTGTAACCACCAAAGTCTATGAAGGAGGATATTCAGAAGAGGAGTTCTGTCCAAAAACAGTGATGCTGAAGGTGATGATGTAATGGTTAAGGCTACACTCTCAATGAGCATGGTATGTTCAGTAGCCATAACGATGTCTGTTTCAAATGTTTGAAAAAGTATGTGTGTGTGGTTTTTTTTTTTTCATTGTCATGTCCTGTTTATTGTTATTTTTCCAATCAACCCTTTACAGAAGTGGGAGTGTCTATAATGATTGAAATACTTGGCTGTTGTAAATGCATGTCACTGCCATTTGTCTTCAGAAAGGTGTCCGTCATTCCTCAGTTTGTGTTTTCTCGTTTTTAACACGATCGTGTTATGTAAGGGAAGGTAACACTCAGGGTGAGGTATACAGGCTATTTATCTTAAAGATCTAGTCCACTCTCAGCACTTAGTAGCATGATAAGCACAGGTACAGTTATATAATAAATAAAGAACTACGGTTCCCATACTGCCCCTTTGTTCATTTAAAGATTACTGTTACAGATGGGCCTATTAACTCAGAGTGTTACAGTCCCTTTTTTGTTTGCTTTGAATAAAGAAATATATCGATAATTGATGTACAGATGTTATATTCTAAGGTTTTATTTTTATAATTTATATAATAAAACTATTGTACATTTGTTTTCAACCTTTATTGCAGTTGTATGTGTGAGGATGACTGTGTGAATGCATTGTGATGTTTTTTGAATAAAATAATCCTACCTCCCATCCCCTGTACATCCTATCATCTGGTTCTGTAAAACAAATGTTCTGTATGCAATGGCAAACATTTTGACAAGAGCACAATGTCAAAATAAACTCTTTGTTGCTGTTTGCAATCATGATCATTATTGTAATAACAACAATTAAATGACCTGGTTAATAAAGAGAATAGATTACCCCCACCCCACCCAAAAACTATGTTTATTTATATATATATATATATAGTATAACTCCCCATGCTGGGAGGAACCTAAAAATTAACTATGGAGGTAAATACTATACTTAGATGTGGTAAGTCATATACACTGACAGGCCGTATGTGGTATGAGTGGTTTGCTTATGTCCATATCACAATGCTCAAACTTACCTGATCAGAGGCTTAGCAGGGTTGAGCCTGCTTGGTACTTGGATGGGAGACCATGCTCTGTGGCTTGTTTCCAGTCACTAAAACCAGCTTCCAAGTACCACTGACCGTTACCTTGGCTGAGAATGCAACAACACAGATCTGATGGACGGATAATACAAACGCCATTTTCTTGAGACTTACTCACCATTTGAAATCACCAAGTGAAATTTGGACAATCCTTTCAGGTGTTTGTATGTGCATTCAGAAGCGTTGCTAGGACTGAATCGATTTTTCACATGTAAGCAGGATCAATATGGTACATGTAAGCAATGATACAAACTGCAAAGGATCTGGATTTATTGGACAACCACTAGATGGCCCTCTACCCCTATATATTCGTGTTGTTTACATGTTCCTCTTGTGGGCTCAGGATGTTTATTTATGTAGTTTTCATTGTGTTGCATAATTTGTATATATTCTAGAGGTCAAATAAAGTTTGGGGGAAAACAAACAAAAAAACATATCCTCTCCACATTACTTGCTGCCTGACTCGGCTGCTCCAAGGCCTCTGGAGTCGCTAATGTTAAACGTGTGCCACCTGCTTCAGCTGTTGGGCATGTCTCAGTGTTAGCGTTAGAACAGCAATAACGCTGCTGTTCTGCTCCGTCGTCACTACTTACAGTGAACGTTACTGGTGTGCGGATCGATACTGATATATCGACACCTCCGATAGCATACATTTATGTTCTAAAAATGTTTCACATGTTAAACATATGGATATTTTATTACTTTGGAGTAAATGTGTAGTTTATCATTAACATGAGCACAGTGGGCAGTAACTATACTATCGCCATCTCCTCTAAATGATCCCAGGTGGTGGGAACTACTTCTTCTTCCGCTGGTCATAGTCAAGTGCGAAACACGGCTGTATGAACGCGCATGTTCATCTTCTGACCACCAGTTTTTGTACACAGTAGTATCGACGAAACCAGCCTGAATTTTACTGGGTACCGGATCGGCAGGAAAATCTCTGGTATCGCACGTCACTAGTTTACACGTAAACCAATGATGAAAAAGCAGGCGTGGTAGACGTACACCTGAACAGGTAAAGAGCCCTGTCTGACCACACATGCATTTGCATGCTGGAGTTAACTCAAATTATGCGCTTGAAGCAAAGCAATTTTTTTTGCATAAACAAATGCTTATTAAGATTATTATGCCATCCAATTTCTTCATTCAGGAAAATGAAATGAGCCACTTGCAGGAACAATTACTCATTAAAACAAACAAGTATGACTGATTCACCGAGTGTAACATGCAGAGCCTTGTCTCAAATGAATGCATTGAAACCAAGCACCTTGGTTTCTTGCCCTCTAGGTGCTATCTGCACATTGTTGATCTTTGACGATGACCTCAGTGCGTAGGGTACCATTTGGGAGTGGGGTGCACTCAGTTTTGGCTTCTGTTAATCAATGTGGGTGTCTGCTGCCCTCATCAGGGACATTAATGGTACTGTAGGAGGGAAATGACACTGCACTACAGCTGAATATTTATTTAAACTTATTTAACTGACTAACATAAAAAGAAATGACGTTTAATGGTTTGGCTGATCAATTTCATTGCATTTTGTACAAACGCTGCATCTGAAAAAGTTCAGATATATCAATAAAAACATTGGAGGTTTATTAATTCTGCTGAACCTTTATTTAACTGACAGAAGAATAAAGATAAATGTCGAAGTTTTTATTGGCCGGCCTACATGTATTTTGTAAATATACACACATTTACATTTTAATGCTTGCAACACGCTCAGTTTGAAGTTTTGCAAATGTTTGCTTGATACAAATGTTCAGCTGCTCAGCTGTCACTGTTGTCTGATTCCCTTCATCATGACACTCCTGTTCTCAGCATGATACACTTTTTTAGTAGGAGACAGAGCTGAGTTTGTTATTTTTACCCACATGACTTATGCTGTGTTCACAGTACATGATTGTAAGAGTCCAACTAAAGCAAGTCTTGAGTGTAAAAAGTACGGTGATCCAACCTCTTTCAGAATCGTGAAATGTTATAGAACTAAATATAATCTTGTAATAATGGATCTTAAATAAGCAGCCTGCATTGCACCATACAGTGGAACCATGGAATTGCCTATTGCTAGCTTTAGATTTCTGCTTACTTTTGAAAGAGAACTATGGTAGCATGTTTATAGTAGCATGTAGCATAGAGTATCTGTTTTAATTACCAGATCAGTTGCAGAGATTCATATGCTGCACACATTTGCTTCATTGTAACACTAATTACAACTTGATTTCTTCAAGGGCAAACTAAGGTCATCCCACATCCCTCTTTTTATGTTTAGTCCATGTTCCACATTAGTAACACATGAGTGCAGGCTAGCTAGACCAGTAGTTCTAGCAAGCTGGCCAACTGTACTTATTTATAATGATGTACACAGCTATGATCACATGTAAAGTTTGGCTATAATCATATGTATTTGACAAACTCTCAATGGGTGCTGGCATGGCTAAAAACATGTTGCTAAAGCACCATCTAGAGTACCGAAAGGAAGAGGAAAGGCTCTATCAGCTGCCTTTTACATAGGAAACAAATGATTAAGGGTACCCCTTCAAGCAATAAGTGACAATTATGTGCCCTCTAGAGTAAGACATTTTGATAATGTGTCTTAATGAGTGCCCTTGTAGTGGAGGAAACGTGATGCAGTGTCCTATGAGGTGCCTATAAAACTTTGTGCCCTTACAATGAAAAAGGGTGCCATTACGAAGTGCCTTCCATACATGAAAGGGCATCCTTTCCAGTACGGAGTACAGTTCCATATGCATGTGTAAAAAAGTGTCTGGAAGGTTCCTAATGGATTGCCTTCTAGTGGAGAAAATGTGAGGTGGTGCCATATAGGTGCCCCTATAATAGGATAAACTTGGGGTTCCCTTCAGGTGCCTTTATAATTAAAACATACATGAGCTGCCATTAGATGGCCTACCAGGTGATAAAACATGATGAAGCATCCTTGCAAAATATGCAGTGCAGTCTTCTTTCCATTGCATTTATTAGGTATGGCTTTCCCAAAGTGGGTGCTGTGACGGGGGGACTAGTGTTCAGTTGTAGTCACAACCCCACTAGAATGTTCAGATGTCAGCAAGGGCTTAATACAACCTGAGCTTGACATACTCCTACAGTGTGTGAGCTAGGTAGGCCTAGTACAGTAAAGCTTCTTTAAAGCTGTAAAGTACCAGTGATTGTGTGTGTTTCTTTAATATTGCCTTCAAAGTCATTTTTTTTAAAAATGATAGCATTTGTGAATACTAATGTGAGTCTGGCACATGTGTGGTTGTATATTTAATCTGGATTGCCTAATAATATAATGTGAATCTTAACCATTGATGAAGACTATTTCATCATATATGATGCATCATAACTGTTGGTCGTTGGTGGGGCTTCATAAAATGCAGTAGATAACTTTTTTATTTTTTTGCACCTGCCCTTTACATAGCCTAGTCCACCACTGCTGGTGTTTGGTCAATATTAGCATAGCATGACTTAGCATGAAATATGAAGATTGTCTGATTTTATGGCTAAGCGCGCTGTCCTTTACTGTGTCTTTCAAAATAAATGTCTCAGATGGGTGGTTCAAATGCAACAGTTTCAGATATTGAAAGGGACACATGTCCTATTTATCACCCACATTACCTATGCCACTGGACCCATTGTCCAGTTTTTCAGCTCCACTTATCATATAGATGAGGGGTGGGCAACTGCAGTCCTGGAGGGCCAGTATCCAGCACAGATTGGTGATTTCCTTGCTCAAACACACCTGATTCCAGGTGTAGTGTGTGTTTAAGGAAGTAAACTACCAAACTGTGCTGGACACAAGTGTTGTGGTGGTACAGGCACAGTCAGGCTGCTCACTGGCTTACATGCCAAAACTCATGTCATGTCAACATGTCATAAAACAACAAAGCACATTTTCATTAACGCAGGACACTCACAGCTATAAGTGATTTTAAACAACATATAGTTTATATTTTATGTTAAAATGTTCCCTGTAATCTCTTTCTCAAACTGTTAAAACTGAAAGATTCTTTTTCTTTTTCTTCAAAAATTCATACAGTAAAAACTTTGAAATTCAGAAACTCAGTCTAAACAAGAGTCCACAACTAATTTCCTTTAAGGCCCTGTCCACATAGAGGTCTGAATTAACCGTTTTTCTGACGTATGTGGCGTCAGGTGAGTGCAGATCCAGTACCGCATTGCACATTGAAGTGAATCAGACTGTCCACATGCCGTTAGTTTAGCGCCTTGGTGGACTATAGCCGTCCCATGATCCTTCAGTCAGAGTGTGATCCCAGTAGCAGCGACGATATTTTCGCCATATCAGAAGGATTTTTAACACAACGACAACAAGTTCACTGATTACTGAACTAGGAAAGAAATTTTATTTGATTGCCAGAAATTGCTGTTCATAATAAACAGTGAAGCCAACAGGTGAACAGGCGGTAGTGGGTGACCAAAGACTAACTTAAGAACATCTCCCACCCCATGCAGAGCACCCTGTCAGCACTGAGCAGCTCCTTCAGTAGACGGCTTTTGCACCCACATTGTGTGAGAGAAAGATATCACAGGTATTTTCAGCTCCTGTCAGACTATTCAACAAACCCTGCAATAAGTCAGCTGAGTTCCATAGATTAATTTATGGGCAACACAATGATACAGTCTGTGTAATGCACAATAACTAGCTATTGTGTGACCGGCATTACATCGTTCATGTTAATTAACTGTGAAGTGAATGTAGTTAATGCAATCGTATTGGCTTGCAATAAAAAAAAACTGTAAAATAATTTTTGGACAGGAACGAATGGAAACAAAAGATGCGCTGTGGTGACCCTTAACGGGAGCAGCCAGAAGAAGAAGAAGAAGAAAAAGAAGAATTAAGATCTGATCTGTATTTCCATCTTTCTAAGACACTTTGATCTGGAAAGTACAACGAGGATCCCGAGAATACTGGGGGTTAAAACCCTTTTTAGTCTAGGCTGATCAAATCATAACCATGAAGGAGCTCTTTATTTTTCTCCCTCACTCTGTGATCACTGCTTCACTCTAGTACATCTGCTGGAAGCAATGTCTGGTGGTACAGTTGATTTAAAAAAATCATGTTTCTAGTAAGGCAGTCAGTGAACTAACCTGTGTCAGGTAGTCTGCTCACACTGCATATATATGTCACAACCTATCCTCATTAGCATTAGTAGTTAAGTGCTCTTCTATATCAGTGGTGGTACTAGAAACTTCTTTCTTCTGCAGGTAAGATTTGGGTACATCTGTAATAATAAGAGGAGCTGCATTTTTACCCTCATGCTTTAAACCAGGACTAAATATTGGATAGAGTTTTTCAGAGAAGGATTGATCAACAAATGAATAAATATGAGACATGGCATCCACATCATAAAAAGACACCACACCTTCTTCATAATCCACAAACACTCCTACTTTTTTGATCTTGCGTCTTGGGGAAACAGTGGTTCTAGGGGAGAACCAATTATTCTTCCTCCTTAAAATCCAGAATCCAAAATCAGGTCTCATTGTAATCTCCCCCTTTTTCTTAATTGACTCTTTAGCCACTCCTACAGTCCAGTGAGTCTTTCCTCTGACCTGCACCTCAAAGTAAAATGACTTTTTGAACCCTGTCTTTCCCAGGACAGAAATACAGTCATCAAAATTGTGTAGACCATCACAATAATCTTCTTGTTTCTTTCCATACTCAACATTCCTTCCATCCTCAGACAGGTTGAGATAGGGATGGGCAGTTTCAGCATCCAAAGTCACATCCACTAGAAACAATGAAAATATTGCAAGGTACAGGACAGAAAGCTTTACATTATGAATTTAAAAAGTTGTATTGCATGTAATAAAGTAATTACGTTTGTGTACCATTATTCATGATATTATGGTTACATATTATATATATTTCAGTAACATACATTTTACAATAAATAAATCCTGCCAGATGTTGTTTGAACAGCATAGTGTTCACAATAAGCAAAAAAAAAAAAAATTCCCTTAATAATTTAAAAGTACAGTGAAAAAGGCAGACAGATTTCATGCCACTCACCTGTATACATTCTGTTCTTTTCAATCTCTGGAAAAGATCATTCTTTTTAGAAAATTATTGAAATTATTCTTTGTACAAAACTGTAAGCTTAATTCACATCAGTTACTGTAATACAAACACCCATCCACTGTGTGTGCATTTGCTGAATACTAAAGCAGTTGCTATTAAAGATGAAAAGTATAGTTTTCCCATTTATTCCTAAAAACTGAGATAATTGCACTTTCTGTGGTCAGTCTCACAGTTTTAGGCATAGTAGTAGGACAAAAAAAGTAACTAAAGTTTTAAAAAAAGAATTCCTGGTACGTCCTTAACGCAAAGTCACAATTTTGGACCTGCAAATGCAAACTAATAGTTTGTAACTGTTTCTTTAATGTGCCTTTTGAAAGTCAGTATGCATAAACCAGCATTAAGATCTGAGAGGAATCTACACAAAAAAAAACCATGCAATTGGAATGTTATAAGAACATGGTCATTAAAACATGGTCAGTAATGAGAAAATTATCCTTAGTTTGACAAAATGCAATAAATATATATAGTAACTGCATTTACCAAGTGAACGGAGGAAAGTAGTAATAGATCCTCGAATCCTTTAATCCTAGTGTAAGAATAATCTATTGACAAAATCTTTTATACCAAAATTATGAGAAAACAATACCAAATATAAACCTTTAGCATAGATGGCCACATTACAACACTTATAATCCTGCATATTCTGATTACATTAGCAAGGATAAACATCTACAAAGGTAGGTAAGGTAAGGTATTGTGTCATGGAGCCAGTTATCGTACCTTTGCGGATTCTTCTTTGTGTCCCTGATGAAAAACATAAGTGTTTAAAACTTTTTATATCAAGAGGTAAATCCTTGTATAACAAAAATATGGGAAATACTGTCTAAATGTTAGTATATTGAAATTATACAGATACATGTATATGTGTGTATATACAGTATATATATATATAGGTGTTATTTACCTTTTCTCCAACAATATACACATGAACCTAATCCAGTTCCAGTAAGTATTACTGATAAAAAAAGGAAATTGAAGATGACACTGATTTGCCACTTTATAAAACTTTTACCTGAAAAAAAACAAATCACACAAATTTAAAAAAAAAACAAAAACATAAAATGTAATAAATAAATGGACATATTTTACTATGCAATAAACTTTACAATGACTTCAAATCTACAAAACCTGAGATAAATATTTTTGGGCTGTTGAGGTTATAAATATATAATTCTTTTAAAATAAATGTCTTTTTAATCATGAAAATTTTCTGGCAAATGCAAACATGTCTGGGCCTTAAAACCATCCAACCCTGATGCTCTTATATTGTCCTTCAATCTACATGCAAGACTTCAGTGATGTGCTATAGGATCATTAAGTGATGTAAGAAAAACATCTTGCCACCAATATTTCATTTTCTCTGACCTTGCATATGCACCACTGCTGACATTATCACTTACCAGAGATTTTAACCTTTGTTTGCTTCATATGACGTCCATATTTAATTCTGCAGTAGAATCTTCTAGAGTCACTGCTATAAACAGTGACATGGCGTTTCACATCGAACCCCTTGGAGTCTTTTTGTGTCTCTGTACTTTCAGCAGTCAGAGTGGCTCCTTCACTGTCGAGCCACTCTACCTCTGGTTCAGGGTTCCACCCTTTAGATTCACAAACTAGAGAGATTCCGCCTGCAACAACATGCTCCTCCACAGTGATCACTGGATCTGTACCTGTCGCTGTAACGATTTGTCAAGTGTTTTTCTTGTAAGCAGCAAATTACAAGCAGAGTAGTACAGTACAGTCGTATGTATGTCCCTTACTGTAGAATTTTGCCTTTTGAGAATGTATTTACACTGGGGATGTACAATGATATTGCAATCAAAATGATAATGGTATTTAAATAAAATATATACAAATCTCTAATCTTTTTAGGACCGTTTTTATTCACTCTTTTATTTCTATCTATTAGTATTGTCACTGCAGTGTCAAAGAGTCAAAAGTAGGGATGCCTGATGATAAGGGAATCCAGCAGATATTTGCTGATCATATAGGTATCAGCAGATATTTGCTTAAATAGTATTGTCTCAGGCAGATGTTCGAATTTAACAATGTATTTATCACAGTCTGAAAGACCAGAATGTGTAGGTGATGCTGGCATCGGTATTGGCATTAGGTAGATATGTATGTGATAAATATTGGATATTGCCATACAAATCAGTGCATCCCTAGTTGAAAAATAAAACTCGTTTGAAAAGGCTCTTACCTTCAACAATAACAGTGAGGGTCGCGTCGTCATAAAAGGTCTGAGACCTAAGTACACACTTATAAATCCCATCATCAGAAACTTGGACTTCTGAGAGTTTCAGGGATGTGTTGCCTCTCTGTAACTCCTCTTTGAACAGGGCTGTTCTCCCTCTGTAGGACACAGACTGTTCTTTGTTTTGTTCTTCATGTTGTGTGTAGAGATGCACAGCTGAATCTGTCTTATCTACTCTGAACCACTCCACTGTCATATCCACAGCACTGATGTTGGGTTGGAGGGAACAGGGTAGAATGAGGTCTTCGCCAGCCACAGCAACAATCGGAAGAGACGGACCAATCACTTTAAACTGTTCTGCAATACAGAAGTTACACATATTTGTGAGCCTGAGTCACATAGAGCAGCAAAGTACGGAGATGAAGTTAGTTCATTCCTTAATAGTAACAATCTGTAAAATTCATGGTAATGGTAAAGCAGGCGTCAGAGAGGTACTGTTTAGTCAAAACTACTGGCATAAATACATGTTCCATGTTCTGTTTTATGACTTACAAAGACAGAAAATGGCCAGATTGATTTAAACATTTTTTGGGTCAAATTTAAGAAAAAATTGTAAAATAATGAGTTAATTCATTATTGTTAACATGAAACAGTCATTATTATCTTAATTAAAAGCAAATTACAACAGGTAAATTTGAACTTCTCTTTGTGCAACAGGAGGTGTTACTATACTAGGGTATTAGGAAGTGTAATCGTATTCCACAGTGTTTTGGAGTACTGTGCCTTTTATAGACAAATGAGCAATATTTTACAAGATGTTGAACCGTACCTGATCTTGACATTGTAAAGTTGTAGAAAATGATGAATGCTGTATAAAAAAACTTCATCCCTGAAAGAGATTTTATCATTACTAAGATCACATCTGCATCATCTCCACACATGACATAAACTACACACATGACCTATATTTGAAATAGAATATGATAAGTACTAGACAGTAAATACTCACTTGTTTGAAACATCTTTCTGAAGCTCTTGTAAGCTGCCTGTGAAAGAATTATTTTCATTTTATGCCAAAAGTAGAGCAGCCAGTCTGACAAGTTATCCACTCACTCACATACCTTCTGCATCACACATGCCACTGCAGCCTTTTTTTGGCAAAAGTATGCATTCATATTTCAAATTGTCCAATCTGTTTTGCCTCATAAGATCCTGCCACCCAGGTTCCTCCCTTTTGCGCCTCCCCTGTAGGTAAAAGGTCCAGCATGTATCAATTGTTTCAAAATGTCTGATAAAAAAATTAAGAAATGTCTCTGCATCCTTTTGTCTTCTAATACATATTTATCTTATGAATCCTACAGCTAAACATGACTTGTGATTGTTTCTACTTTTAATATTTTAAATCTTTCATCATAGACTGGGGCTGCTGAGAGCTCCACTGAGATTCCATTCTGCCATTTTATTCTGATAGAACTGAGCTTCCTGTCCCAGGTGGATTGCCATGGACTGAGATGAGAAAATGACAGAGAAATTAAGTTTGAGACATTACAACAAGTACTTCACAGTAAGCTGTTTCTGCAGCTTAATTTTTTATAAGATTTCATTTTGAAATCTTAGTAACATTTACAAACCACATCAAACTCTTTTAAACAAATTAAGGAATTTAGGTTTTCTATGGACTCTAAACACTTTGTTACTATATAATTCTGTTATATTATTGGTGTCTGCATTGTTATTCTGTAATATTATTTTTTTTTTTATAAAAGTGACCATGAATGCCAGATGCTGTATACCCATGTGGGATGGAAGGAGTGATGGGGTCTTTTCCCAAGGCAATGCAATTTTAAATTTTATACGCAGAAAGAGATACATAATTGTTATTATTTAACAAATTTCAAATCATGTAGCAATTGTATTGACAGTTGACAGAGTAGACATATATACACTATAACATCAAACATTGAAATTGGCTTCAAATGTACAACATTTTCAACTAGAAGTGCATACACAGCTGTTATATCCTGCTGGTGCAAAAGGTTTCTTCTCTTTTAGTGGTCACTTGAGTGCAAACCCCCCTTCTGAAGAATGTTCAGATTGCATAATCAAAAGTTCTTTTTGGTCTCATCTGTCCATTAAACATTTTCCTAATCGCCTTCTGGCTTGGCCATGTGATGTTAAGGAAACTGTAGATAGGCTGAAATGTTCTTTTTGGAGAACAGTGGCTTATTGCAACCTTGCTATGCACATCAGGGTTGTTTGGTGGACTTTAACATTAACATTAGCCAATGTGGGAGAGGCTTTTAGTTGCTTGCAGGTTATTTGGGGTTCCTTTATCCTTATGGACTATTAAACATATTTCCTATACTAAACCTGTGCCACCTTTCCACTTTCATGGATGTGTTAAAAACACCAAGAACTGGAAAAACAGAATCTCAGCAGTCATCTGTGATCAGATTTACACAAATGCTTAGTTTGGTCCATGAAACAGATAACCATAAAGACATGGGTTGCTGTGCACAGGATTAGTCCTGTTACAGTCTTTTATCACCAACGTCCTCCCTCAACCATAAACCTCACCCACAGACTCCCTCACCCACAAGCATTCAACAATTATCATTTAACTATTTATTTACATTTAATTATTTTGTAAAAACAAAAATACTAGTAATGATCACATTGTTTTTTCTGTACTGTTAGTAACCAAAGTATGAAGCATTGTGAGCTAGCTGAGCACTGTGATTAAAGATTGCTCATTAACCAGTAGGAGTACCATAGAGGCTCATGAAACATGTTAGTAATACCTTTTCTTCATCAACTTGTACAAAGTTATACAATCACAAGGTGGGCAAATGTCAGCTTTGATGAAAGCTTATGGGAAAACAAAATTGATCTAGTATGAGAAATTATGGTTAATGTGACCAGGGACATGAACAAGTATGGTAAGAAAGGTCCATTTTGATTTCAGACATTGTCTGCTGTGTTAGTGTTGTCATAATCAAAAAGGCACATACACTTTACTCTCGTACATACACTCGAGTACGGTTATAAAAAACTTTTTACTGTAGAGAGAAATTTACAGCAGCAGCTTTATAAAAATGCACATGCATAGCATCTGACATTAGTTTAACATGATTTAAACAACATTAACAGATGGTTAAGTGGTACTGCTAACAGATTCATGAGTAAAAAATGGCTTACTGCTGGATCAGTAAAACAGAGTGGATCGACTTTTTATAGAACTGATCCAGAAAAGACAGCAGCATGAGGCTCAGGCCTGCTGAGCATGACCAGCATCAGTCCATCCTGCAATATGAGGGGCTTAAGTTAAGCAATTACCACTGAGCCACCAGCCATAGCAAGTTTTCCTAAAGCACTGAGGCAGATTTTGAATTTTAGGATAGCATAGTATGTTTTCATCCTGAACACACTTTCACACTACAATGCTTTTGGGAAACTGGTCCCAAGGAAATCAGGAAAAGGCAACATTGCATTAAAAATCTGTACAGAACCTGCAACAGAGTTAAAGGAATTCTACAGAGAAAAGAATAACATGAAGCTTGACATCTTCAAGGAAAGTAATGAATGTTTCTGTAAGCATCTACCACTCAAATGTCTTTTCAGTGCTGAAGCATTCTGAAGACTCTAAAACAAGTTTTATAAAACAAAATTAATACAAATGCTTCTGCATGACAGAGGTGCGGTCTGTGTTTAACAGACATTAAAGCAAGCGCCAGTATCACCAGTATAAAGTGCTATCACAACTCTTTTCATGACTGGAACATACCCCCACACGCACACGAGCACATACTATCCACACTGTCTGGTAAAACAAAATTTTAACCTTCATAGCTGCACAAAGTGGAGGAATCAGCCTCATTGTTACATTTTATGGATATTTGGCATTCAGCTGGCAGTGATTGCCTCAAAAAAAACATGGCTGCTGGAACTGTAGAGGTGATGCAGGGACATCGTTGCTGAATCCGGCTCCTTACAATGTCCTCTTTATCCATTTATCCTCAAAAAGGGATAAACTTGCAAACTTGTCAGAAGACAAATCCTGGAAAACCAAGACTTTGTTCCCAGTCTTCCCCTTTCGCCTTCATACAGTTTTGGGAGAAGACTCAGTCAGGTGTGTCAATGCACAGTTTAGGGGGAGGGTCAAAATATCTCCCAGGACTTGGCATGATTTCCACCTCTTTGTGGAGGAACATTGGGGCAATCTTCAGAGGTTCAGGTGCAGCAGAAATCTCCTCAAAGGCCTCAGAGTCATCATTCTGGAGGTTGTAGGAGATGTTGCCATACTCTCGCAGGAAAGGGAAGAGCTCCAGTAGGAACAGACAGAAGTCCTTGCGGATGCCAAACCACCCTATGTAAGGGAAGACAGTGACGGTACTGTAAATTATAACTAAGAATTCCAATACTACATAAATCTACAAATACACTTAGTACAGATGACTATTACATTACAGATGAATAATTACTTACAATGATTCCCGCCCTTCTGTCTGAAGGTCGTGGTCATGAGGGTAACTAATGAGACCCAAAAGGGCACAAACACAGACACGTAACTCAAGTTGTTATGGCTATCCAGCTTATGAACCAGTAAGATCTGAGGGAAAAAAAACAAGGAACAGTTTCACTCTCAGTTCTTAATGAAGACATTCACAGAGAGTTTGAACTAAATAGACAAGATCTGATGATAAAAGAGATCCAACTCCTTAAACTTAGATGATTGAATATTTATGCATACATTCCTGCCATGTTTTTTGAAAATGTCCTTAGTGTCTGCGATTTTCTAGAAAAAAAAACGTCCTTGAAGACTGAGGGCTGATTCCAAGCAAAACTATATGTAAGATCATGTTGCCTGGAAAGGGAGGCTACAGATAATTGTCAGTCTTCTAATGGTCACTTCTCCCAACTCAGTTCTTGGTTACTGCAAATTTTACTTTATAGTAGATCCCAGTAGTGCCAACAATACTGAACACATGGTGAGTTTTGTGGTGGAATTTGGGACAAAGTAAAAATGATGCCTGTCTTGATGTGCCCCAGAACTGGACTAGGAGCAGAAAAGTCTTGGAACAGGTTTTGCTCTGCCAGCCACTTCTGCAAGCCCTCCAAACTATTGCTATGTAAGGTGCAGGGAATGTACAAGATATGTCTAAATGCTTGTCAACACCTGCCCAAGGCTATTAACTGGGACTGGAGTAACAACCTCTAGATTTCTGTAAAGACTTTATACTAGATGTTGTAAAATTGTCATTAGGATGTGATTGCATTATGCCACAAAAGCATTAGTGAGGTCAGGTGTTGATCATAATCATGTATGTTCTGGATCACTAACACCAACACAAAGTGCTCCATTACTACAAAGATGACTGTTCCTGAATGCCTGAGGCCTTTATATCCCTCTATCCGAAGTCTGCCATTGAGCATGGTGACCTTAGGTCATGTGGGGTTGCTTCAGAATGTCCAATTCTATTTTCAGTGGAGATTACACAAGCTTTGTGTTCACCTGACCAGCTGTGTCAACAGTGTGCACATCTTAAGGTAGCTGCCTTCATGAATTAGTAGGGTTGTCTAAATACAAGTGGAGATACTGTGCAGATTAAGAAGAAAATTAGCAACCTCAAAGGTGAGGAGGGGCACCACAATGGTCATCCAGCTCACAGCCATGGTGACATAAGTGCGGCGCTGCTCTGCAATGATGTCCATGGAGCGGAGGAAAAGCATGGACCAGATGATATAGTACAGCACCACCAGACAGAGAAAAGACATGAGGATCCACAGCGGCACACACACCACCTACACATAGCAGTGACATTAAATGACTGATTTTCAATGAATAAAACAAAGTTATAATTAATTTTTTATTAGTGATCTCTGGGACATAATATGGTATGATATTGACATTAAATGCTGGTTAGTAATATCTATTTTATGGCACCAACAAATAGACAGTGGAGAATCAGAACAAGTCTAAAAGAATCTAAAAGGGTGATCCTACCAGCCAGGACCAACTGATGATGTCATCCAGCCGTAAGGCAATGAAAATAAACTGCAGAATATTGACTGAGCACATAATCTCCAGCTGAGACAGAGGGAGACATGTTTTAATTTGCTAGCAACATGCAATACACATAAGACAGTATTATGATTTGGGCAGACGATCAGTGCATCCCTCAATCAATATATGTATTTAATAATGTGTTTGAATGCTTTGCCTGTTTCAGACCTCCAGTGATCGATCATGGCGAAATCCCCACACACAAGCCGCCACTGACAGTGGTGAGACGAAGAAGAGGGGCATGAAGATGAGCAGCCAGACGTGGCTAGATGTGGCCCTTTCAATCTTGTCACACACCAGAACTTCAAACATCAGCAGAAGAATGTGGATGCCCACTGCTATCAGCATGGCTTTGAACTCAACACATGTCTCACCCTCCGTTCTAAACATACACACATACAAATATGTACACTCACTGGACACTTTATATTATTATTACACGTCTATTGTGTACACTCACTATCCACTTTATCCAGGAAATTTTCCATATAGCTACACGTTGTAGTTTACGGTTACAGACTGTAGGCTAGTTCATCTATTTCTCTGCATCATTTTTAGCAATTTTTACCCTATTAATCACTGTACCTGTACCTAATAAAGTGATCACTGAGATGACAACCGACTGCAATGCCTAAGTATCTATTAAAAAGGGCCCAGAAGCAAGTCCATTCATCTTTGAGGAAGACATGTTCAGGGAAAAAAATTATGTGGATAAAATCAAATGCACAAAATTGTTTAAAGTTTGGATTTGTTGATAAACTGAGTTACACAGAGTTCGTCTAGAAATTATAAACGCACCTGTACCGTGGGTTGTGAGCCCACACACCAGTACCAACAGAGGCACCGATGACCACCATGAGCTTCCATAGCCAGATGGGAGTAAACACAGCCCAGCAGCTCCATTGGATAACTCCATCCAGTCTCAGAGCCAGCAGCACGGAGAACAACAACAAGGAGGCATAAATAAGGAATTTGCTGCAGGACAGATAGACAGACACACAAAATCCTGAGATGACTCATAGTTGGCCAGAACTGACATTGAAATTAAAAAACTGAATCCTAAATTTTCTAGTTTTTCTTATTTTGTTGTTCCCCATGAGAAATACTATGGGGAGAAATACTAAAATGTCTTTCTCCTTCTTTGCTGTTTGTTTTTTATGCCTTTAATGCTGATAAATGTAAATGACCTTATTCTAACTGCCCTGTTTTCCGCTGTCAGAAAGCGATCAAGGCTGGAACGAAACCCACACCCAAATGTTCAGCATCGTATCACATACTCCCAGTGCAGCCTCCTGCCCTACTCTCCTATTGGGATGTTTAAATACTTTATGTGAACCTTATAACGTCCACATAAAGGGGCGGGGCTAAAGAAAAATAACAGCCCTTCAGACAGGTTTCTATATATGAACATTATAGACTGAAGAGTGAATAGCATACACTGAAACGTTACACATTACATTAAACCTTATATTCCATTTTAAAACAGTTCTTCGTGGTATGGGCTCTTTGAACCAAGCTAGTGTGAGAGAGAATTAAACGATGTCCAGCTGATCACTATAGTAAACTAGCAAACGTCAACATCATACGTTGCTCGGGGGGAAAACAAGATATCACAGTAATAACAGCAGTAAACCTTCAACTTTTAGAAGGATATTTAACTTTTAAAGCCCGTAGTTATGTAAACATTATCGTATATAGAGGAAAAAACACATTTAATGTGTATCCGCCAGAGCAGCGAGTTAAGGTAACAGAACGCGAAACCTCGTTAGCAACATTAGCTGTGTGGCTCACTTCAGCAGACTACCCTCAAACCAGCATTTTCTCTCACCTGGCATTGAAATCCTGGAACAGTCCTCTCAGATTCATGATAACAACAATAGCTGTGTGTCCTACGGCATCACTGCTAATCAATTAACCAGTAAACTACGGCCACATACACTTACTTTGGGAATAATGTCTGATCAGTAGAAATGTTTGTAAAGACTGCGCTTCCGTTTCCGCTTTGGTGATGCACCGGAAACCGCAGGCAAGTTAAAAGCCGGCGTGTTTGGATTAAAAATTATAGAAAAGCAGTTTGCCTCGCTGTCGTTTCGGTGCCACTCTAAGCTCGTTTTAAAATATGAATGAATAAACAAATCAAACCGGTGTGAATAATAATTTGTTATTTAATACTTTTATTTGGGAGGAGTAGTGGTAGTTCTAACAATTAAGGGTAACAGTAATTCAATAATGTTCATACAGGTTTAAAGATGTTTCAATAAAGTATAAACACATATATGGTGTAATTTCAAGTAAACAATTAGTTTAGTTAAAAAAAGTGGGCAACATTATGCAAATGTGAGATCAATGCACACGTTTGGTTTAGTAGTATTCAAATTTGTGATGCAGCAGAAAGGTAGAATATGCTATAAAAATGTGATTCAGCATTATTAAAAAAACTTTTTCAATAACATCAACAATCACGAATAGGGCCTTTCAAACAATTGATATATTTGCAAAGACACAACAGAAAAGACGATGTGTTACGTACAAAACACAACAGAACATGCACACTAAGAAACATTTTGTATTGTTCAACAACATTCACATCCTTAAGCAATTTAAGATGCAAAAATTATTCTTGGCCTTTATTTACGAATTGTCAATGTTTCGCATTCATTCACTCACATTATAAACCGGTTTTCTAGACTTAAAGCCTAAATAAGAATTTTCAATGGTGAATGGTTACTGCAATTATGTCAATGACTATGTTTAATCCATCATCACGTAAGGTTATTACAGGAGAACAACACACTGCCATTAAAGAGATGGTAAGGACAAAAAAAATGACAAAAATAATACAAATGGAAAACGATCACTCTTCTAGCTGCATTCTGGTGGTCTACAGCTGTTACAGCATTATAAAGACTAACAGTACAGGCATGTCCTTAAATACTCACTCTGTGACCAAGGTGCCCAGTAAAACATGAGAGTACAACATTAACACCACCTTACACGTGTGTGTGCGTGTATGTGTAGGAGACAAGACAAAAGAACATTGCACTTTGATTAAATATACTCCATTTATACAACTTCTTCATATAAAGTTTGCTAATTCTGATAAAGAACAGATTAATCAACACTTAGAAAAACAAAACCCTAAAGGCTCTAGTTTCTCCCAAAACTTTAAACAAGTTTACATTAATTCATTGAAGATGCTCCAATGTGCATGAAACAGGACTTCCAGCTTAAAAAGGTTCTTTTTGAAAGATAATAAATAAAAATCAAAACAAACTCTCTTGTCTTTTCATGTAATTCTGGGGACTCTGAACAATTATCATGGTTTTAAAAGCTGAAACATTGTTTTATGAAGCTTTATGAAGAACAGCAGCAGCCTCCATACATGACATTTGGTATTCTAATTTTGATAAGTACTGCCAGACAGAGCTAGAAATTAATGTGAAGAACACCATTAAACTGTACAAAACACAGCTTTAAGTTGGGTCTGAGACTACATTTGACACTAGGTGAGAGCAAGCGCGGCTCTTAGTGGACCAGCTCCAGTTGGCTGGCAGAGAAAGGCAGTACGCCGCTCACATAGTAAGCGATGCCCAGAGAGAGGAGAGCAATGACGACTAAGAGCAGAAGAACCCTCCAGAAACCCAGGTCCTCTACAAATTCCTGCCAGGTGGATCGGAAGCTGGACAGCACTCCCTCACTGTTCTGCAGGTTGGGGTTCAGCAGCGAGTGGCTCTCCATTGCACTAGGAATAAAGGATCAGCATTAGATGTAGGGGCCCACACAATACAACAGATATGTGACGAAACTTTAGCTTATGGTTAGATTTGAATCTTGGGCTTACAATTCAATACTGTAATGATAATTTTAACAAAATTCACATTTTCTACATTGGTATAGATTAGAGCTGGGTAATCTGTAAAATTAATTAAAATCATATTTCTTTTGCATTTATATGTAATTTGTATCAAATTTAAAGCTAATAGACTCCAATTGAAACATACCTGGTGTCATAAAAATATTGAGCACCTGTAACCCAGGCCTAGCATCCTAGTCATTAAAGGCTGCAACTATTTAGTCATTTAATATTTAAATATTCTGTTGACTATTAGCTAAAATATTTTAATATTCTATAGGAATAAGAGCTCAAGACATGCTCTGGTTTAATAACTGTACAGAAGAAATACTGATTCTTTTGTCCTTACTAACTACAGACAAACAAACAAATAAATATTATTTTGAACCCTTATTAAATTATCACATAAATACCATTTAATAATTTGGTTATGCCTATTTACTTACATTTTATAATGTTTTAATCCCATTAATTAAAAAACTACAAGGTTGCTTTGCTGTCTGAATGTGTGAGAGGAGCAGTGGAGGAGTGAAGAGAAAACAGTATATTAACATCTTTTAAAATATATATTTTAGTGAAATTTGTTTCATCCCTAAAGTAGTTTATCATCCCAATATGAGAGCACAGCTGAAAGGCAGGAGACCGGCACTGGGAGTGTCATATGATGCTGAACATTTGGGTGTGGGTTTAGCTGGTAGCTTGGAGTGAGGCTTATATCGATCAGCCAAACACCAAAAAACACCAAAACACTGAAGACCAAAACTACCGACAGGTGAAGGCATTGCAACATACAGTGCCATGTATTGCTAAACCCCACAAGAGAGAGTAATAAGCAATTTTTAATTAATTATAAACCCCTGGTTTTCTAGAACTATACGGTGTTGTAAGTGCAGCTTCAACTGAAAACTACAGCAGAGGCAAAGAGGCAAAGGCCTGAGTCAGGCCCACTTACCTCTCACTCTCAGCCATTTGCATGGTCTCTAGTTTTGAGTGGGCTCCTCTGTTGAAGCCTTTCACCTCCTGCTCTTCCAGACCCTCCAGCAGACGAATAGCATCTTTGTTTACCCCTCGTCGCTTGGCAAGCACCAAAGGAGTCGACCCATTATGATTACTGCTCAAAAACAAGAATGTCAGTTATTGACTAATTCATGGTGGATCAGCTGAAAAGGGAATACTGTGTAACTGAAGGACCACAGCCATTGGAATTATTTTCCTTAATTGACCACAATGACATATTTAAGTCTCTCTTTACAAAGATATTCAGTAATACACATTCTAAACCGCTCACCAGATGTCTATTTTGAGACCATTGGAGACAAGAAACTGAATAGTGTCTACATGTCCACACAAATGCAGAGCAGTGTTGCCTTGATAATCAGTGGCCAGCAAGTCTGCCCCAAACTTGTGCAAGAAGCGACAGATCTCCACATTGCCACGAGCTGCTGCTAAGTGGAGGCCTGTTCTGCCTCGGTTATCGCGGATATTTGGGTCACAGCCCGTCTCCAGGAGGCGCTTTGCAAATGCCAGGTCTCCATCGATGCAGGCCTGCAGTAACGGTACGCTGGTCTGCGACGAATCATTGATAAAGACATATGACATGTCCGAGTGGGTCTCCGAAAATTCCAGCGTACCTAACAAAGGGCAGGAAAATGATGTGGGTTAGTAAAAACTACAGCAGTCTTGACAATAAATCATTTTATACTAAAGAGTAGAATCAAAACTAGTGCAAACTGTGTTTTCCTGAAGCTCCACTACCACATCATAATCAGCATCACTGACCAGCAAAACCAGTACATTGCAACCTCAATCAGTGCCAAAAGTGCATACAAAACTTTTACTGTGAATAAAGAAGATCACTCTGCAAACATATGATTTCCCATTCAAAAACACATGCAATACACTAAAAAAATAATTCTCCAAATTGTCCTCTATGAGTTGCACCCAATAAAAAAGACATTAGTCAAACACGTCATTTTACTCCAGTGAAGATACTGTGATCTACATGTTCATGCTCATAAATTACACTCTTATTTTGTATTTGGAGATTTGCATTGCTCACACGGACACTTTATTCAGCACGATCAGTGACTGATCAACCGCTTAACAACAGCATTACAGCCCCACCCGGACATGCTGACGGTTTCCTCCCAGCCTTTTTTCTGATCGCGGCCCAATACAGGGCAGCCTATCAGATTTTCCTAATTTACATGCGCCAGCCTAAAAGGCACAGTAATAATAACATGTTAAATGTATAAAGATAAAGGGAGGCTGTAAAGATCATGCACAAATGATGATGGCATACATAAGAGGACTTAAATATGGGATTTGAACCCATTAAGTATTTGAACCCCCAGAAGAGGCTGAGTAAACCACACACGAAGCTCCTTTTATTAACCTCAGTGTTTTTTTAAAGCAGCGAATTAAACGCTTGTCTATTTGGAGACGGAGGGGTGAGAATTACGAAGACAAAAGGACGAGTGTAGAAAGAGGAGCTGCGTCTGAAACTCGTTGAAGCTCGTTGGCTGGTCAGTAAGTTTGCATATTGGAGCTGCAGCTGTTCCGTACTATTGGAAAACGACCTCGAAGCGTCTCCAGCGCGTCCGCACAACATTACACTACACACAGTGTAGCATCAGGGAGCAGGTTCGCTACTGAGCAGTACATCAGTTCCGCACGTCTGAGTATCACAGGCGCTAAGCGAACTTTTTAAAGCCCCGACTACTGTTGTGTGCATAAATGAAGGTATTTACCTGTTTCAATGTTCCAAATCAGATGAGAAAGTATGATATCGCTGCGTGTCCGTCGCAGGAGGCTTGTTTATATTAGCGCTACAGCTGCTGCAGTATCTCCTCGTTCAGGTCTCACACTGCCACCTGCTGCCCTGGAGTGTCATCAACCCACATTTCAACTTGGAAAACTCAAAATTTCCTAAAACGTATGCGATCCTAGAGAAATCTGATTTAAAACTAATAATAAACATATAACAACACCTTTAGATAGCTCGTCGTTACCCGACTTGATATGTAATGCAAAAGGACTTTTTTGTATGTTAGTATATATGTAACATGCCACAATAATAAGTGCATGCATGTAAGCAATATTTTGTAATTATTAATGTAAAATGTATTAAATCAGTTTCAACATCATAAACACCTGAGTGGTTTTAGGATTTCTGATACTTTCATCCATCTACATTTTATTGAAAACATTATACAATGAAACTCTTTCCTCGGTAAATATGATTAATGATCCTATTGGAACCAGATTAATAATAAAAAAAAGGTGCTCCAGTATATTATAGCTGTATGGCTGCATTCATGACTAATAAATGTACTGAATATTTTAATAATTACTTATCCTTAAACATAATTACAAATTAATACATATGAATAATCAATAGAGTTAGATGTCTCGAAACCGGTCTTGGTCTCAAGACCACTTTTACATGGTCTTGGTCTTGTCACAGTCTCGACGGTTTTTGGTCTTGGTCTTG
>JBBPDA010000013.1:7297264-7315708 GCA_037974385.1 Arnoldichthys spilopterus | reverse complement strand
GCTTGATTGTTTCCTCTGTCCTGGAAGTCGCTTTGGATAAAAGCGTCAGCCAAATTAATAAATGTAAATGTAAAAACTAAGCATACATATTAAAGCCATATGAACTTTTGCAGTTTTGGTCCAAATCTGAAATGCCAAATACAAATGTTAGTTTCATGCATAAATTGGACAGTAATGTCTTCTTTGGACTGTATTATAATCTTGTCCATCAATTTTTAGAAAAATAAAATTCTACTTTCTGTAAAAAAGCATATTTATTGGGACCAATTTTTTTGCAGCATTCAGAATTCATTTTCCAAAATGTTGTAAAAATATTTTACATAACATTATGCTTAGGGAATTTTTTAGCCGATGCATGTGATATCAAAAAGAAATCATTTTAAGGACAAAATGCACACAATGGAAAGACTATAATCTTATGTCATTTTACATGTTGTTCCTAAAGCTCAAAGTTGTTTCATGCCTAATTTGGATTGTAATGGGTTTGTTTTTACTGTATTTTAAAGCTTTTTGATGATTTTTAGGAAAATAATTTTTTTTGTTTTATACATTTTTTGCATCATTCAAGATTCATTTTCAAGAAAAATGTGCTTTTTGTTTTTTAGGGTGTCCCCCTAGTCTAGATTTATGCAGTTTTGGTCTAAAACTGAAGGTTAGTTTCCAGTTTTAAACTACAGGTTTGAGAGTTAGAGCATTAGGGGGTTAGGTGCAGGTGTTTGTTTGGGACAGAAATGCTGACTCGTGTAAGTGTTTCCTGGAAATATGGGCAGACAGGAATGCTGAGATACTGAAACTGCTGGACACTTTGAACGAGCCAGGTCTGTTTCATATTCTGAAAAGCTAGAGCTTAAAATATCATTTAATCTTTAGCAATAAAAGATGAAAAAAGTGTGCGTTGGTGCTTGTAGTAAACTGATTACAGTGTAGATTGGTTGGGAGAACCCCAAAAAGTTCCTGTCCCTCAGTGGCAGCCACTTCTGTAAAAACCTCCATATCCAAGCAGTGAGATGAGCTGAAAATCTGTGCTGTTTTATTAAAATTCCTCTAAATAAACTGAAAAGTACAGTAATGGACTGAAGCATTAAGTGCAATGTGAGCACAAGCCAGCAAGGGGAGTGACTCTCAGACATCCATTTCAATAAGTAGAAAATAATGTTTCAAGGAAACCTGTGTGATGATTTCAAAGGCATAAAATTCAAACAGAAAAATATTTTGAAACATTTTATTTGTGAAAATATCCAGACAACCTTACATCTATCTCACATTTCCTGTATTATTTATTTTTAAAGAGATTTGACAATGAGTCAACACTAGATCATACCACCCAAAAAAAAAACAACAAAAAAAAAACACTGGACGGGGATACCCAGCTCCAATCCTGGAGGGTTAGTCTCCAGCACACTCACCTGTTCAGGCATAGTGAATGTGTTTGAGAAGAACTACCAAACTGTGCTGGACACAAACCCTCCAGGAACAGATTTGGGCTCCCCTGGTCTAGACTGACTAACTTAGAATAACATAGTAACCCTAGATGCTTCAGATTTTTGCTCAGTCCCAACATGTTTGTTGCTGGGTTAAAGTGTTCTGCACATCAGTGATTTATAGCTAGCAGGCAGTGTCAGGGGAATATGATGGGAAAGGCCAATTATGTGAGTCAAGTACAGAATAAGGCAAAAATTTACATGATTTCAGCTTGTATTTAAATAATCACCAGCCTAATCTAGCACTTAGATAGACCTGCAGTTTGGATTCTAATTATTCTGGTTGTTAAGGTCATTAAAGAAGCCTTTGGTGGCTCTGAGCATCTGGACAACTGCATTCAGCAGTAGGATGTCAGTTTCAGGAACCAGCTCCAGCTCCCAACTGTAGTTCTTCACTGGAACCACAGCGGAGCCAGACACTCCCAGATTTAGGCTGACCTCCTGCATCTGCAACAAAAGAACTTGGCTATAGGCTTAACATTTCTTCAGGAATCCTCTATTCTCAATCCCACATCCAAGGGCTAAATCTCACCATTCTGTAGATGTACTGGCTTTGATAGACAGTCTTCAGGTCTGCTGCCACACAAGAGCAGGCCTCATCCACCTTGGTCAGCAGAACCAGCTGTGGGATCCCTGAAGAACATTACAACAATATTTGCAACTTTGCTTCTCTTACAAATTTAAGACGACTGATTTATGCAGCAAAAACAAATTCTGGAGTTTGAGAAACGTGAAGCACTGAAAGTGTGTAATTCTGTTCAGTCTAGTGACAGTGGTGGTCTATTGTTTAAGGACTTGCCCATGTGATCGTAGAGTCACAGGCTTAAGTCCTGGCCCTTAAGAAAGGTACCATTCTGCTACACTGCACTGATTTCACATTTCTTTGTGGGGCACTTAATAGATAATAGAGTGTGTTCACAATTACAAACAGTTCCTTTCACTTTCACTTTTATCTGTATGAAGCTTTCAACCACAGACAAGAGCATGAGGAAACACCATCAAGAGGGAAACGGAGCTCAAAAGGAGAAACTCTGAAAGAGCATGAGGAAAATCCACTGAGGGAAACCAAAACTCCTAAAGGGAACCAATCTTTTTCTGGGCCAGACTGTGTAGTAGAAATACCTAGCACTGTACATTACCCATCTGGTTGGTCTTTCTGCGGAACGTGGCCAACTTCTCAAACATTTTGTCAGAGAGGAGTTTGACTTTGCAGGTGTCAAGCACATACACCACAGCATGAACCTTGTCCTTCAGGCTGGGCTCCTTGCAGAATAAAGATGATTCTGGTTGTAGAGGCATTGACGGGTTGAACTGAGGGGAAAGAACCAAAGGTACATGTTTGTTTAGACCAGTTCATGGGTCTGTGAATCTGGGCTTTCAGAATGCACAGCATTGTTTTGGGATGAGTAAAACTCTGAATCACTGTGTCCAGCCTTGCTTGTCCCTTAGCTTTCAGTACCTGGTACTTGTCTTGAATGTGACCTTTCAGAATGCTTGTGAAGTCATCAATATCCAGGCCAGCATTCAGTCCCTCTTCCAGTCCCATAGTGTCGCACAGAGTGATAGGCAGAGGATTCCCGTTCTCACCTGCCTTTATGGAGTAGGTTCGGAACTATAGAACAAAAATCAACAACAGAAATGAACATGTTTTTGTAACATTCAATATTTTCTGTGCCTGTGGTCTCTACTGTATTTTTCTTCTGTATGACTCACGTCGGCACCCCCCTAAGCAGAGGTGGGTAGTTCAGTTCAGGGACAACATTTTTACTTTGTTTTCTTTCAACTGCCTGAAAAACCTCAAACCTGGAACAAAATCCTAAGGAGTTTTCAGTGTGTCCAGAGGCAGTCTGGAACTTTTGGCCATATAGTGTGTTTTAAAACGTTATTTGCACTAGCATGTAGACACAGGTGTACCCAGTAGAGCATTTGTAACTATAGTGGAAGATGTGCTACCTGTGTGGTCAGGCTGGTGCCTGCACAGCCTGTGTCAGCCTGGAAGGACGTGTAGCCCCTGAACACAGAGTTTATGGAGTTGAAGAAACTGGACTTTCCATCTCCTACAGGACCAACAAGCAGAACACGAGCCTGCTTCACAGAACTCTCCCCATGCTTCCATCCCATGATCATGTCAATCAGAGCCTTTCTCCTCCTACAGAAACAACACCAGGAGATATTACTATTTAGAGCATCATGGCACACACACCTGTCTGTTTATTCCTCAAACCTCATTTCCAGAAAAGTTATTTTACTAATAATTGTTAAAAGAAAAGATTTCCAGTCTTTTCGCTAATCAGCTTAAATTTATTTTGTAAATATAAACAAAATTGACGCCTGCAACACACTCAGTAAAAGTTGGTTAAGACATATGTGTTTACCACTGTGTACCATCACCTTTCCATTAATTACACTGTGCAATCGTGTGGGAACTGCTGCAGTTCTGCAAATTGATTTTTTTCTCCATTCGTGCTTGATATAAGATTTCAGCCGCTTAACAGTCCATGGTGGCCATCGCCTGATTCTCCTCTTCATGAAGCTCCAGACATTTTCAGTATGAGACACATCTGCACTGGCAGCAGCTCAGTCAAGCTCACACTCTGTCTATGAAGCCACACTGTTGCGGTCTGACATCATCCTACTGAAATAATTTTGGGCTTACTGAGAAAAGACGTTGCTTAGATGGCAGTATGTGTCTCTCTAAAATCCGAAAATATGCTTTCGCATCAAAGGGACTGTCACACCCATGTTGTGGTCCCCCCATACCATGACATCTTTCGCTGATTACAGTTTAGATGGACCATTTCATCTTTGGCAACAAGTCCATTTTTCGGTGAGCTTGAGTCCATAGAACCCAGCTGAAGTTTTTCTTTATCTTTGTGCAATAGTTTCTGGCTGCATTTATTTGTGCAGCAATGGATTGTGTTGCACAGTATTATGTACTGTAGATGATGAAAGACATCGATTCTTTGAGATCTGTGTTGAGAAATGTTTTTTTTTTAACTGAAGGACAATTCTAATGAAGTTTTGCACAAAGTGGTGAGGCACAAACCTTTTTTTCCTTTAGAGCTTCTGGTGAATGCTCCTTTTATATCACGTCATGTTCTACTTACCTTTTTCTATTTTTTCAATTTAATTTTGCTAAGACCCAATTTTTTGAGTGTGTTGCAAATTCTAAATTTGGTTTGATTTCATTTGTTTGAGTTATATATTTACATATTACATTTAAGTTGATCAGTAAAAACTTTGTAAGTCTTTTCTTGGAGTTTGTATCAGTTAAATAAGGGTTTAAGACACATTTTCTTGTTTTATTTTTGCACGTTATGTAAAAAAAATCCTAACAAACAGGAAGACACAACACTGTTAATTGTGAAATACCTTAATTAAGTAACTGTTATATGCTCTATTGTAAAGCAGATGGCACTATTAGCTCAGTGTAAAGGACAGCAAGTGCTTAAATATATAATCAGCAGTTCCAAAAAAACTAAAATTTCAAATATGTCTGGTGCTCTGGGAGGGTAGCATTATCCTCCTTCGCCTCCATCATTCAACATAAATTCCATTTTCTCTCTTGGTGAGTGGGGTAATCTTTCCCCTCCTATGAGTGTGCTGATCTGTCTTTTATGTTAGCATTAGTTTGGGAAGATGTGACTTGAAGGAAGCATCTGTTCACCTTTTTCTTCTCAGGAGTAGGCCTAGCTAATGAGTTGACTTGGGAACAACTAAACTGGGTGGAAAGTCAGGAAAATTTCCCCAGCAATTGGAGAAAGCCCTAATTCAAGTATCACACTCAATCATAATAATGACAATTAAACCTTCCACCTTTGTTTCTGTCAAAACAGCAACAAGTTACAATATTTTAAAGTAATTTTTTTGTTGTGTTAGTCTTTAGGATTAAACATTTGGTTTGACAGGATAAACCGAGGTACTGCAATCTTTCATTAGAGTTTTATCAGCCTTCTGGAAAGATCTACCTCACAGCAGTAGGTACTGTATGGAAGACATTAGTGGGCGGAGCATAAATTAATTCTACTTACTCAGAATTCCACAAAATATCTCGCCATGGTTTCACCATCAGTGAGCTGTTTTCTGCAGTAAAAGACACCAGAATTAAGTTTTGCGTCAGTATCACAGAACCAGTGGAGCCCAAATCTGATATTGTAGGGTCAGCGTCCAGCACAGTTTGGTGATTTACCTGCTCAAACGCACCTGATTCAGATTACCTGTTCATTGGCAGGGAGAGTAAGAGTGATTGAGCAGGAAAACCAGCAATTTTACCTCCAGGAGCAGGTTTTGGGCTCCCTGCACCAAAGAAACAACAGCATCTTTCAGTGTTTGGAGTCTTACCCTCCACTCTGTACACCTCACACTCAGCCAGCTGTAGGTTGTTCCCATGCATCTCCAGTGGGTTGAACTGGTAAGTTCCCGGATTGCTGTAGACTGTGGCTGCATTATTATACAGAAACACCATAGAGATGAAATTTGGACCTGTTGGTCCATCCTGAAATGAACGCTGGGGTTCTCCGCTGACCACACGCAGAGGGTCTTTCTTCATCTCTCGTTCATTGAAGCTGAACAGGAAGGCTTTCTCATCAGCGATGTTCTGGTTTGTCTGGGCATAATCTTTACTGGTGTATGCTCCAAAAATATAGCCTGAGCTGTTGTACGCTACCATAATGGTGGGACCCTGACGGTCACACTTCTGGTGGAAGATGGGCCCTGAGTAGCCATGCACACTGGCCTTGAACAGCAGGCTTAATTTGCTGCAGCCCAGCATGGAGCAGATCTTTTTCTCCTGCTGTCGGGACAGTCTGGATGTGACCGTGCTCATGGTGACCTGAAAAGAAAAGACAAGATACTTTCAAAGAGGTGTGTTTTATGAAGATATAATGGTTAGTAAGCAGAGCTCTTTTTCCTACCTGAAGCAGTGGCGTCGCTCAGATGAGGCAGAATGAAAATATTTAAATATTTAGTTTCTGTTTATCAGGCAGATCAGCAAGTTTCTCACTGCAAATTTCTGTTCAGCTAACGCACTCCAGGAAAAATAAGAACTTGAGTAGTCAAATAGGGTTTTCCTTTCACAGTCAAGCTACTTTTATTTCTATAGTGCTTTCTACAGCTGATGCTGCCACAAAGCAGTTTTTGAGAATCCAGGTCCAAACTTCTAATGGGCAAGGCAATGGTAACAGAAGTGAGAAAAACTCCCTGGTGAAAAAAACCTTGGGAGGAACCATGACTCAAAAGGGGAACCAATCCTTTTCTGGTTGACACTGGATTGTGATACTTTAAAACAAAGAATAGAAAATAAAATAAAAAGAAATCTTTATTTAAGAGGCATCACCAGCTAAAAGCCTATAACATGGAGCAACATATCTAGAAATACACAACATATATGAAAAATTATCATACATTTTACACTGAGAGCAATTTTTCTGCAATATCAAAAATTCAGTTTCCAGAAAAATGTGAAATATTTTATATAAAAACATGATGTGGAGGCATTTAACAGCTGATTTAAGTCAGTTAGTATAAAAAATAAATCAATATTAATTAAAATGGAGATAAAGGTAAGCCTTATCTCTCTCTGTCTCTCACACACACACTCTCTCTCTCTCTCCCTCCCTCTCTCTCTCCCCCTCTCACCTGTTCTGTTGAGCTGCTCCACTGAGATATCAGTGATCCTGCCCTGTTCTGCTATCTGGACCTGCCTGTCCTGCCTGATAGCCTCTTACTGGTTAAAGTTTTGCAGCTTGTTGGATTCACCCTCAATTCGACACTCAGGCCCAAGGTCCCTTAAACTTTAGGACTCTTTGACCCCTCACAAACTGAGGTGATATTTCGTTTCTGCGTTTAATCACCAATCAAGGTCAGACTGTTGGGCACCTAAGAGGCCCTCTGACGCACAAGCTGGCTGAAATGACTTTACACACACACTCATAACTTTGCTTCACTTCTGCGTTAATCTCCTATCAAGGACACTTCCGTCAGAACCCAGACTTTTTGGGTACTGAGGTCACAACCGGCTGAAACTGGTTCCATCCATAAAGACACATACACTGTTGCTACCTGCTATATATACTGTATATCTGTACTTTGTGAATTCTGTCAGTGTAGGATCAGGGAACTTCAATGCTTGAGGCCCTGTGATCCTGCATGCCTGCTTTGCTGTCTTTGTTGTGGGATCCCAAATCTTTTGGGGGACCCTATCTCCAGATAAGACATCTCTCTCTCGCTCTGTTAAGTAAAACTTTTTAAGAAACTTTATGGTGTAATTCTGACCTCTCCTTGAAGACACGTTGACACTCGCCAACATCAAGCTTTTAACCCGCTCACTCCTGCTGAGGAGCCCATATGAACAGCCCTATCCACCAAAGAACTGATCTAAAGTCATCGAGGCACCTGTACACAAGGAAAATGTTGTTGCCCATTTATACTGAGAATTAATATTTTTATGTATATTTATTTTATTTATTTTTTTCTCCTTTTCTTTTCTCTTGTTTGTTATTGCTATCCGGTGTCAACCAGAGGAGGATAGGTTCCCGTTTCTTAGCCTTGGTTCCTCCCAAGGTTTCTTCCTACAGCTAGAGAGTTTTTCCTTGCCTTTGGCTTGCTCTTTGGGGACTTGGTCCTGGTTTCTGTAAAGCTGCTTTGTGACAATGTCACTTGTAAAAAGCGCTATATAAATAAACTTGACTTGACTTATGTGTTTTTTGCATTTTTGATTCAGTACAAAGTTATTTCATGCCTAATTTGTAATGGCTTCTATATACTGTATTTTGCAGCGTTTAAGTGATTTCAAGAAAAGTAAAATTGTATTTTCAAAAGGATTAACATAAATTTTACATTACAACATTTTGCAACATGTTTGCAACATGCAAAATAAATTTTTTTGACAATTGTGCAGTTTTGCAAATGTAAATATCATATAAAGGCATTTTACAGCTAATTAAAGTGTATATTAATAATGGATGATTATTAGGACATATGACTAGCCTTATGTATTTTGTACATTCATGTTGTATTCATGCTGAACAGTTACATTCATGACTAATGTAAGGCCATCCCACGTCGGAGCCCCGCCTCCCAGCTGGTCCTGATCTGACCTGGCAGCTGGGAGTCATCTACGTGGCTTTAAGAGCCTTCCCTGGGCGTGTGGACGGCGTGGTTCAACTGTGTTTTGTGTCTTGAAACCACCGTGTCTGGTTGTCTGTTCATGTTGACCCATAGCCTTAGCCCTAGTGTTCCGTAGCCCTTAGTGTTCCGTGTCCCGTGCATTGTGTATGCTTGTTGTGTGTCTCTGTCTTTATTAAACGTCTTTTGTTTTCACAACCCAGGTGTCCATCCGCGTTTGCTGCCTGTACCAAAGCATTACAACTAATTTGCCCTGTACTGGCTTCTTTTGACTCAATTTTGATGCTTTCCAATAATTTCAAGAATAAAATTGAATTTTCTCAAAAAAAAATTTAAATTTAACTTTGAGATCAGATTTTGTACAACATACAAAATTCATTTTTTCAAGAGAAATGTTTAAAACATTCACAAAAAACATCCTGTAGAGGTATTTTGTAGCTGATGAGTTAATATGAAAAACAAATTAATTCAGAACTTCTAGAAAATGAATATGAATGGAAGACTATTGTAAGGAAAAACACTAGGCTCAAGTGCAGCGTAAGAAGGTTTAATCCAAAGTCCAAAAATCCAAGTCGAAATCCGAAGCCAAGGGTCAAAACCAGAACAAACATTTAAGAAAACCGCTCAGTATGCAATGTGTGGCAAAAACAATACTTCACATGGTTCAGCTCTTTACTCCCTGTTTTATACTCTAGAATTCTGGCTTCTACAAGAACTGGGACGAACTACTGGATCGGGATTTAGTCCGGTATGTGGTATGTTGGTGGGAACTCCAGACCGGATCCTTACAACTATACTAATATTTTTTCAATTTTGGTTAAACTAAAGTCACATTAATTTCACATTTTTGTTTGTAAAGCTATTCAGACCACACAGGTCTATCTGTGTTACAAATTTTTCAAAGAGATTTGACAAGGCTTATGGGTCAGCATTAGATCATACCCTTCATAAAAAATTACAGATCACATAGATGGCATAGTCCAGGGATGTCCAGCTCCCGTCCTGGAGGCTTAGTGTCGAGCACAGTTTGGAGATCTTCATTCTCAAAAACATCTGATTCGGCTTACCTGTTCATTATCAGGATGTCGGTTTCAGGATCCGGCTCCAGAAACTGTAGTTCTTCACTGGAACCACAGTGAAGCCAGACACTCCCAGATTTAGGCCGACCTCCTGCATCTGCAACAAAAGAACTTCACCTATAGGCTTAATATTTCTCCAGGAATCCGCTATTCCCAATCCCACATCCAAGGGCTAAATCTCACCATTTTATAGATTTACTGGCTTTGATAGACAGTCTTCAGGTCTGCTTCCACACAAGAGCAGGCCTCATCCACCTTGGTCGGCAGAACCAGCTGTGGGATCTCCAAAGAACATTACAACATTATATGCTGTAATAACTCTTGCTTCTCCTACAAATTTAAGATGACTGATTAATGCAGCAAAAAACTAATTCTGGAGTTTGAGAAACACTGAGAGTGTGTAATTCTGTTCAGTCTAGTGACAGTGGTGGTCTACTGATTAAGGACTTGCCCATGTGATCGTAGAGTTGCAGGCTTAAGTCCTGGCCCTTGAGCAAGGTACCATCCTGCTACCCTGCACTGAGGTCACATTTCTTTGTGGGTCACTTTGTGTAATAGGGTGTGTTCACAATTACAAACAGTTCCTTTCACTTTCACTTTTATCTGTATGGAGCTTTCAACCACAGACATGACTCCAACGTAGAAACCCCCTCAGAGCATGAGGAAACACCACTAAAAGGAATTGGAACTCAAAAGGAGAAACTCTGAAAGAGCATGAGGAAAACCCACTGAGAGAAACCAAAATAAGGGAACCCATCTTACTCTGGGAAGTAGAAACAACTAGCACTGTACATTACCCATTTGGTTGGTCTTCCTGCAGAACATGGCCAACATCTCAAACATTTTGTCAGAGAGGATTTCGACTTTGCCAGTGTTGAACACATAAACCTGCTGTTTTAGAGTTTAAAACATCACTTGTCAAAGTGAATCAGATCCTTACACTTCAAAACCTGACTGTTCAACTGCTGCCTAATATATCCCACCCCCCTAACAGGTGCCAGTGTAAGGAAATAACTAGAGAGTCAATGTCACTTACTTCACCTGCCAGTGGACTTAGTGTTTTGGCTGAACAGAAGCATGCAGGATTCAGAGACAGTAGGTGCAATCTTGTTCTCAAAGGGACAAACAAGGAAAAACAGATTCACAGACACACGTGTACGCGTAACATTTTAATAAACAAACTCATGTCATTTACATTCCGTCCTCTCATCTACAATGTCCTCTACACTGTCCTATGTCTCACAGCCTGTGTGTGGTTAGTGTTAAAGACACCCTTAGACAGCAGAATACACACACATACAAACACACACACACTGGACTGCACAATCAGAGAAAGCATAGATACAGGATTTACTCTGCAGGAGGAGCCCACACCCAGCACAGGCAGCGAGGGTTTAGAGGAAGAGACTCTATAAAAACAGTGGAAAGGTTCTGGACTTGGAATAAACCTTGACAACCTCACACACCTCAAGCACAAAGGTGCTTCTTTCATCCACAGGTTTGTTAAAGCACAGGTTCCCATGCTGTAGCCTTGAACCCCTAACAGGTCCTGGGAGGTTTGGGTCCTACAGAGATGTTCTCCCAAGCTGAAAATCTGCCCACAGAATTTTGGAGCCTTGCTTCAAGGAACCGAAATGTGTTCTTCTAGAGCAGAGCAAGCAAAGTTTGGTGCTCTACCTGCTCAGACACACCTGGTTCAGCTCACTCCAAAGAACCCCTTTTTGGAACCTTTATTTTTCATACATTCTACTGCTGTGATTCTGCATATTTGGGTGTTTTTCCTCTCTGTCAATGCCAATTGCTAATTACGAGCTGGAGGAGGAAGTTGAGCTGTGATGGCAAGGGTTTGGGTTTGTGAGGTCACAGAAACGATGATGGACACGCTTACTGGCAATTCTCCCGGGTGGTTGGAGTTGGTCCTAGGTTCTCCCAGGGTTCTTTCTGTGTGAAGTGTGCATGTTCTCCCTGTGGCTGTGCAGGCGTCATTGGGTCCTGTGAGTCTCTCAGCTTCAAACACACACACACACACACACGCACGTATATACTGTATATACCATCACAAACACATTCTGCAATGTTCTCACACCTGCACATACGAAGGAAAAATCAACATGCAAAAAGCTGCAGATGAAGAACTGAGTCACAGAGTGAGATGTTAAACACACCATACACCTGCCGTTCAGCTCACCTGCTGGCCGTGGGCTGGGGCGCTCATACACGACACTAATGCGCCACCCTAAACACACAGGAACAGGCTCTTCCCTCTACAGCTTCTTCTGGTGGCTCCTCCCCCTTAATACAGCTTCCTCTGATGGCCCCTCCCACTTCATACAGTTTCTTCTGATGTCTCCTCCCACTTCATGCAATTTCTTCTTGATGGGTTCTACCCTTTCTTACAGTTTCAGCTGATGGCTCTTTCCCCCTCCTACAGCTTTCTTTGATGGTTCGTCCCCTTCCTTAATCATCCTCTGATGGCCCCTCCCCCTTTATACAGCTTCCTCTGATGGGTTCTACCCCTTCTTACAGTCTCCTTTGATGGCTCCTCCTCATCTTCATCATCCTCTGATGGCCCCTCCTCTATCTTCATCCCCTACAGATTTCTCTGATGGCTCCTCTCCTTCCTACACTTTCTACAAATGGTGCCTCTTTACCCTACACTTTCTTCTGATGGCCCTTCCTGTTCATATGTCTCCTTCTGATGGCCCCTCACCTCCCTGCAGCTTTCTATGATGGTTCCTCCCCTTTCTGCAGCTTTCTCTGATGGTTCGTCCCCTTTCGGCAGGTTTATCTGATGGCTCCTCCCCTTCCTACAGCTTCCTTATGAAAACTGTGGAATTTTGCTAAGCGTGCCAGCCTGCGATAACTGAGCTTTCACACTGTGGGAAGTTCCAAACGTTCTGGTGGTTCTAGCAGCTCATGCTTTAACATACAACATTCCAATGTGAACACACTACTTGCAGTAAAAGTGGCTAGAATATTGCTGGAGTACTTGCTATGGGACACGGCTCCAGTCCAACATTGCTAATGTTACAGATCCACTCTGATTAGTCAGGTGATGAAACCATGCAGGCGTGGGTGTTGTCCATGTTCTGTGGGTGCGGGTGCAAAGGTTATTGGTGGGAGAGTAAAACTAATAGCCGGGGTCAGCAGTTCGCCATTGCAGATCCACTAGTCTCTCAGAACTCCACTTTACACGCGGGGAACGTCTCCTCTTGCATGGCCACGGTGCTGTTGCTGCCCAGAACTGTGATGCCCAACTGCTGCTGCCTCTCCTGGGTCTGCTGGTACCACTTGTGCATCACCTCCGACTCGAATGTGGGGATTAACGTCACCTGCAGGACGGGAAGCAGCACAGGACTCTTCAGATTCAAATGATGTTCAGTGATAAATGGTATATAGAGCTTATGTTTGAGTCACTGTGGTCTGGTGGAATGTGAAGTGGGAAACTGCAGCTTAAATGATGGGCTCTACTGAAATAGGAAGGAAGTTGCTTTTTGTAGGCTGGGGCAGGGACTGCAGTTTACACACACCTGCCTTTTATAGACTGGGGGTGGGGACTGCAGTTCACACACCTGAAATTAGTAGGTTGGAGGGGTCTGAGGCACCTGAGAAACTTTGACAAGTTGAATCAATGACGAGTCATTGCTACCTGGCCTGCTAAAGGCAGCCATGGTGCAGTTTGTTTTGCCACTCAGTTAGCCACTCAGAGAGGGCATGTTCCGGTGAGAAAGTGAAAACCCACAAAAGAGTCAAACAAACAAATTAAGCACTCTCACATCTGGGGCTCTGCAGTCTCACAGTTCTAGAATGTGGAATGTTGAAGTACGAGCAAAAAATTATGACTGAGCTACTGAGGTATCGTCTTTCTTCCACTGGGTTTGAGCATGTTCAGTGCTAAACCTACACAGAAATAAAAATGTATGAACTTACTGGCACATGCTCAGGCCACAAGGACTTTCCATCCAGCAAGGCATCCAGGATGGGTCTCACCATGGTTTCCTTCAAAGAATCGTCCCCACTTATAATATAGCAGGACGATCGCAAACGGCAGAAGAACTCAAGGTCAACAGTGGAAGCCGCAGGGCCAGATGGGAGATATGCTAGATCCAGATATACTGAGAAACTGCCTTTGGTACCTGCTGATTGAGAGGAAGCCTATTCATCAAGGAGAAGCATGTTTCACACAACAAGCTTACACATTTACACATGACTGACCATTTAGTCTACACCAGTTTAACCCCACCCATTTAGCCTACAGCAATTTAACCCCGCCCACTGTCTACAGCAGTTTCACCCTGCTCATTCAGCCTACAGCAGTTTAACCCCACCCATTCAGCCTACAGCACTTAAACCTCACCTGTTCAGCTTACAGTAGTTTAGCCCCACCCATTTAGCCTACAGCAATTTAGCCCTATTTTTATAATTATTTCTTTTAAAATTACTGTATATATTTACTACTTTTACTTGTTTTTATGCTTTTCTTTTTTCTTTCTTGTGTAAAGCACTTTAAACTGCATTTAAATGTATAAAACATTTTCCACAAATACATTTTCATAATTTAATGATTATTATTATTATTTCTTTATTTGTTTATTTATTTATTTATTTTTATTACTAAAGTCTAAAACAAAAACAGCCTATTTTGAATCAAAGATGTGTATGGAGATTAAAAAATTTTAATAAAAGTATTTATTATATGTTTTTGGGAACAAAATCTTTTACATATCATAATGGAACTCAATGGAAATAAAATGTAGAATATACCCTTTGTATACCCTCACATATTTACTATGGCATTCTGCAACGAAAACATTTTGGAAACCTTGAGTTTTATGGATACACCATGTTGGTGCCAAGTCTTTGTGAGCAGAACTGTTCCTACCTGCTGCGTTCTGTCTTTTTGGACCAGAGTGAACTGGACGTGATGCAGAACTGTCTACAGTGGAGCTTGATCTCAGACTCCCAGCTGAACCACTCTGATTCCCAGTCTTGGTTTTGCTGCCTAGTGTTGAGCTAGTGGATGAGGTAACCCCAGTCATCTTCTTGTTCCTCTTGACACCGACATTGACATTTTTCACAGGATCAGGCATGCAGGCCCCAGGCTGGGGTGGAAGGGGTGGCAGGTCCTTCAGAGGCACTGGAAGAGGATCCTGAAGTTGAGAACTATTTGTCTGATGGCCATCAGCAGGGATTTGAGAGGAGAATTGCATGCAGGCTTCCTCGTCAGAATCTAATGCGCCGTCCCCAGTAATGGAGGGGCATTCATCTATTCCAGGATGCACATCTGAATCTGAGGCATTCGGGAAGTAGTCACTTGCAGAAGTCAAAGGGGTTTCTGGGGCAGGGCGAGGGGCCTTGTTGCTTGGGCATAACTGTGGTAAGGGTTTTGCCACATCCTGGGAATGATCACTATCGTCCGAGAGGTCCTGAGGGCTGCTGGCTGTGGTAAGTCCCGGAGACAGTGGATGCTGCTGGTTGCCTGCAGATTTGAAATGTTTGAACTCACATGGAGACACAAGGCACAAGTCAACATCATGAGCAGGAGCATCAAACATCAGACTTTGTGGTCCAGGGGGACGTCCATCCAAGCCTTCATTCATAACCCTCTTGGTGTGGGCCATCTTTAAAGACAGGGACATGCCTACCTTGAACTCAGAATCTACATAGTGTCCATTTGAATAGGAAGTCTCATCTTCGTTGGTAGATTCACTGACTGTTGGAAGAACTTGCTCAAAGGACATTGACAAAGATTCGTCAACCTCAGTGGACTGTGGTGAGCTAACTTCTGCAGGCATTGAGTGGGTAGTAGTCACAGTGGGAGATACATCAGGCACAATATCCTTAAAAGAGCTCAGGGACAGGAAACTGGAGTGCTTCTCTTTGGAAGAGGTGGAGGTGCTCTCTTGAAAACTCTTGGGGCATCCTGACTCTGAATTCCTGCAGGATCCTACCTGCTGACTTTCTGACCCAAGGCACATCTTGGCTCCTAGACTGCTGTGGTCTCTGGATGCCCAAGTCTCCTCAGGGGACAAATGATAGGGTGTATGGCCAGCACTGTTCGGACCAGACCTGGGAGAACTCAACTCCAACGTTTTTTCATCTGGACTTATGCAAACTTCATCTGGAATGCATTTGGCACCATCAAGCAAGGTATATTCAGTAGGCGTGAGGTCCAAATTCACACTGCGCTCACTTTTAGGATTCTTGACAAACTGGCCTGAAGTCCCAGTGGCCATGCATGGACAGGGTGTAGCCTCTCCAGTCTCTGTCCTCTCCGGGATTTTGTTGTCATTCTTTGGTTCCTCTTCTTTGCCAGATTCGATCTTAGAGGAAAGGTCAAAAACTTTCTGGGACTGTTCTCGCTCCAGTTCTAGGAACTGTGATGTCATATCTTCAGGTGAAGAAATGGGAGAGTGATTTGCATCCTCCACATCTCCTGAAATCTTCTGGTTCTGCTGCTCCTTGTTAGATTTGTTGGTTTTCACTTTATGCTCTGCCCCTTTGGATTCTTTTGTTTCTTTTTTCATTGCATCTGAAGACCTACTTGGGTTTAAAGGAGGGGATGAAGATGGTAAAGAAGTTCTCTTCACATCTTTTCCTGGCAATTCTGTCTTTTCCTTTTTCTGTTCTGTCTTTAAGTCTCCTTTCGGTTTGTTAACTGGAGAATCCTTTTTACTGGACATTTTCCTTTGCCCATTTTCTTGTTTCTTTGTCACCAATATGCCTTTTTCATCTCTTTTATTGTCCTTGAAAGATTCCTTTCTTGCAACAGGTTTGGATACTTTTAGTTTCACACTATTTTCCCCAGACTTGGATCTTTCTTCACCTGTTGAGTCATTTCCATTCACAGTTTTGATCCTGTGTTTTGGCTCTAGAATCCCATGGGCAGATTTCTCCTTTAGAGCAGCACTTACATTGCCTGCCCTGTATTCCTTGGTGCTAGACTTCAGACTGCCCTGGCTCTCTGCACGTTTTGGGTTCTTTTCTGACTTTGATGGTTCGATGTCTTTGGAGCACACTACAGGATGCTTGAGAAACTCAAGATGTTTTAACTTATCTAGACCCTCCAGTATCTTCCCCTGAGGTGTGGAGCCAGGGAAAAGGACTCTGATTTTCTTTTCATGTGGGCTGGCCGGATGCCACACAAGCAAAGCACAGATAGACACTAGAGAATTTAAAGGGATCTCTGCACTTTTAAGGTTGGAGCTACTTTCAGGCCAGCTGTACATGAAGGCCTCAAACTCTTTGCTACGATTTATGGGGTTAAGGACATACAGCTCAAGACACCCAACCCCCATCTTCTGAAACAGAATAACTGGCTCTATAGAACCACTTGTGCTCCGGAGTAATGGCTCTGGTGATAGCTTAAGCTTCTCCAAATGGCATAGTGTAAGGGCTGCTTGGTCACTACCCCGTAGTATATTAGGGTCACCTTGAAGTTTTTTGAGCCTGTTTGGTGCATTGAAGAAAACCACACCCAGCTCTGGAGAAATTAGGTTTTTAAGCCATTTCTCTTTCTTGTCGAATTCGGAAGCAACATCATCCTCAAGCTCTGCAGCCTTCCTTTCTAAAAGACTGTTAATCCCTGGCAGATTATCTGTCCCAGCATGAGTGAGCAGAATGGAATCAATTCGATCCAGATGTCTCACCAACTTCCAAAAGCAAGAGCGTGTGTCAGCCCCACCATTGACCAGGACATTGAATCCATTGACTGCAAAGAAGGCACAGTCTCCTCTCCCACCTGGGAAGACATAGCAGCAGGGACGGCAAAGCTTGAGGAAACCCACAGTGCTCGGAGGCTCCAGAAGGTCAAATGGCGACTCTGGCTCAAGGGTCTGGGAGAGGTGGTCCGTGAAGTCCTGAATCCCTTCCATTTTGGGGAGCACCATCAGTGGGTTTACCTTAATGTCTATCATATCTTGTATGCTGTGCTTCCCAACCACCAAGTTCTTCCATTTTCCAGTCTTAGGGCAGCTCAGGGTGAGGCTTGGTTTGCCAGATGCACTTGCAGCATTCAGTGCTGACTGGATCTGTTAGAGTTGTATGTACAGAACACAGTGGGTGGAGAATTCCTCTTTGGTCATGTGCATTTGATACATTTGACATGCTGATGTACATAACAGAAATAGGAGATTAGAATTGTTCTAAAATGAACACTAGTTCTAGGTTTTCTAACAGAACCACTGAGAACCTTAGCCTGATTAAAAGTATTATTCATACACTCAACATGCTAGAGAAATAGTGATATTGATGCCTGTGTACCTCCTCATCCTCAAAGATCTGAGTAAAGTGGTTTGGTCCAAAATGTCCCGTTTGCAGAATGATTTCCCCAGTGTCCTCCAGTGACTGTCCCGCAAGCACAAGCAGCTTGTGCTGACTCAAGTCCAGTAACAGACTGTGTATCTGCAGATTACAGACATGTAAGCATGATAATCACAAAAATCATTTTCAGAAGCACTTTCCTAGAGACCATGTTCCTGTTTCCTAAATTATATTAGGATGGATTCTCCTGTTTGCTGGTTACCCTGATCTTTGCTCGTCCTGACTTTGTCAGGCCCCATTTCTTGTGCTCGCATTTGTGTTCTCGATTACTGAAAAATATGTTACAGTAGTCTTCGCCGCCAGTTTGGACACAGCGAGGAACCCGGAACTATGAAACAGGGAGCAGCGAGATGTTGAAGGCTGGTGAATTCGGACACTCAGCTTTAAAACTCTAAGACTATTTGACCAAACTTTAGGTCATCTTGACCGCCTTCAAA
>JBBPDA010000013.1:7239642-7251656 GCA_037974385.1 Arnoldichthys spilopterus | reverse complement strand
AGAGAGAGAGAGAGAGAGAGAGAGAGAGAGAGGGAGAGAGAGAGAGAGAGAGAGAGAGAGAGGAGGAGACAGATGAAGGGAGAGAGGGAAGGGGAGAGAGAGAAAGAGAAAGAGAGGGAGAAAGAGGGAAGAAGAGAGGAAGAGGGAAGAAGAGAGGACAAGAGAAAGAGGGAGAGAGGGAGGATGAGAGGAAGAAGGAGGGAGAGAGGGATGAAGGGAGAGAGAGGAAGAGGGAAGGGGAGAGAGAGGAAGAAGCTTTAAGGACAAGTGGTTTATATGGCAGACGGTGAAGGAGGTTTGGCAAATGAGGACGAGGCCAAATCTTGCAGTGTCAACTCTCACACACACTCCTCTGCCGACATAAGCAGGGGGTTGATGTACTCAAAGCCCTCGAACTCTGATTGGTCGATCTTCTTCACAACATCACTGAGGAGTAGAGCACACACACACACACACACACACAGTCAGTTAGCGGTTGTAGGTGCGGTGTAGGACACTTTCTGTGAGCTATAAACATCCAGCTCTTCATGAAGGCGGAGCAGACTAGTGGGTGTGGTTTAGGACACAGTATGTACTGAAGATATAAGGGGGTTTACTACTGTGGCGGTAACATGACTTCATCACCTGCAATCACACACTGCCAAGCTCACTGCGGTGGAGGGGAGTCAGGATGGATGGAGCAAATAGAAAGAACCCAGCTTCACTCATGGAACATCACTCAGAACGTTCTCCACTGGGTTCTGTCTAATTTTTTTAAATTTTTTTTATTTTTACACACGTCGCTGCTGCAAGTACAGTGGAAACCAACCAGAAATCGCAGAATCGAGTCTGATTGCATTAAGGTAGAGCCATTGCTTATTAACACACACACCACACACACACACCAGACCACACCACACACCACACACACACACAACACACCACACAACATACACACAACACACACAGATACTGACTCGTCGTCGGGTGTGAGCTGGATTGGCTCATTGGTGAACTGGGCATCAAAGTTGTCGAGGCCGAACTCTCCAGAAATGTTGGGCTTGAAGGGCGGAACAACCTGCTTCTGCTCCATCTGCAAACACACACACACATTAAAACAGACTTTTCATTGACTGTATCTGAATAACACTGACCATGACCTCAACTCATTTCCATTTTTAAATAAATAAACAAACAAATATTACATAAGAAAATAGTTAAAATTATTAAATAAATGGAAAACTAATTAATAAATAAAGTAATTGAAATAAATATGAAAATAATTGCAAAAATGCTTAAGAGTAATTCAACTAATACAAAAAAAAATTAATTAAAAAAAGGTTTTAATTAATTAATTTAAAACATGTAATTATTTAAAACTAAAATAGATGGGGAAAACAAATCAATGTTACATCCCTGAGCTAAGAGCTGTTGTAGTAAGAGCAGATGGAACCAGTTCCACTGTGTGCGTTTCCCCCAGCGAGAGCATTTGCGCTCCTCCTGTAGGCTGCCAGAGGAACTGCAGTCTGTCTGAGCGGAAACGTGATCTGTCCAGACGCCATGTTCCTCTTCCAACCCAAACAGGGTTAGCAGGTCAAACGGGTGGGGGAGGGGCATCACCACTGCAACAGCTCCCACCCCAAATATAGACCTTCAGGAATCAAACCCTCACAGCAATGTTCCAGCATCAGTACCGGACCTCACTAGTGTTCTCCTACAATCAAACCCTCACAGCAATGTTCCAGCATCAGAAACTGACCTCACTAATGTGCTCCTGCAATCAAACCTTCACAGCAATGTTCCAGCATCAGAAACTGACCTCACTAATGTGCTCTTGCAATCAAACCCTCACAGCAATGTTGCAGCATCAGTACCGGACCTCACTAGTGTTCTCCTGCAATCAAACCCTCACAGCAATGTTCCAGCATCAGAAACTGAACTCACTAATGTGCTCCTGCAATCAAACCCTCACAGCAATGTTGCAGCATCAGGACCGGACCTCACTAGTGTTTGCCTGCAATCAAACTCTCACAGCAATGTTCCAGCATCAGAAACTGACCTTACTAATGTGCTCCTGCAATCAAACCCTCACAGTAATGTTGCAGCATCAGTACTGGACCTCACTAGTGTTCTCCTGCAATCAAACCCTCACAGCAATGTTCAGGCATTAGAACCTGACCTCACTAACATTCTCCTGCAATCAAACCCTCACAGCAATGTTCCAGCACTATCACTCACCAGGTCCCAGTCCACATTCCTGAAGAACGGATGAGCCATGATGTCAGCGAAGCCCGTTTGAGGGTGACAGCCCAGACGCTCCTTGGGCTCCTGAGAGAAAGAGAGAGAGAGTGAGCGAGAGTGAGAGTGGGAGAGAGAGTGGGAGTGTGTGTGTGTGTGTGTGTGTGTGTTCTGTTACCTTGTTGAGGAATCCTTTCAGGACGCTTGCTGCCTTCACGGACAATGACCTCGGAATCCTGATCTGCTTTTCCAGTATTACTGCAACACATGCACACGCGTGCACACACGCACACACGTTTAGACTCAGAATGCAGAATGTCTCAGTGAACCTTTGGATCAGATTCTGGATGAGACAATCATTTTTTTCAGATTCTGAATGAACACAGTTGTTCCACTGTCTAAAAACGTGTATACAGGAGTGTATAGGAATTTACAGGTAACAGGTGTGTACATTCTGAACAGGTGTGTATAGGAATGTACATGTGTATACAGGTGTGTTACAGAATGAACAGGTGTTTTACCCTGGAACAGGTAGTCCTCAGTGTTTTGGTCTGGGTTATCTGAACTGCCCACGATGTCAAACGGAGAACGACCAGCCATCATCTCAAACATCAGCACACCCAGCGCCCACCAGTCCACACTGAAGCCTGGAGACACAGACACACACACGGTCAGGCATGATGGTGTGTAAGGGTCTCTGCATTAAGGACCTGACCCCTGATGAAGGCCCACCGTAATCTTCTCCTCTCAGGATCTCAGGGGCGATGTAGTTGGGGGTCCCACAGAATGTGCTGGTGGTGTCTCCCGGCCTTAGGCCCTCCTACAATACACACACACGTGAAAAACTAAATATGCCCCACAGTGTCGCCATATCACCCAATACACACACACACTTGTGAAAAAATAAGTACGCCCCACAGCGTAGCGATATCGCCTAATACACACTCTCGTGAAAAAACACACCCCACAGTGTAGCCATATCGCCCAAAACACAAACTCGTGAAAAAATAAACACCCCCTACAATGTCGCCATATCACCTAATACACACACACTCCTGAAAAAATAAGTACGCCCCACAGAGTAGCCATATCGCCCAATACACATACACACACTCGTGAAAAAATAAGTATGCCCCACAGTGTAGCCATATTGCCTAATACACACACTTGTGAAAAAATAAGTACGCCCCACAGTGTAGCCATATCGCCTAAAACACAAACTCGGGAAAAAATAAACACCTCCCATAGTGTCGCCATATCACCTAATACACACACCTTGCACATGCCGTAGTCGGTGAGCTTGATGTGTCCCTCGGACTCCAGCAGGACGTTGTCTAGTTTCAGGTCTCTGTAGATGATTCCACGCTCGTGCAGATAGTTCAGAGCCAGACTGATCTCAGCTGAATAGAACCTGAGAACCGGATGGTGTCACACACACGCACACACACACACACCTCAGCCCCTCACTCTACAGGATCATGCAGTCTAGCACATACCCTGCAGCTCCAAAAAAAAGTGTCTCAGCTCGTCAATGGCACTGGAATCTGTGACCTCACAAAGCCAGCCGTAACATTAGGACCGCTGACAGGTGACTTGAGTAACATTGACTCTAGTTATTTCAGTACAATGGCACACGCTAGGGAGGTGGGACATTTTAGGCAGCAAGTGAACAGTCCATTCGTGAAGTTGATATAGTGAAAGTATAGATCTGAGCCACTTTGAGAAGTGATGTTCTAGACACGTCGGAGCATATCCAGAAGAGCAGGTACTTGTGGAGTGTTCCAGGTGTGCAGTAGTTAGTACCTACCAACAGTGATCCAAGAAAGAACAACAGAGTCATGGGCACCCGAGGCTCACTGCTGCATGTGGGGAGTGAAGGCTAGTGCGTCTGGTCTGGGCCCACAGAAGAGCTACTATGGTGTAAAAAGTGATGCTGACTCTGACAGAAAGGGGTCCGAACACATAGTGCAGCACAGTCAGAGCTGTTTCAGCAGCAAAAGCAACACACTCAGTAGGCAGGTGGTACTAATGTTATGGCTGGTGGGGGCGGCATAGGGTTCCAACCTGGCGTGCTCCTCTGGAAGCTTCCGCTGCCGCTGCATGTGGAACATCAGGTCTCCTCCGTTCACGTACTCAATGACGAAGAAGAGCCTGTGGCAGAAAACACACGCAATGGTGTCGTTAAGTGGTGTGAGGAAGGGGTGTGGGTGTGTGTGTGTGTTTTGGGGGGATGGGGGCGAGTGCTGACCTGCTCTCGGTCTGGAAGCAGGAATGAAGGCCCACCAGGAATGGGTGATTGGACGCCTGCTCGAACACATGCTTCTCTGTCTGGACCCAGTCGATGTCCTGTAGAACACACACAGTTGTTGGTACGGCTATCTTCGAGACGACTTTCCACTGACTTCTCGAACATTGTAGGTCAGTGACACTTCAACCCCTAAACGCAACATTGACCATAGCCTTGGTGAACGTAAAATGTTTTCATGCTCTTTGATCAAGAGGCTGAATTTGAGGAGAAAACCACTCGGTTCCACATGAGAACTGGCAAAAAAGTAGCCGTTTTCTTGTATTCTTATCATTATTAGGGACCTTTAGTCCCGTGGTTCTAAAGGAGAAATCGTCAGCTACCCACAGTTCAACACTGCACACACACCATGAGTCATCATGAGACGTCTTCCACAGGCTGCCTAGCTCCGAGTCACTCCCACACTTCACCTATGATCAGCCATAACATTAAGACCACCTGTCTAACACTGAGTGTCCCTCCTGCTGCTGAAACAGCTCTGACTGTGTGAGTCGGCGTATAGCAGTGAGCCTTGGGTCGTCTCAGGCATCTAAAACATCATTCATCACAATGTCTCACATCCTTATGCTCCTGCTTCCAACACATTGACTTCAAGAACTGACTGTTCACCTGCTGCCTAATATATCCCACCCCCCTGAGAGGTTCCACTGTAATGAAAGTTCTAGATAGTCAGTGTTGTCAATGGTCTTTATGTTAAGGCTGGTTATATACAGATTGTGGTCCTTTCAATGCTAGAACAGTGATATGGGCTCTTTTATGTACTGAGAGGTAAAACGTGCTGCAAAAAAACCACAACTTATGCTCTGTCCGCATCAAGGAGCCGCTTCTGTGAACGTTTAGGTCCATTAGCACCACCATCAGGTGGCAGCGATGCATTACAACAACAACATCCAAGTAAGAGTTTTTTAGGATGATGGTTGCATGAACCTGCCCTTAGAACGGACAGTGTAGCACTGGGAGCTTGCTGGGATGCTCCAATATGAAGGTTTGTGTTTACTTCATGTAGGACAATAATTTTCACAATTCTTCACTGCACACAGGTTTCCGCTCTTCACATTCTTCATGCCCACTGAGCGTTGACCAGGAAAAGCCCAAATCACAGGCCAGATTCAGAACCATGACTACACCGCGCTGTCCCTCTCTGCCCCGAGTTTACCCCGCTTTACCTCGTCGTCGTTCACCAGCTCCTTCTTCACCACCTTCATGGCGTAGATTCGGTCCGTTTTCTTCAGCCGCACCAGCAGCACTTTAGCGTAGCTCCCGCGACCAATCACCCTCAGCAAGTCAAAATCAGCCAGACCCAGACTGGAGGGGGCTTTCCCGGGATCTCTGCTGCCCCCTGCCTGTAACAAACAACACACTTCATTTTAGGAATGAACTGCTACCCACAAAATCGCAAAAAAAAAACATTCTGACAGAGACACTCATCTATAAGGCTGTACACTGCTCTATCACACTCTATAATGTGCACTGCTCTACAATACTCTATATTTTGTACTGCTCTACAATGCCCAATTATGTTGTGCACTGTTCTATAATGCTGTATACTGCCCTATTATCTTGTATACTGCTCTATATTTTGTATTGCCCATTAATTATCTAAAATGGGTACTGCTCTATAACGCTGTATACTACTCTATGTTGTGAACTGACCTATTATGTTGTGCACTGCCCTTTAATGCTCTATAATGTGTGCTGCTGTTTTGTACTGCTCTATAATGTTGTGCACTGCCCTATAATGTGTACTGCTCTATAATGCTCTATAATGTGGTGTACTGTTCTATAGTGCTGTATAAAGCTAACTGCAATATACTGCTGTATTACTGAAAAAAATGTAAACAAATATTTTCTCTCACACACAGCAGGACTGACCTCATGCTCTTCTCCTTCATGATTGATGCTTTCTGATGAGTTTTTGTGCTGAACTGGAACAGAAGAAGAAGAGGACAGTGTTACTCCTGCTCTCACCCCCCTCAGCTGAACCCCTGTGCCTGTGCTGATGTGCCAAGTGTAAATATGTAGAACCCACAGGGATTCAGCTTTTCCTCTTTACACGTGTGACGTCAGATTTTCCCCCAAATTGTTACAAATTACAATGTGCAGGAGTGTGTCTCTTTAGGGGGTGTACCTACTCAGGACATCAACAGGTCATGTGACCAGTGTAACAAGTAAACAGGGCATTCAAACTTTTGCACATAAAGAACAAAAGACAAGGAAGTTTTTACCCAGGTTTAGTGATAGTTTCTTGTGTGTACAAAGTTACAGAGGTGGGCAGAAAAAAATCTGTACAATGCAGTGTCCCAATATTTTCTAGCACAATGTTATATTGCTACAATGGCGCATAAGTATTGATGTATATTTATTTTATTAATAATAATAATAATAATAATAATAATAATTATTATTATTATTATTATTATTATAACGATTATATATATATATATATAACTATTTTTAAATTTTATTATTTATTACTATTTGTTTTTATTGTATTCGTTATTCTATCTATTATATTATAATAAAATATATATGCTTAAATAGTAATAAATAATAATAATGACAAATTACAATAACTATAATAATAGTAATAATAAAAAAAATAATGTAACAGTACAATATGGTCCTGAAAAATATTGTGAAACTACATCACATCCATGTTTTTCTCCCACCACTAATCGTGGTGTCCACCTTTATGGTGATGTGCTCCCTGCTGTGAAGGAGTGCTTCCTTTGAATGAGACACAGCCGCGTCCACATGGCTCACCCCAAAGCGAGGTCAATTGAGCGCGAGAGACCTGCTCGGGTCATTAGGACTGGTTAACGTGCCATCAGGACAATCCAGACTGCGCAGGATCAATACAGGTCAATGAAGCACTACCGACCACAGAGGAACCCACTCAATGACCTGAAGAACCTCATCATGCTGATGAATGAGCGCTAACAGCCCCACACGGTCACAGCTGCCGCCTGGGAGTACGAGGAGCACGGGCCCTACCCCCTTGGCTGCTCTGACTGGCCCAGGTGGCCTGTAGGCCTGGGCTGTGCCTTGCAGCATGTATGAAAGGGAGAGTATGACTTGAACCCTGCGGGCCTGAGAGTCCGGGTATGAAAGGAGGAAGCGGAGACCCTGCTTGATGATGGCCTCGGGAGCAGTAAAAGGCAGCATACCGATCTCCGGGTGGTCCGGCAGGTGTGGAACCTGGTCCCCTCGGCCCGGCATCGGCTCCTGGAGCATAACAGAACAAGCAGCAATGAGGAACGTGGAACCCAACCAGCACAACACACACGTACAGAACAAATCACTAAGCTTCACTGCACCAATAATCAAGACTTTATAACAGAAAGAAATAATTAATAATTAACAATCTTCCGGTCTGATCCGCAGTCATCTCTAACAGTTCATTGTTCCCCAGGCCTGCTCCTGCAGCACCACTGCCCTGCTCAGTTTAGTTTTTCCCTGCTTTAATTTAATCTTAATCATAATAAAAGAATACAAGAAATAAAATAATAAAATAAAAATACAACAAAAAATTAAGAAATAAATGAATATAATAAATAAAATAATAATAATAGTAATAATGAAATAAAACAAACAAAAAAAATAATTATAAAGAATAACAACAGCTCAATAAGTGAAGGAGTCTGATTATTATTAACGGGTAATGTGCTCCAAAGTTTTGGTGCAGAAAAACAGACACAGCAGCTTCTTTCTAACACACCTGTTCCAAACCAAACACCCCCACCCACCCTTCAGGAGCAAGCGCCACGCTCATGTGCAGCTGGGCTCCTGATCACTTGCGTCTCACCTGAGTCACCTGTCGCCCGCACTCCACAGTCACCATTTTGTGGCATTTCTTGTGGACTAGCAGTTTGCAGCTGATGCACTTGTAGCCCTGACGTCCGAGACCCCAGATCCGGTCTGTACAGATGGCACAGTGAGCGCGCTGCAGAGGGGAGAACGCGCGCACACACACACACACCATAATCATTTCATCATAATTTGGCCACTTTATCAGAAACACCCCCTATTAGCTTCCACTCACTGGACACTTTTTCAGAAACCCCCCAACAGCACTGCTGAAGAGCTGTGTGTGCAAGTACAAACTGTAGCTCCACCTGATGGACACTCAGGTCATTACAGGCGGTGGTAGAGGAGCCATTGGGGAGGGGTTTCTGATAAAGTGGCCAGGGTGTGTATACTTTAAAGTGGTGCAGTACTAAAGCAGAACTGTGCTGAGGAACCAGTGTTCCATACCCTGTTAAAGCGCTTGGCCTGGAAGGCGTGTCCGTTAGCATAGTAGAGCTTCCTCCAGCGCCGAGCTCCTCTCCGGTATATGGACTCTGCACACAGGCGGAGAACACGGGTTAGTGCGCTCAGGTTCTCCCTGAACACCTCTCTACATCACTTAGGTTCTCCCTGAACACCTCCAAGCACTGCTCCGGTTCTCCCTAAACACCTCCCAGCAATGCTCAGGTTCTGCCTGAGCACCACCCTATGCTGCTCAGGTTCTCCCTGAAGACTCCCGAGCTCCACTGTGATTGTGTTAAGGCGACTCCTCCACACACTAATTAGCAGTGCGTTTGTGTGTGTGTGTGTGTGTGTGTGTGTGTGTGTAGACTCACTGTCTTCTCCTGGACACGGCATTCCCGGCTTCTCAGGAATGCAGGGGAACACTGCAGCAATACAAGGAGGAACCGTTTAAAGCACAAGTTCAGCAAGAGCTCAGCCATATTAAGACCACCTCCCCACCACACACACAGCGGTATCTCACCGTGGATGATGAGTTCGGAGTCTTTGTTGAGCTCATACAGTCGCAGAGCCTCCTCCAGCTCCAGCTGAGAGGACACAGTACAGGGGTCACCTACACACACACACACACACACACACACACACACACACACACACACACACACACACCTGTTACACATTTAAGAATGTCCATATCAACACAACGACTGAGTAGGTGGGGCTAAACTGCTGTAGGCCTAATGGGTGGAGCTTAACTGCTGTAGGCTGAGTGGGTAGAGTTCAACTGTTGTATGGCAAAGAGGCGGGGCTAAACTGCTGTAGGCCTAATGGGTGGGGCTAGACTGCTAAATGGGGAAGGGGCGGAGCAAAACTGCAGGACGCACCTTCCTCATCGATCCACTTCATGGTGAAGAGCTGGTCGTTATCCAGGGAGCACATGTCTCTCACCTCACTGTACAGACCCTCGTAGGAGATGGAGGGCTCGAAGTGTGTGATCATGATGTCCCTGAAGCATATACACACAGCCAACAGAACATCAGATTAACACAGACAACACACATTCCCATCTCCACCAACAGAGGGAGCTCTCAACATATAGGAGTCTCTGCAGCCTTTGTCTCCCACTCTGACTACCTCTACCACCTACACAGGAGAAGAACCAGATCTGATGCCGCCTTGTGGGCTTTAACAGCAGTGCACCAAACTAAAAGTTTAGTTTTAACATGAAAAATAATTTTACTCTTTAAAATGCATATTCAGAACAGCTGCATCAACATATCATGCAACAGAATATGGCAATAAAATGTTTCACAAATTCTCTGAACAAACTTTCTGACCAAGATTTTAATAGCAATTTCATTCAAAAGGGACAATTCATTTATTTAATAGGGAAAAAAATGTGAACAATTAAAATCAAATGAATTGTCAAATTTAAAAAGTAAATAGAAACACCAATTTTTTAAATAAAGGATTTTTGTTTATTTTATTAATTAAAAAATATTTTAATAACTTAATTTTATTTATTTAATTTAGTTATTTTATTTCAATTTTCTTATAACAGTTTATATATTATAATAAAAAACATTTGCACTAAAATTGGCAGAAAACCCCTGTTTAAGTGCATTTTCTGTCAAGAGTGTACACATGGATTTCTGCTGGGATGTTACAGTTGATGGCCTGTGTGTGTTAATTAATGACCATGTGGGAGTCCAGCTGCCCACACACACACACACACACACACACACACACACACACACACACACGACACACAGCCGTTAAGCTGCCCTCTGTTTACACACTGCGCTGTCGGGCAGCCTATCAGAATAAAGGGGGCGGGGCCTCTGATATGGAGATGTTCAGTTTGAAACCACTGGGTTCCATTTTTCAGAGGGTGAAACGATTCAGCTGGAGAATCTTTCCATGCCTGAGCAGAACCGATGCATACGTATGAGAGTTCAGGAGAACCGGGCATGTAAGCACCGGAATAAAAAGGAGAGATGTCGTAAAACCACGGCATCTGGAGTTGTCAGGCAATGCCCTCGCCACTTGATCTGATCTTCTGCTCCTCACACACGTGATCTGATGGAAATTCCTGCAGCCCAATGTGTGCAGATCCCGTCCAAGCCGCTCGTCGGTGCTTTAGCAGCTGATTAGCGCCATCAGGCCTCCAGTGTGACAATCACAGCATTACAGTAGAACCTGTTGGGGGTGGGGGATACATTAGGCAGCAGGTGAACAGTCAGTTCAGATATGCTGGAAGCAGGAGCATGAGGATCTGAACCTCTTTGACAAGTGATGTTCTAGACAACTGTCTCCAGAAGGGCAGGTCTTGTGAAGTGTTCCAGGTGTGCATTAGTTAGTACCTACCAGAAGAAGAATGACTGGAGGGTCATGGGTGCCTGAGGCTCACGGATGCATGTGGGGAGTGAAGGCTACTGTGGTGTGTGTGTGTGTGCAATTTTAAAAAGCTTCCTTGTCTCGTCTGGAGGCCAAACTGGAAAGGCTTCATCCAGTAGAAGAGTCCCAAACACACCTGTGGGAGGAGCCACAAGGGGGCGCCAATATGATACTCTCGCCACGTGTTCTAGATACGGGATCACTATGACTGTTTCAATGTAGAGCGGATGGTGGGTTACATATAGAAGTCTCTGACTTCCTTTATCATCTACACAGGAGAAGAACCTGGTCTGGTGCCACATTGGGAACTTCAGAAGAAGTGTAATAATGTTGTAGTATCCATTAGCGCCAGCAAGGAGCGAACAAGGAGAAAGGTCATCCAGTCGTGCAACGCAGCTCAGAGGAAACGATACAGAGCCTCCCCCAGTCCACAGTGAACTAGGTGTGACTAATACTTTCATGCTAGCGCCCCCTGTAGTCGCAGAGGTACACAGAACTTTTTTTTACCAGTTACTTGATCAACATTCTGCCAAAAATTACAGAATGTATTTGGGAGATTATGGACTGATCCACTAGACCGGAGAGGCAGGGGGTGGGGCTGGGTGAGGTGGTGGGCGTGACCATGGCTGCAACGGGCGCATTGCTGGGATTCCTGAGAACAAGGCGTCGTCACACTCGCAGGAAGCTGGCGAGGAATAAGCTCCGACAGACGCTCCAGAGGCGTCTGGGTCGACGGGTTTTTCTGGTCTTTAGGAACATTTGTGTGAGTCAACACACAAACACACACACACACACACACACACACACACACACACACACACACACACACACACACACACACACACAC
>JBBPDA010000013.1:7215316-7230180 GCA_037974385.1 Arnoldichthys spilopterus | reverse complement strand
GGCGAAAGCGTACGATGACTGGTCCGGGCGAAAGCGTACGATGACTGGTCCGGGCGAAAGCGTACGATGACTGGTCCGGGCGAAAGCGTACGATGACTGGTCCAGACGAAAGCGTACGATGACTGGTCCAGGCGAAAGCGAACGATGACTGGTCCAGGCGAAAGCGAACGATGACTGGTCCAGGCGAAAGCGTACGATGACTGGTCCAGATAAATGTCTACAGTGACTGGTGCAGCTTTAAACTGTGTGAAGTGTTTGCAGCTTATACAGCAGCTCTTAGCTGTAAAAACTGGACAGACAGTGAAGTCTAGGCTTTAGGTATAAAGTAAAAAATGAGGTAAAAATGCAATAAAAATGTTATAAATATAAACATCTGTCTGATGCTGAAATTCTTTTAAAGCACATATCTGCTGTTCTCCACCTGCTGCTGATACCACTGTGCATCGTTAGACAGTGAGGCATGTGTGGCTTGTGTCTCAGTCTGATAAGAGTACAGGCCTGAACGGTGCCCCTTAGTGGCAAAGAGGTGTAAAATTCTGACTGTACCTTGATGGGACTCAGCTGTAGCTCATTCGGACGGTTGCCTGTCATGTCCTGATGTCCAGCAGTGGTCCCTGCTGTGTCCGGAGGGATTCTGGAAAGGCCTGTGGAGCGCAGCGGAGTGGAGCTCAGCCGGGGGCTAGGCCGGCGCCGACTGGGTTTGGGGGTACTTGGGCCAGAGCCACCAGGACTGGGGCATAGTGTAGTATGTTTGGGGGCTGTGGAGGTCTCTGTCGGGGCCCGGACAGCCTTCTTAGAGCACTGAACCCTTTGCACTTTGGCTTTTTTTTTAAGAGGTTCCTCAGTCTCTGCAGAGTCGGCACAGTTCCCGACAGCAGGGTTACTGTCTGAAGGCTCCCCATTAGCACCTAAAGTTCCCTTCTCAGAAGGTGGAACCCCTGCTTTGCTCCTTTCTCTCTGAGGTCTGGTTCTCCTTTGGGGCACAGTCGGAGGGGAACCATTGGCAGAGCATGAGGAGTCGGTTTGCAGAAAGACCAGTTCCTTCACCTTTCCTCTGCTTGTTTTCTCAGAAGCAGATCCGCCTGCACAAGAACTGGGAACACGGGAACCCGCAGATACTCTGGAGTTGTGCCCGGTCGAGCTGGTCCGTGTGGAAGCAGGCCTTTTCCTCTCGGCCGGGACTTTGGCAGCGGTCCGGGCTTTCTTTCGGGGTCGCAGCGCTCGGCTATCTTCTGAAGAACCCATGTTCTTGCATGTTCTCAAGGGGTCTCAGTTTGTTAAGCAGGAACATCACTGTGGTGGAAACGCTCATCTGTAAAAGAAGCACCAAAGTTAATCAGACTGAACAGGGCACCTCCCCCTTCCCTGACTGAAGCATCTCCACACCGCAGATCAGGAGCCTCCACCCCAAATGCTCCGACAAGTCAGGGCACGTATGGACAGTGGGGAACCTAATGGCGGTTCGCTCAGCAGCTTAATGTGTACAGGCAATGTGTGGGTGGACAGTCATGTGCGGAAATTTACAAGCAACGTCCTGCTGATGATCTGTTGGAAATTACTAAAAAAAAAGGACAAATTTTAGGTTTTGATTTATCTGCAGTGCGTGAAGCTCGTCTGTTTTTAACAGACAGCTTTTGTTCTTATGCGCCCTGGGAAAAAAAACTAAACTTAAAAATATGGCCTGTGTAAAAGTTATGGTGCCCTACACTTCACCCAGACGGAATGTTTTTCTTCTCATCAGACCATCCACATGGGCTTTCAGGAAAAACCTCGCCTGCAGCTTTTTTTTGGACGAGCATAAAGAAAACATCTTGACTGTCTCTAGAGTGAAAAGAATGAGGATGAGGATGAGCTGCTGTGTGTAAACAGTAGTTGATGGTGTGTGAAATGGTTAGAAGACAGGTTTGGCTCCAAGTTTCTCCTCCATGTCTCCAGTCACTGCATAGATGTGTGTGAAGCTCCATCAGCACATGATTTCAACTAATGAAAGACTGATTGAGCCCAAACCAGCGATTTGACGGGAACTGCAGTAACACTGGGAAATGGTCAAAACACACACACACACACCAGACAATACAAGACATGGCCGCTCACACTACACTGACTCCGCCCCCAGCATGAATTCTTTTTGAATTCTTCGTTGATTCTCGTTTTCCCTCTTTTTTCTGGTCTATCTGTCATTTCCTCACTGCACTGGGCTCTTCCTGTCTCATGATAACCCTTATCTGACTGTCGCCACCGTTCACCTTCTCTCTGGGCCTGGTCCATCCCTTTACCACCGCTACGGCTGCTTCTCCAGGCTGTGGTCCAACTGCGATCGTGTTCGCACTGAAAGAACAAACTATTCTGAACCTCCTGCACATTTCTTCCTCCCCGGACGCCGCCGCTGCCTCTGAACCTCCCTGCACGAGAAAGAGCACCGTTACAGCCGTCTGAGCCACGCATTCTACAGTCCCTGTTCACACTCCCACCATCTTAAACGCTTGCAGGGTTTCCTCATCACTCACATTTCACTTCATTTCTCCAGGGGTTCGGCTGTGAATCCTGGGTGCTCTCACTGGAATTTTAACCTGTGAATAATGGCACCCGTCTGTTCCGCATTGCCCTTAATTAGTGTAGTTTAGCACAGAGGGTCTTCACATTCTGACCCTGAATGCAGATTCCTCGACTCTAGGTGGCCAAACAGCTTCATCAACAGTTTAATAACTACTGGTGATGACAGAATTCAGGAGCGGAATCTGGATTCAGGGTCCAAAAGTGAAGAGCTCTAGTTTAGTAGGTGACGGTCAGGATGAAGTTTTACTGGGTTTGGATGGAGCTTTGTGTTTGCACAGCTCCCGGGACTGTGTGGTAATAAATGCCTTATTTACATATCCTTGTTTATATCATTACCCACAATGCACCTGGAGAGATCAGAATATAGTTACCACACAAAACATAGGTGCAGAAAACATGGTTTACATTTGCATGCGTGTTCCTACTGCTCAGATAATATAATGCATGGATTTAACCAAACCAAAATGTGCTCCTCCATGTGCTTTTCCAAACTTTCTTCATAATTCAGTGCTTCAGGTGTAAACAGAGCAGGTTCAGAACTGCAGTGGTGGTAAATGGAACCAGACGTCTGGTTCCTCTAAAACATCCTCACATACATTAAGATGGTGTTGGAGACGCTGCTGATACCTGAGACAATGTTCTACCAGAGTATGGAGAAGATTTTGGGCCTATAACTAAACCCCTTTATGGTGGAGGAACATATGCAGGGTATTTCACCCCAAACCCACTCTGCAATACTCTGTTTACACTCGAGCTCTGGTGGGGATTTTGGAGAGATGGGTGGATTTGCCCTTTAAACCGAGCAGTGTGTTGATACCAGAAGGCAGAGTGAATCCGCCACGACGTTTTGCTGCAAATGAGAAATAAACTTAAGCAAAACCCATAAACGCAAACTTTTCCATTAAATAAATACACATTATAGTCTTCAGAAAGTAGTGAAGTCGGTATTTCTGTGAGTCGCTAGCCTAGCCGGGAGCTAACGCCACTAAAAGTGAAACTAACAGGCAGAAAAGCTGAACAAAGTGTCCGAGACCCTGCACACGTGAATCCCCGCCGATTACACAGGGATTTCGCGTCTTTTCGGGTGTTTTTGGTCTTATTTATGTGACACAAATGTTAAGAAAGTAACACTATAAACAATCACGCTAACATTAGCTTAGCTCGATGAAACTGGCCGACTAGTTTTGATAGCACCGCTTAGGTAAAACAATAATTGTGCGCGTTTCAAACACGGAATCCTCCTGCAGAGACAAAAAACATCCCAAACTATTCCAAAAAATCTGCTGTTGTGGTAAATACACATTACTCACGGGCTTCACAGAGTCAACTGTCTTCTCTCACTCACTCACTCTTCCGCCAGCGCCACCTCTAATTCTGATCAACCGAGCGCTGACTCGAAAGAATCGACTCCTTGCTAACTTTCATTTAGCCACCTGGCTTCATTGTGTAGGTCACCCTCCTCCTCTGCCTTGTCGAGGCACAGACTCCATCAGAAGGTGTGCAGGGGTCGTTGTGGATTCTCTGACCGGTTCTACACAGCTCCATACACAGCAAAAGCTGTGTAGCTCTTCCGTGGGATCAGACCATACTGGCTAGCCTTCACTCCCTACATGCAGCAGTGAGCCTCGGGTGCCCATGACCCACCAGTCATCCTTCCTTTTGGCAGGTACTAACTACTGCACACCTGGAACACTCCACAAGACCTGCCATTCTGAAGATGCTCTGACTCAGTCGTCTAAAACATCATTTGTAAAAGTGGCTGAGATCCATACACTTTGGCTTCCAGCACATCGACTTCATGAACTGATTGTGCACCTGGTGCCTATAATATCCCACCACCTAACAGATGGTTCTAGACTATGCAACAACAACAGATAAACATAGATTAGTTTTGGGTTCCTTTGGTTTTCACAGATGGTTCTAGACTGTGTTTTTGCTTTAACCATAATCTTAGAGTGAAAGTGACTGTGTGTCATTGTGAACCTCATCACACACTGCACCACAATGACCTTTAACCCATCATATGTGCAGCATTGGGCAGCTATCAACAGCGTCCGGGGAGAAGTAGTGGGACGGTACCTTACTTAAGGGAACCTCAGTGATACCTGGGCCAGGACTTGAAGCTGAACTTTCAGTTCACAAGGGCAATGTTCTGACCACAAGACCACAAGTGCCCAACTGGCAGATTTGGAACACAGGGGTAAGAGTAAGAGAGAGACAAGCTGAAGACGAGCATTTATTGGTAGGAGTGTAAAGAGCTAGCTCATGTTCAGAGAGAAACATAAACACTTATTTAACTAAGAATAGAAGAAGATCACACATCAGATGCTGAAACCGAGACATTTTTACTGGTTTATGTAGAATATTTGCTCATTCAGAATTTGATGGACTAATGCTAAAAAATGCCTAGGGGAAACAGCTAATTAGGTAAATTAGCATCAGGTCAGTAGCATGATTGGGTATAAAGAAGAGGTGGAGTCTCATAAGAAAAGATGGAGGCTAAATTAACTAAAATATTTTAAAAAGAATTTGTCAAGAAAGATTTCATCATCTACAATACATAATATCATTAAAAGTTTCAAAGAATCCTGAGAAATCTCTAAATATAAGGGACAAGGCCCAGATCCAGCAAATCATTCTATATTTTTTTCTCAAAAATATCTTATTTTATGTACGAAAAGACATCATGTAATAACATACATGCATCACATGTACTATTTTGCTACACTAATGTTATAATTTATCATGATATTCCTAAATTTACAGTTTTTGTTATGTCTGACTTTTTTGTTTTGGCTTTAAAATAATGAATTGAAAACATTACAGTAAATAAAAATATTTTAGAATGATTTTCAGAAGGTTAAATACTCAGGGAAAAATAATTTAAAATGCACTTTTTGCATTGAATTTTTTTAAATAAGCTAATTTATTAGTCCACAAAACATCTGTCAACTAACGAAAAGTGTTTTGCCCCAGTACCATGTGACCAACATTATGTGATGTCACCATTTAAACACATAATGGTGATTATCCTCTAATTTAAAAAACAAAAATTTTGATCTAAAACAGCACACTCCCAATGAGATTATGAATTAATTCTAACCTGTTTTAACCTGTTGAAGAAAATGACGTTGATGATGTTTGCTCCACTACATTTGACATCGAAATTTTGAGAAAAAATAGGGAAATTTGTCGACTGAGTTACCTGTCGGCTTTCTTACTCAGCACTTTTTTAAAAACCTTCATATTTTAAGTCATTATCAGCAGCTGAGGAACTGTGGGGATATAGGGGTAAACATGTCCGTCCCAACATTTAACCGTGCTGCTGGCGTAAAATTTAATTGAGCAACCAATTTACATATTTTTATTGACATTTTGCACACAACTTTAACGAGGTTGTTTGAGTAATCAGATTTACACACTTCACGCTTTACGTTATACAGTGATGTCTTCAGCTCTGTGACTGAAACAGCTGTTAGCTCCATGGTGGGTAAAGGATGGGGTACACGTCCAGGGAAGGTGTCCGGTCAATCCTCACAGCTCTCCCTGTAAACATAAACACACAGTGATGGACGGCTAAGCTCAGAGAGCCTGCTGAGAAATCACCACGACCTTAACCCTATTAGCTCATTAACATTTTTAATGCTAACTAACTATATTAACGCTAATGTTTTAATGTTATTAACATTATTAATGCTAGCTTTTTTCAATCATGGCCCAATGAACAATATTATTGCTAACTTTGTTCAGTCATGGTGCAATAAACATTATTTACGCAAACTTTATTTAATCATGGCCCAATGAACATTATTAATGCTATCATTATTGAAACATGGCCTAATTAACATTATTAAAGCTAACTTTATTCAGTCATGGCCCAACGAACATTATTAATGCTAACTTTATTTGGCCATGGCCTAATGAAGATTATTAAACTCAGGTCACTCACAGTTGTTTGTATAGGTACTTGCTCTTCAATTCACAGGCTTTTTGTTGACTCTCTGCTGCCCCCTGCTGGCTGCGAGCAGCATCGCATAGTGCCAGACAGGAATCCAGCTGGTGCCCCTCAGTGGTCAGGTTCACCTGGAGAGCGTAGATTTGAGCTGGACAGAAACACACACACACACACACACACACACACACACACACACACTGTGTTAATAGAGGAGAATGTTCACAGATATATCAATTATCAGATAAGAGAAAACCGTCTGTCAGTACAGCAGTTCCTGTTTATTTTATTCAGGAACCGTGTAAACTAACTATACTAAAAGTAAATATGCTAACGTTAGCCAACTGTACTGGGTGTTGACTGATTTCTGTTGTTTGCAGTGTTAAAGAACAGCCATTTCCTGGTTCTAATCAGACCTCACTGGCCACTATCAGCAAGTGTGAATGAGCAAACAACAATAAATCCAATAGTAAAGTATGGAGTGCTACAAGGTTTTTTTCTAGGTCCACTGTTATTCACATTATACACATACAGTTCTGATGGTTCTGATCATTTGGATGTTTCTGGTGGTTCTGACCATTTAGATGTTTCTGACGGTTCTGACAGTTATGACGGTTACTAATGTTCTGGTGGTTCTGACAGTTATGAACATTCTGACAGTTCTGACAAAACTCAGGTCCCATGTTATCAGCATCATGTTCTTCATTCCAGCTAAACTCCCAGCTCGTCTCAGCTGATCGAGTGACTGATTGACCTCATCTTTATGCTTGTAGGTGCAGGAGCTGATCTCTGTAGAGCCAATCAGTGTGGAGAGTGGAGTTAAAGGCCACGCCCCTTCACAGACTGCAGAGAAACAGTCCCAACAATGGAACAGCTGAAAATAAAACTCCACCAAACGCTCCTAATACAGTCATGAAGTGTGTGGTCCGCACACACACAGTCTCACTGAGAATATGTCAGTCTCACTGACATTTCCTTGTTTTCATGCTGATCTCACAGTGTTTGGAGAGAAAACAGCAGTGACATCACTGCATGTTCCTCACCCTTGTTCTGATCCTGGTCCCGGGAGAGTCTGGCCTGCTCCCCCTCAGACACAGTCACCTCATACTGCAGAACGCTTAGGTTCTCTTTCAGCACAGCCTGCACTCGGGGAACAGTGCCATTAAAGAGAATGTCACAGAACATTGTAATGTAATTCTACATTAGTTCTACAGCACATTGTAAAATAATTCTACAATACTGCTACAGTAACTCTACAGTAGTTCCACAGCACAATGTAAAGTAATTCTACAGTACTGCTACAGTAATTACACAGCACATTGTAAAGTAATTCTACAGTATATTTACAGCAATTCTACAGTAGTTCTACAGCACATTGTAAAGTAATTCTACAGTAAATCTACAGTACTGCTACTGTAATTCTACAAGAAATTTACAGCACATTGTAAAGTAATTTTACAGTTAAACCACAGCATACTGTTAAGTAATTGCAATGTAACAGTACTGCTTCAGTGATTCTATAGTAAATCCACAGCACTCCCACAATTATTCTACAGTAACTTTACAGTAATTCCACAGTACTGCTACAGTAATTCCATAGTAATTCTACAGTAAGCAGGGTGTCGTCAGGTATTCTGCACAAACTCACCTGCTCCAGCAGGGCATCCATCAGGCTGCTGTTGGTCAGGCTGAGGGTCTGCAGGATGAGCTCCATCTCCAGCTGCTGTCTGCTCTGGGTTTCTCTGCTCTGCTCCAGCTCTCTCTCCAAAGCCACAAGCTTCTTCTCCTTCACCACCTGTGCTCCCTCCATCTTTTCTGTCAGCCCCTGCAGCTCATTCTGGCAGCCCTCCAGCCCTGCCTGGGGGGGCCACGAGGCCCACACCACCACCACCACCAGAGACACCATGGACCACAGGGCCAGGAGTGCCATGGCCCAGTTGCAGGACGCACGTTGGCAGGACATGGATTACACTGCAATGAGGGACCGCACCACTCAGCCAAGGCTACTTGTCACATACACACACACATACACTGGCATTGGAGTGGGGGCGTGGCCCAGGGTGGCTTTGCCCAGTCTTAAAGTCTTAGAATGGGCACAGAGCCAACCCACCGGGAATAAGCCTGGAATAAATAAAATAATAAAGAAAAAAATCTAATTTAAAAATACACAATAATGACAATAAAATAAAAAAAAGCATAAAATAAAGAAAGTTATACAGATAGTTATAATAATTCTAAAGACCAATAATAATAAAATAAAAATGAACAAATCAAAATATTGATTATGTATGGAATATGGTGGGCAGTGGTGGCCTAGTGGTTAGGACATTGCGCTGGGGACCTGAAGGTCGCAGGTTCAAGTCCCGGCTCAGGCACTACTGAGGTACCCTTGAGCAAGGTTCTGCTCCACGTCTTGGAAGTCGCTTTGGATAAAAGCGTCAGGTAAATCAATATACATATGTACACATTGTTATTTCAAATAAATGTATTATTTGAACCAAAATATATTTAATTTTAGCACCTTTGTGGTTCTTGCTCCAGTGATCTGTTCCCTATGTGGGCTCAGTTTATCGGATAAACACGTCAATGAGGAGCCTTTTCCTGCTTTTCCTCCCACTAGAGGGCGCGTTCTGTTCCTCCCACTAGAGGGAGCTTCAAGTTCCTCCCACTAGAGGGCGCATCCTGTTTCTCCCAATAGAGGGCACTTCCTGTTCCTCCCACAACAGGGCGCTTCCTCCTTCGCCCACTAGAAGGCGCATCCTGTTCCTCCCACTTGTGTTCTGATTAATCAGTGCTGATTGGTTGGTGTTCTGGTTACTGAATGCTGTTAAGTCAGTGTTCTGGTGACTGAATGCTGATTGATCTGTATTCTGGTTAATAAGTGCTGATTGGTCGGTGTTCTGGTTACTGAATGCTGATTAGTTGGTGTTCTGGTTATTGAATGCTGATTGGTCGGTGTTCTGGTTAACGACTGCTGATTGGTCGGTGTTCTGGTTACTAAATGCGGATTGGTTGGTGTTCTGGTTACTGAATGCTGATTGGTCTGTGTTCTGGTTAATGACTGCTAATTAGTTGGTGTTCTGTTTACTGAATGCTGATTGGTCGGTGTTCTGGCAACTCACGCCACTGCTCATGCACTGTTTCTGTTTTCCACATCAGCAGTTTACACTTCTGTCTGGACACACACACTTTAAGTACAGAGTCGGAGTGAACAGCAGCTCTGTTGGTGGCACTGCGAGCTAAATGTTTATATAAGAGTGAGATAAACAGGCAGAGCTGTTAGTTCTGCTCTCTGTCTGAGTGAGAATGGTTATTGTGACAGGTCATGTGATGTCCTAAGCGTATCAGTAGCCTGGGCGTGGTCAGGGTGGGTGGACTGTATGGACACCAATCAATAGTTTGGTTTCAGTTTCCGCCTTCTACTTCGGCCTGGCCACTATTTAAGCTCAGAGAGGAAGATTGTTGGGGAGAGTAGTGGAAACTAGAAATTAGGTATTTCGCTCTCCGAAGACGGCCCGAACATGAGAGACATGGGTAGCCATGTCTATCCCTCCCATCAGTATTGGGTCACTTCAGCTGTTTTCATCAGTAAAAATGATCAGTATCATAGATACCCTCAGGCCTTATGGCAACATTTCATTCATGCTACTGCTGCTAAGAGCAACTTACTCAGCACATAAGTCTATCGGTCACATACAGACTATTGCTACCTGATAACTGACTAAATGTCTCTCAGATATTAATGTATTATGTATAATTATTGTAGCCCTAGTGATCCGTATTTACTGTATTAGTTGCTGTCTGTAGTTATTGTAGCACTTCTCTTCAAAATTTATTGTAGCACCTACTGTCTGTATTTTTTATTTTCAGCCATGTTTAAGCTAAAGCTAATGCTGCTAACAGCAACTTTTTTTCAGTCCAATAAAATGTAAGCAAATTTGAACAAACTGAAATCTCCTATTTGTTAACACATTTTACTTTCCTTAAGCAAGTACACAAACGTTTATGCAAGGTTTAGCAACATTTGTCACATTGTCCATGCCAATATATTATTTTGTCAATACTTTATGTAAGAAAGTTTGAATTTTTTCTTTAAAATGTCACTTTTGTGCAAATTTGTAAATTTTGATGTGAATATTTTGTCAGTGTCAATATACCTTCAAAATGTCAATATTCAGAGTTCAATTTTTCAGTTAAAATGTTGCTTTTAGGCAAAAGGTAGGAATGTGATCAATATTTTATGTCAATTATTTGACAAATATTTTTTGTCAATGTCAATATAATTTTTTTTGTGTTTTTTCTCAAATTTTTATATGATGCATTGTATTTTTGTTCAAAATTTTTATTCACACCAGTCAGCTGTGAGAATGCGAGGATGTGAAAACAGGACAGAAAAGCCAGCGAGCGACAGAAACTGACACGTTCAGCGCAGTCACTTTATTGGAATATACATTCATTCCAGCGTATGTAAAACAAAAAAGAACATAAATAGTGTGGGGACAAATAAATCGCCTGTAAAATGGGCAACAGGTAACAGAAGAACCTCAGTTGAGCTCTTATGTGGGCAATGGAGGCCTAGTGCTTAAGACGCTGCCTTTGGGCCTTGAAGGTCACAGGTTCGAGTCCCGGCCCGGGCACCACTGGGGTACACTGCTCTCTGGGCACTGTTGACAGCTGCCCACTGCTCCACGTGTGATGGGTTAAATGCAGAGGTCACATTTCATTGTGGTGCTTGAGTGTGTTCACAATGACAAATAGTAACTTTCACTTATGTACAGAAAACATTGGCACAGGTCCACACGCAGAATGTAGCAAAGTGTGTGGGACGAATAAAAATGGAATATTCATACGATAGCAGCCCACACAGCGGGGAGCTCGGCTCGGCTCCGTCTGGCAAACCTTCTTCAGCTCACCAGGTGTTTGAGACCAGACCGGGCCTCCAGGAGCGTGTCTGGGCCAGGCTGTGCGGGAGTAACCCAGTACTAGCGTTAGCATTAGCGTTGCAAAGTATCTACTGACTTATTGCATAGGCTCAACGGCGCCTCACTTTGAAAGCAGAGCGCGACAGAAGCGGACGGACACTGGATCCTGAGATTATGACCCGCGGAGCATCGGATCCTCCCCCTCCCCCCGAACGTCACAGGCCAACAGTTTATCTTTCTGTGCTGGCTGCATGCGCAAGCACCATGTGATGTCACAGATTCAGCAATGTAGAGGCAAAACATTCGTTTCACTGTCAAAGCATTAAAGGAATGGTTTGGTTCAAAAATAATGAGAACGTACGTAGCGTGTCCTTGGTTACGATCAGCTGAGACATGTACAGGGTCTGAAGTTTGCGCCACAGTGGGTTTGGTGTGCTGGGATTCTGTACAGTGGTGGTGAACGGAATCAGACGTCATGTCTCCAAACCCCTAGTGAAGCTTCACGTGTCTCTGAGCGTTTCTATGGTGATGGTAAAATAATGAATCTGAACTAAATCACTCTTTGGGACTATTTTACCTCACGACGCCCTGCGTGTATCCCTCCACCATAAAGGGGTTCGGTTTTAGGTCCAAAAGCTTCTCTAAACTCTGGTAGAACAATGTCTAAGGCATCAGCAGCGTCTTCATCAACATCTCATGTCTGTGAGGAGCTTTTAGAGGAACCCGACGGCTGGTTCCATTCACCACCACTGTCAGAACCTGCTTTGTTTACATTTGAGGCACTGAATTGTGGGGGAATGTTCCTTTATGCCATTTCAAATGACCTCGAAAGCTATAAAAACAGCTAATAAAAGACTTAAGTCTATGTTTACAGTTAGCAGTGGGCCGTACAGGGACAGAGTGAGGCTACTGAAGCTCACCCAACACCTTTGAGGCGAGCGCGTGAAGCAACTTCTAGACAACAAACACGTCTCGGCTACATCTGAGGTAAGAGGACGAGCCACGTACGTAATTTTCTGCTCCTTTAACAGACGTTACTAGTCAGAGGAGCACAAGGCCCGTGGTGATCCATGCTGTAGCTCTAAGCCTCTGGACCTCATGCGCCCTGGAAAACCCAGGTTCCGCCGCAATCAGGCCAGGCCGGTGCTCCGTTCCTCAGCCTCAGCGGAGCCGGACCTCAGCAGCTCCTCCACCCAGCGCATCTCCGCCGCCACCTGCTGGGCCAATGCCTCATAGCGGCCCTCCAGCCGACCGAACCTGCGCTTCAGCGCATTGGCAGCCAGCGTGGCAGCCCTGGCCTCCTCTTGGCTCTGCCTGCGCTGGGCCTGGGCACGCTGCAGCTCAGCTCGCACCCGGCCCAGCTCGGTGGCCACGCTCTCGCTCTCCTCACGGTACCACCCCTCCTTTTCTTCGTAGATGGAGCGCAGGGCGGCCACGTCGTCCCTGTTAAAGGCATAGTGGGTTAAACCGTGACAGTGTGGTTTTAGCACCCAAGCCCAAGGTGTAACCGACACCACAGTTAGTAAAAACTGTAAACACTAAGACCAGACGTAATAATCTCAGCAACTACATCATATGTTTGTGTATTTTCATCATTTTTTATCACTGGGAAATTTTTCATCACTTTATGCTTTACGATGTTTCTCTTACTGTGTTTCTGCATCGAATTCTCAGGTCGATCACATACCAATGGAGACCGAGGCAAAAACTTATACAAATACTTTTAAAGATTTTCTTGGGTACATACGTACATTACCAGTCAGAAGTGTTAGAACATCCAGTTCTTCTAGTGTTCAATGGTAATTTAAGCAGTTCTGTTACAGTGAATACCCTTAAACACCAAAAAAAATTTTTTTTCAGGAATGAAGGACCTGATGAACTTCCAGCTTTTCCTGAAGCAGAGGAAATAAGCAAAGCCCTAAAAGTTAATGCAGAGTATTCCTAGAGGTGCCAAAACTTTTTTTTAAAACTTTTTATTGATGATGGATTTATTTACTGTAAACACTCATCTTTGTACCATTTAAGGTTCTTCATGGTGATCAAACTGCTTAAATTACCAGTGAACACTGTAAAACACTGAAAAACCTGATTACAATACATTTTTCATTTTATATATGTGTATATTTTTATTTAAGTTTTAAATTTTTAGACTGAAAAAAAAACAAAAAAAACATTTTCTTTAATCAAGCTGCTTAAATTACCAGTAAACACTAGAAAAACACTGGGGGTCCTAACACTTTTAAACAGTTGAAAAGCATGTTCCAGTTGCAAACTTATCACTACTTGTAACTCCTGTGTGTGGGTCAGAGTTGATGGTGGTGTTGTTGTTGATGTTTGGCATGTGGAGCGTGTGGTCCACCCTCACCTGCAGGAGCGCTGGCTCTGCTGCAGCCGCCGCAGACCCTCCTCGGCCGCCCCAATCTCCTCCAGCACGTGGGAGAAGCGCTCGAAGTTGACGTACGTGTTGTTGGGGGGCATGCTGGAGTGGGATTTGATGGTGTACTCCTTCAGACGCGTGGTCTTCAGCCTCCGCCGCTCGGGCCGACGCCCACTGTCCTCCTGACGCACGTTACGCCGCTTTATCACCTACGCGACATAAAGAGGTGTTCGAGACAGTAACTCAAAACCTATCAGTGGGAAAACAACTTGGACAGAGACAACGTGTGACAAACACACAGAGAGAAACTAAAAGAGAGATAAAAAAGAAGGAGGTAGGGGGAGAGAGGGGGGGGTGTGGGAGTGACAAGGAGGGAGAGAGAGATAAAAGTAAGGGGAGAGAAATAGAGATAAAAGGAAGGGAGAGAGAGAAAGAGAGAGAGAGATGGAGAGAGATAAAAGGAAGGAGTAGAAAAAGAGAGACAAAGAAAGAGTGAGAAGGAGAGAAAGAAAGAGAGATAAAAGGAAGGAGTAGAGAGAGAGAGAGACAAGGAGAGAGAAAGAGAGAGCGAGAAGGAGAGAAAGAAAGAGAGAGAGAGAGAGATAAAAGGAAGGACTAGAGAAAGAGAGAGAGACAAGGAGAGAAAGAGAGAGAGAAAGATAAAAGGAAGGAGAAAGAGAGAGACATAGACAAGGAGAGAAAGAGAGAGACATAGACAATGAGAGAAAGAGAGAGAGAGAAAGATAAAAGGAAGGAGAAAAGAGAGAGAGAGAGAGAGAGAAAGATAAAAGGAAGGAGAAAGAGAGAGAGAGAGAAAGATAAAAGGAAGGAGAAAGAGAGAGAGAGAGAGAAAGATAAAAGGAAGGAGAAAGAGAAAGAGAGAGAGAGAGAGACAGAGACTAGGAGAGAAAGAGCAAGAGAGAGACAAGGAGATACAGAGACAAGGAGAGAGAGACAAGGAGATACAGAGACAAGGAGAGAGAGACAAGGAGAGAGAGAGAGAGACAAGGAGAGAGAGACAAGGAGAGAGAGACAAGGGGAGAGAGACAAGGGGAGA
>JBBPDA010000013.1:7189346-7201505 GCA_037974385.1 Arnoldichthys spilopterus | reverse complement strand
CACCTCCACGTGCTCGGAGTTACTGAGTGTGGGTGTGTGTTTGTGTGTGTGTGTGTGTGTGTCTGTGTGTGTGTGTGTGTGTCTGTCTGTGTGTGTGTGTGTGTCTGTGTGTGTGTGTGTGTGTGTGTGATGGACAGGATTCCGGAGAACAACCTACCCTACTGCCACAAGCGGCCGCAGGTGCGAATGCTGCTGCTGTCTGCATTCTGTGTGGGCGTGAGCATCACGTGGGGCGTGTTCAGAAATGAGGACCAGTACGTATACGCACACACATATGCTAATATTTGTGCTAAGCTCCTCCCCCTGAACCTATGTGTGTGTTTCAGGTGGGCGTGGGTGCTGCAGGACACGCTGGGCATTGCATTCTGCCTCTACATGCTGAAGACCATCAGGTTGCCCACGTTTAAGGTGAGAGAACCACACGCTCCCCGGGTCATACAGCCCAGAGGCGGGGCCTACTGGCGACAGGCTCATGGGCACCTGAGGCTCGCCAATGACACTCCGTCTGGTCATTGAATGCTGAAAGGGGTCAGAACACACAGTGCAGCACAGTCACAGCTGTTTCAGCAGCAGGAGAACACACTCCGTATTAGGCAGGTGGTACTAATGTGTCCTCCTCTTCATTCTACAGCAGTTTAGCCATGCCCTCCTGTTTCATGCCAAAGTCACAATGTAGTATGAAAGAGTCAAAAAATTGAGGGAGAAAGCATGAAATGGAAAGTTTAAAACAGGATATGGGCCCTTTCAAAGTAGCCAACACCATGGCTATGGTTGCCTATTATGACCTCACAATCGCTGATTCCACATCAGCGTCTCCCCCGTGGCATGCGGCAAGGCTTCTATAGGCCTCGTTTTTTCTTCTCGCTGCCTTTACATCAAAAATAAAAATGCCCGCATACTCGCATGTGATGGTATGGGTTTTGCACAGCACATCCTCTAGAGGGCGGAGTCCGATGTTTCCGACACATCCAATGTACCTGCTGAACTCTCGCAGGTGATGCAGCAAAACATGGCGGACTGGTTCCATGAACTAGTTCGCATTTGGCTGAAACCCGGTCAGTGTTGTCTGCTAGCACAGCGTGAAGCATGGTTGTGGAGATGATGGACTTTCTGCAGTGTTTTGTGGAAAAACTCGTTTGACACGTCGGATATTATTGGATGCAGCAGTTTCAAGCAGTTTTCATCTTCAAAATCCTTTGTCCGTAACGCTGCAGCATGTCTGGAAGCGACGTCTGGTACAAATCTCTGCTCCAGCAGCATTTACCTCCGTATCAGATGTCCTTCCGTGTCTCCCATCGCTGTGGCTGAGGTGACGAGCTGTGTTCTGTATAAATCAGTGCTTAAAAGTTTTCCCATTACTCCAGTTTGGCCTTATTCTGGTGCGTTTAAAGTCTTTAGTTTTTTTTATTTAATAAAATGTATTTATTTTTAAAATTTAATAAATTTTTTTTTTTAAATAAAGTTTAAGGACTAGCAAAGTAAGAATTTCATTGGACGGTGTAACTGCTTGTTCTACTGTGCACATGACAATAAACTTTTTTATTTTATACCAGGAAGGTTCACTGAGGTTAAAACCTCGTCTTCAGGAGACACCTGACCAGGACGGCAGCCATACACATACATTCGTCACACACAAATACACACATACGTCTATAAAACACACTCATTTCTCACATCTTGACATTTCAGGAAAATCCTGAGGCTCCGGAATTCAAGTGGTTAATTGGTGTTTGCCTTTGGGTTTAGGGCAGAGAAGTGGTTTTGAAGTGTAAAAACATGTTAAAAAGTAACGTACTGATGTTTTTGTTTCTGTTGGTGACCCTGAACATCCACCGGGTCAGATGGTCTGAAAGTGCAGAGTCTGGATCCTATTTCTACTGCTGCCGTCCATGTCTCGCTTGAGCTGTCGGCAACACCGCCTCCGCCTGGCTCCCAGCAGTACTGCAGCATGCAGAAATACGGATGGACGGTCGCACCCCCGTCCATACTCGACCCTAAAGTGTTTTCACAGCCGTTTACCGTTTTGGTGGCATTAGAACCTGTTCTGTGCTGTTCCCCCCACAGGCCTGCACACTGCTGCTGGTGGTCCTGTTTGTGTACGATGTCTTCTTCGTGTTCATCACCCCGTACTTTACCAAGGTATATGCAGCTTCTTGGCTGTCGGCTTATGCTGACCTTAACGAGGTGACCTGCCAATGATCAGTGTGTTTGTGTGTGTGTGTGTATGTGTACAGAGTGGAGAGAGCATCATGGTAGAAGTAGCAGCTGGTCCTTCTGGTTCCTCAACACATGAGAAGGTGAGAAGACTCACTGGTGTGTGTTTTTGTCCACTGTGTGACCTGGAGGCCACCATGCCACCACTGTGCCATCTGGAGGGTGTTTTTTGTGTGTGGTGGTGGTCCACTGCGCCACCTGAAGACAGATGTTTGTTTTTTCTTTTGTGGTTAATTTTTTTTTGTGGTCCCCTGGGTCACCTGGAGGCTGATTTATTTGTTTGTTTGTTTGGTCCACTGTTTTTTTTTTTTTTGTGGTAGTCCATCGTGTGACCTGGTTGTTTTTTGTTTTTTTAAAATAAAAATTAAATATTATTTTTTAAATATTGTGGCCACCGCGTGACCCAGTGGCCGCTTCCACCCCATGAGTTCATACCTAATGTATATCATACTGATCTGATGTTAAAAGTGTTTATACGCACGTGTTGTGTTTTGCAGCTCCCAATGGTTCTAAAGGTTCCGCGCCTGAACTTCTCTCCGCTGGCTCTGTGCGACCGGCCGTTCTCCCTGCTGGGCTTCGGGGACATCCTGGTACCAGGTAACGTGAGCAACTGCACTCAGCATTTAGTACGGGCATGTGGCATTTAGGGGCTGGTGTGAACGTGGCGTGTCTCCCTCTGCAGGTCTGCTGGTTGCATACTGTCACAGGTTTGACATCCTCATGCAGTCCTCACGGATCTACTTCCTGGCCTGCACTGTAGGTGAGCCGCTCCCGCACCGCACCCCCCACAGTGTGTGCAAGCTCCACAGTAATATTCTGCAGGTGAAATGTGCCTGTTTAACCCTTGGTCTGTTGCAGGCTACGGTGTGGGCCTCCTCATCACTTTTGTGGCCCTGGCCCTGATGCAGATGGGGCAGCCTGCCTTGCTCTACCTGGTGCCTTGCACTCTCCTCAGCAGCCTGGCGGTGGCGCTGTGGCGCAGGGAGCTGCCCCTATTTTGGACTGGGAGTGGATTTGTGGTGAATAACAGTTTGATATGAGTGCCTTCCTCGCTCGGGACAGTTCTAGCCTTTTAGACACTATCTAGAACCACAGTTGAGTAAAAACAAACACGTGTGTCCATCCACTCCCTGTGTGTGTATGTGTCTCTCTCCTCTTTCTTTCTCTTGCTCTCTCTTTCTCCCACTCTGTCTCTCTCGCCCTTCATAATCTCTCTCTGTCTCTCTCTCGCTTTTTCTCTTTCTCTCCTCTCTCTCTTTTCTCTTTCTCGCTTTCTCTCTCTGTCTCCACCTCTCTCTTTTTCTTAATCTTTCTCTCTTTCTCTCCCTCTCTCTCTCTCTCTCTCTCTCTCTCTCTCTCTCTCTCTCTCTTTCTCACAGTCTTCTTACACTCTCTCTCCCTCCGCTTTCTCTCCTCTGTGTGAGAGTTTAGGAGTAGTCTATGTGTGTTTGTGTGTGTGTTTTTGATCAGAACGTGAGGATTTTGAGTTACAGGGCTGGGGCGAGCGGAGGATCACAGAAATCAGAATTAAAAAATTGTGAATTTGAAATTGTTATTTAAAAATTATTAATTTCTGAAATTTTCGTCCATCAGTAAATCACTGAAAGTAAAGCAGGATTCAGCAAAAGGCATAACAATCACTTCATCTTTTCCAGTCACTAATTCACAAATACATGAACAGTGGGGTTAAAAATCCAGTTTAAAATCTGAATTCTGATCTGAATAAAGAAACAGGTGGGTTCACACTAACTTGCTTTTCTCATATAGCACCTGTAGGGATAGCAGGGGCAGCCAGCAGTCATGTTGCCATCTAGTGGTGACTGCTGGTATTGCTACAAACAAACCCTTTAGTGGTGACTAGAAGCTCTATGTTTACGATTTAACATAAAATGCAAGGCACGACTTACATCTGTGGGCGTGTCCACATCCTTTTTGCTGTTTTGTTAGCAGAAAAAAACAGGCGTCAGCGCAAGGAGCAAAACGTTTTTTGTAACTCTTTTAATTATTCGGAGGTGTGTTTTGGGTGTAACATGCAATAAACCAATCAGAATGGCCCGTCACCTCTCCTTTAAAAGGCAGGGGTGGAGCTATGGTGAATTGCTATTATAATGGTGTGGTTACCTGCTAAACCAGATGGGTGTTCGGTGAGGAAGCAGAACCTAGTGCTTGTGCAAGTGAAAGTGTGCACGCATCATTAACATTACCTCTGTTCCACCTGAGCCTTTCAGCATCATTAGTGCACTTCCAGCGTGTACCTGTGTTCGTAACGAGGGTCGTACACCTGCACTTTACTACAACTCGCCGCTTACATATGGTTTAATAATGAGCCACTGACTTTAGATGCCGTTTTTGGTTGAAAGCGCAATTTCACTACATGGCCAGTTTGCCCTGCCTCGCCTCGTTTAAACAGCACCACCCCTACGAGCAGGAACTGCTCGCAGAAACATTTTGTGCCGCACTTTACCCCACTGGTAGCTGTGGCAGGCCTCTGTTACAGAGCTGCCATCTTTTGTAAGGGGTTCTTTAAAAATGTCCCTCTCATGCATGGTTTCTTTGGGAACCACAGGTTCCATGGCTTGGCTCAGAGAACTTGAGTAAAAGTAGACAGAACTAGCCACATTTCGGACTGCGGACGCCAAGAGTGCAGCGTAAACAAATCTGCGAATGATTCAGGATCGTTTGAGTGAACAATTCTTTTTAAACAGTTCTTTCTCAAGCTGCTGTTTCTCACTGTACAATTATTGTCCTTTCCGTTCCTCAGCTTCCTCCCATCGTGATGGCACCGATCAACTGCACCCAGACTCCAGCTCCCACCGAGGAGGAGGCTTCAGCCAGTCCCGAGCCCCAAATCCCTGAGGTGACGACCAATCGGAGCAAAGAGCCGCTTCCACCAGCCCAGGAGGACGTTCCTCAGCTTACAGAGGAACCAGCCAGTGGATCGGAGTAGAGGATTTAAGGGACGAGAGTTTCGTACTCGTTTTTCTTCTTTTATTTTCCATTGATGTTGTTTATTTTTCCAGTTCAGACATTGTACACGATGGACGAGCGTTGTGATGTGCTCGACTGATGGTGAAGGAACCAGGGGTGATGTTTGGTCCATCACTGATAACGTTGTGGACCTGCTAGCCTTGCTACTACAAGGATCTCAGCAACGTTCTTCTTCTCTCATTTAGCAACGATCAGAAGTGTGTGTGTGTGTGTGTGTGTGTGTGTGTGCGTGCAACAAAGTGCAGCTAGACATTGTCCAACAAGCAGCAGGAGTTCAGCGTGACTTGCTGAAAAGCTTCACTGCAACCACCATGCCACTGTACGGTAGCACCTTACAAAAAAAAAAACATGGTGCTATTCTGGACTGAGGAAACAAAGGAACCGGATTGGCCTGTTATCTCAACATTACAACTCTTCAGGCTTTTGCATGATGTGGTTCTGGACAGGTCACGACAAGCCAAAAGTGAAGCAGTGATTTTATAAAAACAAAAACCTAAAAACTAAAATGATCAGTTCTGGGTGTCGGGTTCCGAATGGGTAGGGTGGTCCTCCCTCTCCCCTTGTCATTCAGTATGGGCATCTGTTGCTGGCGTAACAAAATTGGTGGTTAGTGTTCTCCTCAAAGCATGTGACGCCATCCAATGATGTTTCATTAGTAGCAGTTTGAGATGATGTGGGCGGAGCCTCTCCAGTGCCCAGTGACCTCAGTGTCTCCCAGTGTCCCCAGCCTCTCAAGGATCCCAGAGCCTACAATGTCCCTAGCCTCGCTGCTGTCCCCACTGTCCCCAGCCTGTCCATTGTCCCCAGCCTCTTTAATGTCCCCAGTCTCTCCACACTCCCCATCTTGTTCACCATCCCCAGCCTGTCCACTGTCTCTATTGCCCCCCTTTCTCCACTGTATTCAGTGTCCCCTTCCTTTTCACTGTCTCCATAGTCCCCTTTCTCTCCACTGTCTCCAGTGTCCCTGACCTCTCTAGTGTCTCCTTTCTCTCTATTGTATCCAGTGTCCCCTCTCTCTCCACTCTCCCCTACCTCGCCACGGTCTTCATTGTCCCCACTGTCTTCACTGTATCCAGTGTCCCTGGCCTCTCCAATGTCCCCTCCCTCTCCACTTTCTCCAGTGTTCCTGTCCTCCCCAGTGTCCACAGATTCTCTGTTAACCCATTTTGTTGGGAATAAAACTCTGTCCCGGACTCGTAAACACACCACAGCACTGGAAAATCTTTTACAAAATTACCGCTTTCACACTTTTGGCCTGTAGTGTGTGTGTGTGTGTGAGGCATATTCAGTCTTACCTGTTGTGTTCAGGATTTGGCCTTAACTGTGTCGATGGATTGAATGTGTCTGTGCATTAAGAAGATGAAAGTTTGTCTTAAAGGACTCTCCACACACACCAGCACAGTGCGTACACTGCTGAGACACTAGCGACAGCCTTCATCATCAGTTCAGGAGGACGTGTGTGTGTGTTGTTTATCAGAACATGAAATTCACCAATCTGCCATAACATTAAGACCACTGACAGGTGAAGTGAACATTGACTGTGCAGTTATTTCTGTCAGGGGTTGGGATATATTAGGCAGCAGGTGAACAGTCAGTTCTTGAAGTTGATGTGCTGGAAGCAGGAGCGTAAGGATCTGAGCCACTTTGACAAGTGATGTTATAGACAATGTGTCAGAGCATCTCCAGAACGACAGCTCTTGTGGAGTGTTCCAGGTGTGCAGTAGTTAGTACCTACCAGAAGTAGACAACCGGTGGGTAAGGGAAACCCGACGCTCACTGCTGCATGTTGACTAATAGAAAGGGGTCAAAACACAGTGCACCACAGTCAGAGCTGTTTCAGCAGCAGGAAGGACACACTCAGTATTAGGCAGGTGGTCTTAATGTTATGGCTGATTTGTGTGCCGGAGAAATGCCTTTAATCCTCCTGCTCCTGTTTAAAGTAAAATGTAACTGGTGGAACCAGGTCGGGATGTCCTGATCTCGCTGTAATCTCGCTCATATCTTTGTTTCTTTTGGGAAAGATTTTTAGCTGTTTGCACAAGGTTTGTAAGACTGGCTGTCCGACTGGGTCCAGCGACTCGGGCCTGGAGACCTGTTCAAAGATTGCACACAATAAAGGATCGATGCATTCAGGGCATCCGCTCTGCCTCCGACTTGTTCCCCTCTGGGACGTGGGTTCGCACTCACTCACTACCACAGAGGGCATATGGCCCCGGAATATCAGTACAGCAGATTAAAAAGCCTATATAATGGTTCTAGTTTAAAGTGTGTAAAATTGTAAAATATTTTATAATACAGTAAGGTACAGTACATTACAGTACAATTACAGTAAGGGTGTACAGTAAGATTTTTTTCAGTACTTGAGTATCAATGGTTTAGTGTCAGTACTTAAGTACCTGTACCTTAAGTACTTGAGTGTCTTCACTACTTGAGTATCAATGCTTAGTGTCAGTACTTGAGTACCAATACTTGAGTACCTCTAAGTATCGGTACTTGAGTACATGCATTTGAGTGTCTTCACTACTTAAGTGTCTGTACTTGAGTCTTCATGCTTGAGTGCCTGTACTTAAGTATCTATACCTGAGTACCTGTACTTGAGAACTATTGCATGAGTAACTGGGCTAGAGTGCTTGTGCTTGAGTAGCTTTGCTTGAGTACCTGTAATTGATCACCAGTACTTAGGTACCTGTACTTGAGTATCAATGCTTTAGTGTCAGGACTTGAGTACCTGTACTTGAGTATCAATGCTTTAGTGTCAGTACTTAAGTAACCAGTATTTGAGTACATGTACTTGAGTGTCTTCACTACTTGAGTATTAATGCTTGTGTATCTGCAATTGAGCACCAGTACTTGAGTACCTGTACTTAAGTATCTGTATTTTTACTTTTACTCCACCATGATCCAAACACAAATACTGTTTTTTGCTGCATTTCTGTGACGTTCTTGTCGCTTGTTACACCGACCCAGAGCTGAAGTCAAGTTCTCATTCCTAAAATATGACTGGTCACATTGTGCTTGTTGCTGGATACCAATAACAGTAAAGAACAGCTTAACATTTGATCTTTTGATTTGTAATGATGGCACTGCTACAGCAGAGGGAGATGGAGGTTCCTCACCAGAGAACATGGGGCCAGATCTGCTGCTAACGCACCCAGTGTCTTTTCTAAAGGAACCGTGGATTTTTCAGCTAAGACACTAAAATATTCACTAAGTTGCATAATGTTTAAACTGTAATTTAGTTCTTTTGTGGATTTTGTTGGGATTTTACAGGTTCAAGTCCACAAGCTTCTAATTCTACAGGTTCTTCAAGCAGGTCAGTGCGTTCAGTCAGCCTGGTTCTAAGTGCATTGTGGGCATTTTGAGATTGAGATAAAAACATACTGGAGGGTTTTTAAGAGAACTTTAACTGGAGTAGGCCTTTCCATGAGTGTACAAGTATTGGAGCCGTGCACCTTGTCCATCTCTGACCTAATTCAGATTGCACTTTTTGTAATGTCATAAATACTATGCATTTACACATACCCTAATTCAGCAAATCAAATCTGAGCTCATTTGCATATATGACTCTTAAAGAGTGTTTTATTTTAAGAGGAGGGGTGTCGGGGTGAATGATGATTTATATAAGGCAGTTTATTCATGTTCCACCTAAAATTACATACTGCTTTTCCACCTTAAATAGTGCAGGGAAGCAGCTTACCTACTACTGTTTCACCTTAAGTAGTGCAGGGAAGCAGCTTAAATACTCACGTTCCACCTTAAATGTTGCAGTGAAGTGGCTTAAATAGTGCTGTTCCACCTTAAAGATTGCAGTAAAGCAGCTTTAATTTACTGTTCTACCTTAAGTGGTGTTCCAGCTTAAGTAGTGAAGTGAAGCAGCTTAAATACCACTGTTCCACCTTAAAATGTGCAGTATAGCAGCTTAAATAGTGCTGTTCCACCTTAAATAGTGCAAGTTCACCTTAAACAGTGCAGAGAAGGCAGTTAAAGCAGGTGAAGCTGGAGGAAAAGCTACTCCATGAGGTGGATAACTTTCTTCCAAAAGTATCACCCGTGCCAGTCAACAGAACATGCTTGAAGCACAATCCTATAATTTCTGATACAATAAGGATATGGAAATAACTGAAAAAACATTTAAAGCTCAGCACAGTGTCATTTTTGCTACCTATAGCAGTGTACCCCACTTTCACTCCCTCAATTCTGGATGGGTCCTTCAGTACCTGGAAACAAACAGGGCTTTGTAATATTGGCAACCTATACATTGAGGGGACTTTTGCTTCTTTCCAACAACTCCAGCAGAGATACAACTTGCCAGGTAATCAGTTTTTTAGATACCTTCAGATTAGAGACTATGTTAAAACCCATTTTTCCTAACTTTGAGAGGGCAAAACCAGACAAGCTAGAGAACTCCATTAAACTGCTTGCCAACTCACACCTCACAATCTCCCAACTATATGAGACTCTACAAAGCATGTGCCTTCCCAACATGGACAGTATTAAGGAGGAATGGGAAAAAGAGCTTGGTACCTTGATACTTCCAAATGTGTGGGGAGGGAGCCTGAAGCACATTCATGAATGCTAATTAATGCCAGACACTGCTTAATAAAATTCAAAGTCTTACACAGATTACTTTATTCAAACACAAAGTTGCATAGAATATTCCCAAAAGTATCACCTATGTGTGAGAAATGTGAATCCATGGAGGCCACTTCATCACACAGCTATGCACTTTGCCCTAAACTACAAGAATACTGGTGTAAAATATTCATTTTTTTCTCCATGTTTCTGAAAGTCAAGTTGGAACCAGACCCTATCTTAATCATTTTTGGAATATCTGATTATGTTAAGAAACTAAATGTAGTACAACAACATCTTTAAACATATGGGGTTATAGCTGCGAAAAAACTGATTTTACTTTTCTGGAAAAAGAAAAAGGTACCATCCTATAAACACTAGCTGACAGACTTGAGAAATACTCTTCCTTTGGAAAAAAAAATGGATTTATTCTGGAAGACAAACTGAGGAACTTTGAGAAAATTTGGCAACCTTTAGTCTCTTATCTTGATAGAGAAACAATCAAGATAACCAAATTGGAATGCACTCCGAGAGAGGGAGGATGGACACTGGTTAAGGATTCTAGTGTGGGACGGGTTAAGGGGCAAATGGTTGGTATTGTGTTTATGTATATTATGTGTAGTTTATGCATACATTCCTCCTTGGCTATTTCCACCAATATCAGTAGATTTAAATGTTAAAGAAGAACTCAATGATAAACCTGAATGGGTTATGCCTTGCTTTATAGTCCACATGCACCTATGGGAGCAAAGTTGTGATATACACAGATGGTTTCAAAGACCCAGATACTGGCCGTACAGGTTCAGCAGTGTTAATTCTCCAGTACGGAATAAAGAAAAGATGAAAATATTATTTATCCGACTACATAGTAGAAATGGTTGTGATAGTATTAGTCCTGAGATGGCTCGAGCAACATAATCTTAAAGAACATCTCTGTGTTAGCAAGTGTTAAACCTGGGAGATCATGTCAATTAATTATTTTATATGAAATTTATCAACTACACTTCAGCATCAATATCAAAGGCTTGAACATCTTGTTCACAAGGAAATGAGGAAGTAGATATATTGGCCAAGCAATCTACAAATAAATAAAAAGGTAATTAATGATTGAACTGAGGCTCTCACTTAGTAAAGCTGAAGCAAAATCCATCATAAGAAGGACATTCCATAAAATTTGGCAGACTTTTGGGAAACTTGCACAATGGGAGGGATTTTTATAAAATACAAAAACAAGTTGGCAAGATAAGAAATGAGGGTAAGAATCATAGAGAAGATGAAATTATAGGTTGCCTTAGAATAGGACACACAGGTCTCAGCAAAACTCTATACACAATAGATCAGCATCCAGCAGTGATGTGCGTGCAATGCAGCCAAACAGAAACAGTGCAACATGTTATTGTGAACTGTGACAGATGTATTGTAAGAGGAAGAGGCTAAGAGAGGACTGTAATGAGGCAAAACTGAATTTTGTAGGGGAAAATCTCACACAATCATTTGGGAGTTTAATACAACTCATAAAACATACGGGACTGATGGAGAGAATATGAGAAAAATTGGAGTGGTAGTTTTTTCCCCTCCCTGTCATTCTACTGTGCCATACTCCAGCCCAGTTGGTGGCGATAATGCACCATTAACGTATCCCAACCGCAATTTAACCCGGAAAAAGAAGAAGAGGCGTCTCGGGGCGCTGTTCCCCACGAAACTCCAGAGAAGCGCAGCAGAGAGTAAGCGGTGGTAGTGTGTTCATTGCGACTGTAATATACCCTCTTTTGTGTCTTTCTACTTTCAGGTAAGTCCACCTTTCAGAAGCGAAATGCTCTTTATATAATGCTTTCATGATTACTGGAGAGAATAATCAGTTTGGGGCGTGGGGTGTTGTGTGTATATGTGTTAACGAATGGGTTGGAGAGCCTGAACAGGGAACGGGGTCGCGTTACACCAGTGCACGGTGCTCGTAGAGAGAATAAGTAATGTAATGTTGTAATGTTCATATTGAAATGAAATGTGTTATTTTAATGCCAATGTGTTCAGTTTTCTGGGTAAAGGGGGAATGTACAGTTACTATGGTTCAAGCCTGTTACTGCCTGTGTAGGTAGAGGTTTCTCTGTAAGTCTGTGTGAGCATGTGCTGCATACGGGATCTTTAAGTTATTATGCACACAATCCCTGGACATTATCTATGTTGTCCTTGTTACTGTTAGGAAAGTATGTTCACTTCAGTCTGGTGTGTATTTGATTCACCTTTCTGTGCAGTGAGCCGCGTCTCTCTCTCTCTCTCTGTGCAGTGAGCCGCGTCTCTCTCTCTCTCTCTCTGTGCAGTGAGCCGCGTCTCTCTCTCTCTCTCTGTGCAGTGAGCCGCTTCTCTCTCTCTCTCTCTGTGCAGTGA
>JBBPDA010000013.1:7153764-7185638 GCA_037974385.1 Arnoldichthys spilopterus | reverse complement strand
CTCTCTCTCTCTCTCTCTCTCTCTCTCTCTCTCTCTCTCTCTCTCTCTCTCTCTCTCTGGGTGGGTAGGGTGGTCCTTCATCTCCCCCATCACTCAGTATAACTATCCTCTCTCTGGGTGGTCCTTCATCTCCCCCATCACTCAGTATAACTGTCCTCTCTCTCTCTGGGTGGGTAGGGTGGTCCTCACTCTCCCCTATCACTCGGTATAACTGTCCCCTCTCTCTCCCTGGGTGGGTAGGGTGGTCCTCCCTCTCCCCCATCACTCGGTATAACTGTCCTCTCTCTCTCTCTGTGTGTGTGTGGTGGTCCTCCCTCTCCCCCATCACTCAGTATAACTGTCCTTTCTCTCTCTTTCTCTCTGTGTGGGTAGGGTGGTCCTCCCTCTCCCCCATCACTCCGTATAACTGACCTCTCTCTGGGTGGGTAGGGTGGTCCTCCCTCTCTCCCATCACTCAGAATAACTGTCCTCTCTGGGTGGGTGGGGTGATCCTCCCTCTTCCCCATCACTCCGTATAACTGTCCTCTCTCTCTCTCTCTCTCCCTCTTTCTCTCTCCCTGGGTGGGTAGGGTGGTCCTCCCTCTCCCCATCACTCAGTATAACTGTCTTCTCTCTCTCTGGGTGGGTGGGATGATCCTCCCTGAACTCGGGTTCGATTTCTACAAGGTCTTGGTGTTAACTGGGCTACATCACCGACAGTTGGTTTGTTTGTTGATTGGTTCCATATGTTCTCTGTGGCAGGATCTGGAAGACCTCATGGAGTGGTGGAGCACAGTGAGCCGTGGGTGACATGTTGCCATTAGCGGTATCAGAAATGCAGGTTGCTGATGTAACGTTTGAGCGACTAACCCTCCCTTTGCTCTTTGTTCAGAATGGGAGCAGATGCCTAAAGACGAGGACATGACGGAAAAAGAAGAGGCCAGGTGAGCTCATAGGATCGTTGTGGTGGCCCAGCGGTTTGGGACTTGCCGTCGTGATCGGAGGGTCACAGGTTCAAGTCCCAGCCCAGGTTCCCTGAACAAGGTACTGTCCCGCTACACTGCTCCCTGGGTGCTGTTGATAGCAATTGCATTTGTAGCTGTTCTGTGGGATCAGACCAGACGGACTAGCCTTCACTCCCCATATGCATCAGTGAGCATCGGGTGCCCATGACTCAGTTGTCCTTCCTTGGATCACTTTTAGTAGGTACTAACTACAAAACACCTGGAACACTCGACAAGACCTGCCGTTCTGGAGATGTCGTCTAGAACATTACTTGTCAAAGTGGCTCAGATCCTTATGCATTACGGACTGTCTGAAAGGGTTTAAGGTGTATCTTGTCATCTGTTCTCAGGGCGTTTGCTGTGACGGCCAAGAAGGTGCAGAAGGGCATCCGTGTCTTTAACCAGCTCTTCTCAGAACGAGCCGAAGGCCTCTGGCAGCATATCATCGACCTGAGGGCCATCGCCGACGGCCTGGACCGCTTCAACTGGAGGACTAAGGTGGCCCAGGTCACCGGCGGCTCCACCAGTGCCGTGGGCGGCGTGACGACCATCACCGGCCTCGCCCTGGCACCGTTCACAATGGGAACGTCCCTTGTTGTGACTGCGGTAGGCCTTGGGGTGGCAGCAGCGGGCGGCCTGACCTCTGCGTCCGCCGGGATCTCCAGTGCGGTCAATAACTCTCTGGACCGCAAGAAGGTGGAGCGCATCGTGGAGGACTACCAGAGCAAGATGGCCGACATCAACAAATGTATGAAATTCATCAAGCAGGGCATCGAGAACCTGCGGCAGTTCAACCTTCTGAAGGTGAAGAAGCAGGGATACAACAGAGACTTCCCGGAACTCGCCAATATCTACGAGGATGGGGCCATGGCCAGCAAGGCCGTTCTGATCAATGCCAACGAGATTATGCGGGTGGTGCAGATTGCTAACGTGGCGGGCAGCACGGCCGCCCGGGCCGTCCAGATTGCCAGCATGGCCACCGGTGTTCTCACAGGTCTCTTTGTGGGCATGGACATCTACTTTGTGGCCAAAGATTCCAAGGAGCTCAAGAAAGGCGCCAAGTCGGAATTCGCTGCCAAGATTCGGGAGGTGACCGACCAGCTACACCAAGGCTTAGTGGAGCTCAACACCATCCATGAGGAGCTTCAGTACTCGGGAACCAATGTGTCCAACTCTGCAACTGTTCCGCTGATTGCTGAGAGCTCAGGGAAAACCAATCTCTGTTCTGACACACAACATCCTTGACCCACAGGCGTGGGCATCATCATTTAAAGCAGTGGTTCTCAAATAGTTCCTCAGATGTCCCCGGATGGCCCGACTTTGTGGAGGGTCACAATCGGGCAGTGTGAACAGGACAGAGATCAGACCACTTTCATAATTGGGGATTGTTAACAAGACATTGACTAATTTTACCATTTTTAATGTCTAGTTTTAGTCAATTTTAGCTATGTTGGTATTTTCCTGACAGTTTTCCAGTATGTTTAGGATTCTTTACAGCACACAGGCGGTTTTTCTGGTCAGTCTGCTCTTTTCTTGTAGCTAAAGTGCCTGATAGCATTTGTAGTTTGTGTTGAAAATGTAATATAAGGTGTAATTTTGATCTGTTCGTATGAAAGGGTTGTTCATCCACTCAGACTGTTTGCTCCTGTGCCTTTAAAACTGGTCTATGTAAATGAGCTCTGTTCTAATTGCCTGCCCTGAATGGTGCCTTATTCAAGAATGAGGGATAAAACACACTGTATAAGTTAAGGATGAATTGGCGGGGCTAAACTGCTTTAGGCAGAATAGCCAGATATATTTACATTTTTTTGCTGCTTATTTCCCAGATTTGCACTCTGGAACTGACTGGTACACATTATTCCTTTAAGAATGCGATGGGACTGTAACTTATAAAGCAACGTTAATGTATTCCAAAGTAATTCAGGTCTATGAATGTCTTCCACATTGCCTCCTGAACAGCCTCAGGTTTCCTAGTTCTGACCCTGAATCTCTGCATTGCACAATATATATATATATAATATATATATATATATATATATATATGTATAAATTTATTTTTAAATGTATTTTTAAAAAATATACAAAACATTTATTTATATATATATACGGTGAGTAATAGGGAGACAGAGACGGCGTAGTGGATAACACCACTGTCCTCCATGCCACACACTGGGGTGCAGTAAATAAAAAGTCCTGGGCAACTAGCTCCATGTTCATCTGTAACATGACAGACAGCTGTTACCAGTCACTTTGGATAAGAGTGTGTGTTGTATGCATCAATTTAAATAAAAATAAGTGTAAAAAATGTGTGAATTGCTCTGAAACTCTGTTCACAGTGGTGGTGAATGGAACCAAACATCCGGTTCTTCTAAAAGCTCCCCATTGATATGAGATGGTGATGAAGATGCTGCTGATGCCTGAGACGTTGTTCTATCAGAGCTTGAAGAAGGTTTTGGGCCTAAAAGTGAACCAATTCGTGGTGGATACATGCAGGGCATTGTGAGGTAAAATAGTCCCCCAATGTGTCTCAGTTCAGCTTCAAAGTGTTCATGTCCAGGTGTGTCGGTGGACTAGTGATGAAACTGATGGCACTCTGAGCTAAATGCTCTACTGGAAAAACACCTAGATGAAGAAGACCACTATTCCTATACAGCCCCCACTGATGAAAGACTTGATGCTTGGCCGATGTCACTCTCAGTATCAACAAACCAAGCCAGAACAAGCTGACACTTTCCTGAACCCAGTGAAAAACAGGCTAAAGTGAATGAAGTAAAATTACTGTTTTTGATTGTGAACACACCCCATCACCCAAAGTGCACCACTACAAAATGTGACCCTTTAACCCATCCACCAGGGAGCAGCAGGCAGCGATCAATAGCACCTGGGCAGCAGTGTACATCAGCGGCATCATCTCAGAAAGTGAAAATGAGAGCGAGTGCTGAACCTCACCCCACACACATCTACTGACTCCCCAGGAGGGGAAGCAGCGGCGTGGCTGCAGCATCATACGAGGCGAACGTTCTCGGTTCTCAGTATCACCCCAACTGCGGTTCCCCAGGCTCTTACAGCGACCACCAGGTGTATGAACCTATTTACACACTTCTCCCCTTAGGTGTTTGCACTGTAGCAAAGCACCATTTAAGCTAAGGCGTCGAGTCTGGAAGAAGGAACCTTAGACTCAGAAGAACCCATCCTCCTCTGGTCGACATGCCAGTTTCTAGAGGCGGCGTCAGCTAAAAGCCTATAGCATGGAGCAACGTGGTCCATGGTGGTGGAACTGGTCTGGAACAGGTGAACAGGAGGCCCGAATGATGGATGATCTGGCTGAAGGTACAAGAGGGGCAGCAGTTCCTACAAACAGTTGAGATTAAGGAGCAAGCCAAAGGCTCAGAAGGCAGTAGCTGAGCGGAGGCAGGAAATTGCCCTTATTGCTCCACAATCACGGCGCTGAAGAAGCCAAAACACTGTTGTTTCCTGTGTTGCAACGGGGCACTGCTGCCATAACTCTGAGAAGGACAGTGGGCGTGGTGCGCACTAGTTCCAGCTCTGAGCTCTGTGTCCCTTCTGCTGCTAAAACAGCTCTGACTGTGGTGCTCTGTCTGTTCTGACCCCTTTCTATCAGATTTAGCATTGGAAGTTTTTTTTAGAACTAGTTTTAAAGCCATCGCACAGACCCAGGAGCAACTCATGGCCACGTTTCACTGCATGTTGTACTTGTACAACTGTGTGTGACCAATAAACCAGTTCAATGGTGCATGATTTCTAAAAAACCTCTAGGAACGTCTACTATAAAAAAAATTATTTCAAGTATCAAACATGCCATAACTTTTGCACGGGACACCAGAAGGCGTTGCTGGTTTTTCCCCAGCGGGGAAAATCGGTGGGGGCTGAGTGAGTAAACAGTGCCCTCCCCCTCCCATATCCATGGCTAAAGTGCCCTTGGGCAAGACACCTAACCTGCTGGCTTTGCTGGGTGTGCAGCCTGCTGCTCCTGCTCCTGGTGTCGAAGACAAATTTACTTTTCACTGTGTGTCTGTGTGTGTGTTTTGGTTTTTTTTTATTGAAAAATTTGAACAAAAATTTGAACAAGTGCCCCTCAAACCCATGTAAGACAACACCACATGAGATTTAGAAAAAGAACCTTTATTGGATGAACCAAGTGGTAAACTTACAGCTACTCCCATCTTTGTTGTCAGTGCTCCCTCCACATTTTCCCATTCATTTCGATCTCCTAATGATACAAAAACAGCGTTATTACATGTCGCTGATGTTTAAGGAGGTATGAAGCAGTTCTTGAAGTCTCTAGTGTTACAGACAGACAGAAAACCAAAAGTACATTCATTTCCATCTCTTAGAACAAGCAGCTAGTTTTAGGTAGTTTTTCCTACAGGTTACATTAGCACTCAAAGCTAACAGCCCTACATTTCCATTAGCCTTCTGTAAATGCCCTTCACACAAAGTCAACCTACCAGTGTTACCTCACTGTTAACTCCGTACGGGCTTTAAGCGCCACTAAATATGCTAATGTTGTTAAAATTGGCTTGTGTAAACAGTGGCTAATCCAGCGGTCAACTCCAGCACGGAATGTTTGGCCTCTGATTAGGACCAGGTCACTGATTAGTATTGTATCAGATCTTGGTTAAATGAGCAAAGCAGGATGTTTGTGGCAGAACTTGATTAACTTTCATATGACACTGAATTAATGTGTAATTTTGTGCGTTTACCTGTGGGGGGCAGTAATCAAACAGTCCAGAGTGTAATTCTGTGCGTTTACCTGTGGGGGGCAGTAATCAGACAGTCCAGACTGTAATTATGGATCAGTGTCTTTATTAGACCTGAACCTTGACGTTGTTGTGTTAAAAATACAACCTGTGTTACTTTACCCTAGGGGCTGTGTCCCGATATCAGATATTCTGTACCCGATTATCTGGCCTAAAGATTTGACAATAACGATATTATGACATGTATGTACTTCCCATTGTAGTGTAGCTCTGCCCCGTGTGAGTAACTTGAAATGCTAAACAATAGCACCAACATTAAGAGGCAATAGCACCACCTACTGTTGGAGTGTGAACCACTTAGGTACTGGTGCAAGATTATTCACGGTATTATCGTATGTGTGTTAATATTATCAGTTATCAAGGTTTCATTTTACGCACCTTTTTCAGCAATGTTTTTTTTTCCCCCTTTTTTATTTTTCTTTTTTAACCCACAATTAACTTTGATGAAATTAAATTTAATAATTAATTTAAATTTCATAATTTTTTTGTTTTTGTCTAATTCAAAGTTCTCTACTTGGCCATAGACACTGCCCTGCCTTCCTTGCTGTTATAATGTTCATTGTATGTTGTGAAAGCAAATATTTTAAAAGAATTCATTTTAATATGCCACCGCATCTGGGAACAGGGGTGGAAATGATCAAAATCCCTGTGCAAGGAGGAAACCTATCATTTAGACCATTCGCAACTTTGTTTTTGTTGACTTTTTACAATAAATTACTAAACCTGCCTACTGACCGTATGGTCCACTACGAGATAAAAGCACCTGACCAGCAGGATGGTGCAATATATCGTCTGTACATCGTTATCGCAATATCAATTTCTTTAAACTTCCATTTGAAGGGGTGGGACTGAAGTGTTTAAAGCTGCTGTAATAATAAGGAAATATATGTAAAAAAAAAAAAAATAAATAAAAAAATATATATATATATAGTTTTGTGACCTCACAAAAACTACGCTATGAAAACAGGCTGGTTTCCATATGTGAAAATTTGTACTAAGGCGAGTCTACTGTAACGAGTTACCAGAAAATACCATCAACAAATCACAACTGCTTCAGGAAGCTGCAGATCTGCTTTAGCATCATTACACTGACAGCTGGTTTTATTTAGAATTGATTTAAAAAAAATTTTTGCACCTTCGTACATCACAGACTGCCTGATAGAACACACTTCTCAATAAGCCTGAAGGTTCCTGAAACGAAGCACAAACCAGCCGGGGAAGCAGCTTTTACGTTTTTTTAAAAACTAAAACTGAATTTTCGCTAGTTTTTTGTTTTTTTTACATTTTTTAAATCAGTTTTACAGTTCGTTTTTTTTTTTTTTTTTGCATTTTTATTTAACAGAGCTTTTCCTTAACAGAATTTTATTACATATATTTTTACATTTTTATTTTCCTTTTATCTTTCGCATCTTTATCGTACTCTACTTTTCTTTCATTTTTATGCCAACCTTTTGTCGTAAAGGACTTTGAGCTACATTTAAATGTACAAAAGATGCTCTGTAAATAAAGTTTATCGCTACTTCAAGCCCCATTAATTAGAGAAAAGTGCCGTTTTAATGACACCGAAAGGTGTTGCAGTCGCAGCAGTAGATGTACGATCGCAATGCTGATATTTTGTCCATATCGTGCAGCCCTAGTCACCAGTATCTGCTGGCTAATCGATTGACTTTCATGAAGGCATCTGTGTTTTTCCTGTTTCCGTCCACTTTGGAGGTTGAAAATGAAATAGTAACTAGATAACTGATTGGTCGACAAGCTGATCAGCTCATTGGCTGAGCGGTCTGCACAAAAGGCTTCAGTAGAAAGTCCAATATACCCGAGATTAAAAACTCTTTAAACAATTTTTACAATAATAATTAATGATGCTGTTTGTGAAAAAAGAATTTTTAGGTGTAAAAAGATTTAAATATGAACACATTCAGTCTGGACTCTTTTTCTTGAGTGCCCTCTAGTGTCCAGCAGTAATTCTCCTTGCTACATATTCTGTGTTTCGACCCCTTGAGGTCGAAAATGATGTAGCCACGTTAAATATTCCTCTCGCTCATCAAACGCTGGGTTTAAACTGCTTCTGTCGGAGTCAAAACAGTAACTACGTCCATGTAGATGAAGCTCCAGCTACAACGCTGCCATTCAGTTCGTCGACTCTCATTTCTTTTTCCAACCACATACACATACAATGCATGCTGTACACTGGCCCCCTGTCCTTTAACGAGTAGGTCAATAGTGCACCAAGAACGTATACCATCAGCCATAACATTAAGACCACCTGCCTAATATTGAGTAGGCCTTCACTTTTTAAAACACAATAGCTCTTCTGTGGGATCAGACCAAACACACTAGCACCCACATGCAGCAGTGAGCCTCGGGTGCCCATGACAAGTGATCCATTGTCCTATCTTGGATCACTTTTGGTACGTACTAACTACTGCACACCTGGAACACTCCACAAGACCTGCCGTTCTAGAGATGCTCTGACTCGTCATCTAAAACTCATCACTCGTCAAAGTGGCTCCGATCCTTACACTCCTGCTTCCAGCACATCGACTTCAAGAACTGACTGTTCACTCACTGCCCAACATATCCCACTGTAATGAGATCGCTATATATAGTCAGTGTTTACCTATCAAGGGTTTTAATGTTATGGCTGATCGGTGTAAACCAATCCTGTTCATTTTCTATACCAATCAGATGTCCGGTCATTGGGCCATACAGTAAAATAACTGAGGTATTCCTTATTTTTTTAGACAAAATTTTACACAAAGTGATGCTCACAGGACATCGGACTTCGACCACAGGCGGACATTCAACCGCCAAAAAAGCAAAACGGGAATTAAAAGCAGCAACGTTCGATGCTTTTACACTGAAATACGCGTAGTGATTAGTTAGGACACATATACAACAGACGCAATAAAGAAAGGCCTCTATTAGCGCATAGCACATCGTTATCAGTGGGATATACGAGACGTCTTCCACAGACGTTTAAGTCGATGGGGCGTTCGGCTCCTCCTAAATCGTTAAATCCAATAATTCCCGCTTTTCTCTCCCAAAAATAAACAAAAAGATACAAAAACCACTGAATTGGGTTATAGCTGAAAACACCTCGTTACTGAATTTGGGTGATTAACCGTAACCTTGACTCGAAATACCAATCCAGCCCGCTGGACTTCGCCGATTCTCTATTTTTGTGTTCGTTTTTTCCTTTTTCGCCCATCGGGAGCTTGCTCTCAGTATCGACAGGTCCGTGCTTATCAAGTTCACTACACTTCCCATAATGCACCGCTCTCAAATGACGTCCAGTGCGAAGTTGCGGATGACGTCAACTGCGCGGGAGTCGAAGCCACACATGTCCAACATGCCGCGGTCGTCTGGGTCAGCGACGCAGACGCTGTTGCTCGTCATTCCACACACGATTAGCTTGGAAAACACGCCAGTCTTCTGATGGTAAGTGTGGAGAAAGCACAAGAAAACAGACCTCAGCATTCTGACGTTGCATTCCAAGCTAGGGATTTTAGGGGCGACCTCAATTTTTCATAATAATAACAATTAATTCAGCTGTGAAATGCCGCCACATGATACCACTGCATTCCCAATTAGGCAAGAAATTGTTAGATTTTGACTAAAATTGCAAAAATTCATATGGCTATAATCTTACTTTAGCATAAATATTTGGAACAACCTCAAATTTTTAAAAAATTTATACGAACACCAAAACCAGCTGTGAAATTTCTCCACATGGTGTTTATATAAAATATTTTACGTTATTCCTTGAAAATAAAATTTGCAGTAAATTTGCTCTCATTGTAAAACGAATGTTTACTTTTCAGAAAATACAATTTTATTCTTTTTTATAAATCACTGTAAATCATTATAAACACAGTAACCGTTGCATTCCAAATTCCAAATGAAGGTAATTTATCAGAAAGTAGTTTTGGACCAACATTGCAAAATGTTATAGTCTTACCTTTAATGTGCATTTTTGGGATGACCTCAAATATATGTATTTTTTTTATACTAACACACTTAAAATCAGCTGTTAAATGTCTACACATTTTTTTTGTAAAATATTTCACTTTTTTTTAATGAATTAAAAAATTTTTCTTGCTCTTGAAAAATTTGCTCTTGATGTAAAAATGCAGAACATATGCCAATGTGTTTAGAGCAGGGGGAATTGGTGGATCATGACCAGAGATTTCAGCTCTTCACCATATTCTGCCTGAGAAACCCAGAGCAGCCAGGTTCTGGATCCCTTCCTTCAGTTCAACTTTCTGTCATACACAAAAGTCCTTCTGTACTTTCTATTGCTTGTTTGCTTTTTTCAACTTGATTTAAAATGTAAAATGTTTTAAATTAAAGTTAAATTACATTTTAGAATCTGGCAGAATTTATATATTTATATATTTTATGTTAAAATCAGGAAATAAATACAAATTGGGGTCTAAAATTTGCAGAAGAATGTCACATTTCCGTGTGCTTCCTCTAGAAGATGCTAACTCAACTTCCAAGTTTTACATACAATCGTATCGACACTAGGCATGTCGACGTAAAGAGTCACCTACTTGTCTGTATGTTCTCAGCGTTTCTGCGGGATTTGTGCTTCCAAACTGGGTTTCATTATTGGTAAATATGATGAACACATCCACCGTCTTGTCGTTCTCCGACGCCCACTCTATGGGCAGGGTGCATTCTGTACTGCCGCTGTGCACCTAAAGGGAACCAAAAGTTGGATTAACTCCACATTACAAGTACATGTGGAAAAACTGAAGCTGCAGTCACTAGGATCGAAAAGAACTTCCAGGTCCCTCCCCCTCCCTCGTGGTCCAATTCGTTCTGCTGTTCTTCCTGTTCACTGGTCATAGTCGTGTAAGCTGTTGTTGGTAAAGGAGGGATGGTCAGTGTGTGAATGAAGGCATGCATTGGGGAGGGGCCATGAGCAGTGACTGGGACTTTGTTGGACACGCCTCTTGACTTTAATGGTTTGTTTTGATTCAGATGTGACAGATTCTTACCAATGGCATTACGGGCCACTAGGTGGGGGCAGAGGAGCCAGAACTTTTCACAGCTGCACAATGTATACACAATGCCACATTATTATATACGTCTTTATTTATTTTGAATTTTGCTCTTATATCTGATTGTATGTTTATCATGCACTTTTTATTGTCTTAATTTATTGTAAAACTTTATTTCTGTATATACTGTATATATGTACTTTCACCATGAATTTTATTGTCTTAATCTATTTTGAACCTTGCTCTTATTTCTGATTTTACTTTTATGATTAAATTGTCAATTTATTTTATATCTTGCTCTTATTTCTGATTTTACTTTTACCATTAATTTTATTGTCTTAATTTATTTTGAATCTTGCTCTTATTTCTGATTTTACTTCTACCATATACTTTTTGTCAATTTGTTTTAAATCTTTCTCTTATTTCAGATTTTACTTTTATCATGCAATTTTTATTGTCTTAATTTATTTTAAATTGATCTCTTATTTCTTGATTTTACTCTTATCCTGCACTCTATTATTTATTTTGAATCTTTCTTAGTTCTGATTTTACTTCAACCATGAACTTTGTCAATTTATTTTAAATCTTGCTCTTATTTTTCAATTTTATTTTTAACTTGCACTCTGTCTTTCTATATTTTGAGTCTTTAAGTTCTGTTTTTACTTTTACCATGAACTTTTTGTTAATTTGTTTTAAATCTCTCTTATTTCTGATTTTTCTTTTATCATGCAATTTTTATTGTCCTAATTTATTTTAAATCTTGCTCTTATTGCTGATTTTACTTTTGCCATGAAATTTATTGTCTTCTTTTAAAACTCTAATTTTATTCCTTAATTTTCATTTTATGCTCATTTTATCTTTGAAAAGTACATCGAATTACTTCTGTGTGACAATGTGCTACAGAAATAAACTTCCCTTGTCTTACACGCTTTCATTTCTAGGATTAGTTTTCTAGTCATTGCACAGACCTACATTTCACATTTCAATGTTTTATAACTGTGTATGTGACAAACAGCTTGAATCTTAAATGTACTGCTGTCAGGACAGTGACAGTTTTAGCATATACGACAAAAGAGAGATTTTTTTTTTCATAAAGGTTCTTCCTACCTCTTGCAGCCTTATTAGTTCACAGACGACAAACTGAACGTATCTTCAGCTGCACTTTATATCCAGCATGTCAGAAACCTCAACGATTCAAGCTTCAGAAAAACTCCACAGAGACATTCTTGTCTGCAAATGTGCACCGACACACTGAACATGGCAAACATGTTGAGGCACATCCTATTTGATGCATATTACCCAGAGAATTTACTTCTGCGTGACTTCAAAGTGCAACCAGACGGTTTTAGGTCTGCTAGCGCAGGATACCAGAGTCAAATACGCACTGCTCTCTGCATTACAGCGAACTGGTTCAATTTCGTCGACAGAAGAGCAAGCAGCATTAACTGTAGCTGATTACAAGATAAGGAACGTCATGTGGATTTTAGGAAAGTACGTACCGTAAGAAATATTTTGCATTACAACAGCAAAATAAGAAATAATTTGTTGATTATTGAACAAAACAATTCACACTACGTGATGTACAGATGTGTATACACCTGTAAAAAAAAAAAAAAGGGTGTAATGTGACCTATTTTGTGACAAACTAATATACGAACTTCTTGTTCTGTTAATTGGCTGACTCTAAATGGTTAATCGATTATAAGAATAAGGGATGCACTGAGACGTTGGGATTTTATTGTATCAGCGGATATATATTTGCTTAAACTGGTCTCCCTCTCCGATCCCTTCAAAAACTTCAGTATATCCAAAACTCTGCTGCCAACGTTCTTCCCACATCACTCCCAACCTCTTCCAATGACATTGTCTCCCTATTGAATCCCGTATTAAATTTAGAATACTGCTTCTCAATTTTAAAGCCCTACACGGTCTCGCTCCTCCATATCTCAGCCATCTTCTTGTGCCCTATTCCCCACCTCGCTCCATCAGGTCATCTCCTGGAACTCTCTTCCACAATCTCTTTGTGACTGAGCGTCTTTTCCCACTTTTAAATTGGAGTTAAAAACCTGACCACTTTTCTTCCCCTCCTTCCTCCTCTTCCTAAAGGGTTGTGCTTGGGTTTGAGACAGATGCTATTATGTCAGCCCTGTCTACCAAAGAACAGATCTAAAGTCATCACGGCACCTGTACACAAGGAACTGCTGCTGCCCATTTATAGTGAGAACTATTATTATTATATTTACTTTCTAAAGAGACTGAGGAAAGCCCATCTTCCACTCACGATGTTCTACAGAGGGACCATTGAGAGCATCCTGAGTAGCTGCATCACTGTCTGGTTCGGAAATTGCAACGTCATGGAGCGCAAGGCCCTGCAGCAGATAGTGAGGTCACCTGAAAAGATCATCGGGGTTTCTCTCCCCTCCATCATGGACAATTACATCACACGCTGCCTCCGCAAAGCCACCAGCATTGTGGATGACCCAACTCACCCCTCACACAAACTGTTCACCCTCCTGCCATCTGGAAGAAGGTACAAAAGCATTTGGGCCTTCACTACTAGAATGTGCAATAGTTTCATCCCCCAGGCAATAAGACTCTTAAAAACACACACACACTTAACTATTTCTAACTTATATTTATTACCCATACTGAACTTTGCTGCTACATTCATCCTGCTCCCTGTGTCACTGTGTCATTGTTTCAAATTCACACTATTGTATTTTTTGCACATCCTGCTACCTCACACCTGGTGGTCCCATAACTGCACATAACTGTCTTTGTTTGCACTGTCTGTCTTTGCACTGCCCTGCAATGTTTGCACATCTTTGCACACAATACACTTTATGTTGTTAGTTGTGTAGTGTTTGTGGTCCTGTGTTTCATGTAGCACCATGGTCCTGGAGGAACGTTGTTTCGTTTCACTGTGTACTGTGTGAACTGTATATAGTTGAAATGACAATAAAAGCCTACTTGACTACTTGATTTATTTTATTTATTCTTTTCTCTTGTTGTTATTGCTTTCCGGTGTCGACCAGAGGAGGATGGGTTCCCCCCCTGAGCCTTGGTTCCTCCTGAGGTTTCTTCCTACAGCTAAGGAGTTTTTCCTTGCCTCTGTCGTCTTTGGCTTGCTCTTTGGGGGCTCGGACCCGGTTTCTGTAAAGCTGCTTTGTGACATCAGTTGTATAAAGGGCTATAAAAAGGGACTTGACTTGATATTCTTAGTAAAAACATTGGACTTCAGCTCCTAATTCCCATAACCCAGCCCAAAGAATAATACTGATTATATATTATGTGACGTGATTTCTTACCATCGAGAGTAAGTTCAGGGCAAAGATCTGTTTTTTTTTGCGCACATCAATAATGGACAACATGTGTCGTAAAAAAAAAACACTCCCTAGGTCTTCGGTTTCTTTTCGTGATGATGGTGTGTTTACCTGGACTAGCTGTGCTGTTACTTGGATGAGAGACGTGTCAGCTGAGATGGTGCAAGGAACCATGGCTTCTTCAGAAAAGATCAAGACTTCCGCATTTGGCTCGGTTTGAGAAATTACCTATAATGGAAATGCATAATTATTTATACAAGTGAAAAATGCTTAAATACATGTCGTGTGCTTGTCTTACACTGATCAGCCTGACGCCGATGGCTTACCTTACATTACCTTGAATAAAAATTTCGGATGATATTTTCTCAAAGAAATAAGAAACCTCTCAAAAATGAAGGTTAATGTAATGTACATGTAATTGCGTAGTCAAATAATCCACAAAATGTAGTTACTATTTATTTAAATTATGTTTAAACCTTTACTGTTGTGGTCAATTATGTGGTCGAGCACATCATGAGTGCCTATGTTTTATTGAAACATTCACTGAGCTTCACTCAACCTAACTGTTCCATCTCAACCACTTGGTTTAGGTCAGTAATGGTTAAAGGGTTTCACTGTGTTTTTAATTAGTAGATCTTTACAGTGAGTTTCCTCACCAGACGTTAGACAAAGGCAGCTAGTTTTAGGTGTTCACACACATTTGATGAAGTTTTGTGAATTTTCTTTGAGACGTTTTAAGTGAATCTAAGCATTTGATTTTATTTTTACTTTTTTATTTGATCGAGGCCGATTTAAAAAAAACCCAAAAAACTATAGTGTTATTAAATAAAAAAATTAAACATTTTTATTTTTGCCCCAAATGACAATAAAATGCAAAAAAATTTCTTGGTGTGACCATTAAAGGTTTAATCATCTCGGTTTAAACAAAATGTTAAAAGATGGTGACACCTTCCTGATGGCTCTGACTGATACATTTCACTGAACATTGTACTAGTATAACTGTGTATGTGACAAACATCTTGAAAAATAGATATTTAATATTTATAATATAATATTTAATATATTCATATAAAAATTATTTAAAAAACAGATACTTTCTCATATTTTTAAATAAGTTCTTAATTAAGTCTTATTAATGTACCCAGCTATTACACTGCCTGTATATTACCAAATACCCTAAAAAAATCTAATCTAATATATTAATGTAATGTAAATATATAAATATATTTTTAAAAATATATTACAACATGTGAAATATATATTAAATCTATTTAAAATATATTTAGAGTAAATTGGTGAATGGGCGATACATTAGTCAGTGTATTTATGATGTGACAATATATTTAACCTGGTCAAAAATACATTGTCTATAATATATTTTATATATTTATATAATGATTATTGCTAATTATTTACATGAAATGTCACGAGAAACTATATTGTGCTGAACACTTTTATCCCTGCAGGTTAAAGTAGCTGTAATCTTACCACGCTCATTGCTGCTGCTACGGCCACGCTGCTGACCGAGCTACCAAGAGCCAGGCTGTTGAGAGACCCGCTCACGTCGACTCCGATCACAAAGCGCTTCCCGGTGGGCTCCACATTCTGAAACCACAAGAAACTGCCAGATCAGCAGGTATCATCACTCCAGAGAAGAACAGCTGACTCCTAGCATTGGGCATGCTGCCTCTAGGCTCATGTGTGGCCTATCCAAAGCATCCTCAGCCATAATATTAAGACCACCTGCCTAACATAGAGTAGGTTCCCCCTCATGCTGCTGAAACAGCTCTGACAAATCCCATAGGAGCCAAAACTTCCACTGAAGTTCTGGCACCTCTGAAAATTCTTTGCTTTGACTTTTAGGGCCTAAGTTATTTCCTCTGCTTCAGGAAAACTAGAAGTTCACCAGGTCCAATAAAGCCTGTTCTACAGCAAATCTACAGCAATTATTTTGCTTAAATTGCCAGTAAACACTGGAAAACCAGGTTCTAAAACCAGTCCAGTAGCAAACCCTTCTCTGACTTTAGGACGTACTGTACGGATGTAAGCGTCTATGTTTGGATGTAGTGTTACTCACTGAGAGACATTTGCAGAAGGCACCATCCAGCGCGTGAACAAGCTCCCTGTTCGGCTCCCATTTTAACCTGCCTCGCTTCCCGTGGCCTCGCTTGTAGTTCTCCGATGCAACAAGGACGCTGAAAGGGTGCGTTTTTGCCTGGATACAGTTGGACAGAGTTTGGTTAAAATACCTCATATAGCAATAATTCACACCACAGTGCGTTCTCCCTTCTGCCTAAAATCAATAGCAAATGGCTGTTGTGGCTGTTGTGGGCAGTGGTGACCTGAAGGTCGCAGGTTCGAGTCCCGGCCCGGGCACTACTGAGGTACCCTTGAGCAAGATACCGTCCCACTACACTGCTCCCTGTGCGCTGTAGGTAGCTGCCCGCTGCGTGTGATGGGTTAAATGCAGAGGTCAAATTTCATTGTGGTGCTTCAGTGTGTTCACAATGACAAAGAGTCACTTTCACTTTTGTTCCACAAAAACGTTGCTTTTGTGATCAGGACAATGACTTTTTGAAATGTATCTGTTGTCTAAAACATTCTCCATTGACTGTAAATGCTAAGTAGAACGTCCAGAATATTCAGGAACTGTGAGAACTGCCCAGAAGTTTCTAGAACTTTCTGGAATCTTTTAGAACTTTAGAACTTTCTGGAATGGTCCAGAAAAGATCGAAATTCACCTGTTTTGCCGCTATAAATAGGAAACATTAGAAACAGCTGCTGGACCTTTAGAAAGGAATGTTCTCCCATTCTGGTCTGATACAGGGTTCTAGCTACTCAGCGTCTTTACTTCTGAGCGACTCCGCCTCTCTAAGATGCTATCTTATACCTAATCATGTGACTGGGCTATAATTAATTTACCTAATTCGCCGTTTCTTTATGGTACCGCTTATTTTTCCAGATTTTTGTTGCCTCGTCCCCACTTTTTTTGAAAGCATTAAATTCAAAAATAATTATTTTTCATGTAATAGTAAAATGTCTCACTTTCAGCATCTGACGTGTTTTCTATGTTCTATCATGAAAAATAAAATTACGTTTTTTTTTCCATTACTGTGTGATTTTATGACCACAGCCCACAAAAAGTTTCACATTATTACACAATTTCAACTTTTCTGGACAGTCCCCAAGAGTTCTAGAAAGTTTTAAGAGATTCCAGACAGTTCTAGAAACGTCTGGACAGTTCTCACGATTCCAGAATATTGTGGAAGTACTACTGAGCGTTTAAAGTGAATGGAGAATGTTCTTGAAAACCGATGAACAAGAAAAGTTTTTGTGGAACTGATTTTAGGCAGAAGATTTTTGTACCAGATTTGGTGGAGAAGGGATTAAAAGCAACACCACCATTACTTCTACATACAGTGGTTAACTTGTGCACCACCTGTCCTACCTGATGATCGCGGTTCACTTGTACCTTTGTTAGAGCTTGTTCGTCCTGAATCCTCTCGCAAACGGCTGCCACCTCCGGACTTCCTGGCAAAAGAAGCTTGTCTGCTGTCATTTTGCCCAAGTGCCTCATCAAAGTCGCTACGGGCATCTCCTTCAGCAAAGCGTTCCACACCTAAAACGAACCATAAAGAGGTGAAGAACCACACATGCACCGATCAGCCACAACGCGCCTGCCTATTGCGGAGTAGTTTCCCTCATGCTGCTCTGACTGTGGTGCTTCCCATTTTGATCTGATTCAGCACCACAGTAGCTCTTCTGTGGAGCCAGACAAACAAATCTTCTCAGCAGTGAGCCTCAGGTCCCCATGACCCTCATTTGGATCACTTTTGCAAGGCACTATCTAGTGCACACCTGGAACACTCCACAAGGCCTGCCGTTTTTGGAGACGCTCCGACTAGGACGTCACCTTGTCAAAGTGCCTCAGATTCTTGAGCACCATTGACTTCAACAACTGACCGTTCACCTGTCTGTGGTGTTAATGTTTTGGCTGATGGGAAAGTTCTGAATCCCCGTGCTCAGACAGCGGTTCTCACCTCTTTGGACTTCAGATGATCAGTCAGTATCTGCTCCCTCTCCAGACGGTGTTCCTCGATGAGGTGAACCACTTCCTGCTCGTCAGTTGAGTGCTTGGCCTTCTCCACTGCCTCCAGATACGCAAATACTCTGGCGAGCTCGTCTGGGTTCTCTCCGTCCGCATACGTCTCCTGGACCACCTTCCAGCCTTTTGTCACATACTTGCTGATGAGGGCAATGGCTGCAAAACGCAAAAAGACACTCGTCGTCAAAAGCGACACACAATTTGCTCCAGGACAGAACAGCATTCTACACTCTCTGGTTCCTGAGCTTTAAATTTGCACATTTTCAGCAAAACAATTTACTAGGTTCTAAAAGCTGATTTATGATGTTAAAGAAATTAAGCTAGTCGCTTCTTTACTTTAGAACTGGAGCTATGAGGCTAATGTCACTAACACTAGAGGTCAGTAGTCTCCCAAATCTGCTCCAAAACGTCTGTGGAGCCACTCAAACTGCATTCAGCTCTTCATGAAGGTGGAGCAGACATATGGGTGTGGTTTAGGACACAGTAGGACTCACTGTGAGCAATAAACATCCAACTCTTCATGAAGGTGGAGCAGTCTTATGAGTGTGGTTTAGGACACAGTATGACTTACTGTGAGCTATAAACATCCAGCTCTTCATGAAGTTGGAGCAGACTTGTGGGTGTGGTTTAGGACACAGTATGACTTACTGTGAGCAATAAACATCCAGCTCTTCATGAAGGTGGAGCAGTCTTATGGGTGTGGTTTAGGACACAGTATGACTTACTGTGAGCTATAAACATCCAGCTCTTCATGAAGGTAGAGCATACTTGTGGGTGTGGCTTAGGACACAGTATGACTTACTGTGAGCTATAAACATCCAGCTCTTCATGAAGGTGGAGCAGACTTGTGGGTGTGGTTTAGGACACAGTATGACTTACTGTGAGCTATAAACATCCAGCTCTTTATGAAGGCAGAGCAGACATGTGGGTGTGGTTTAGGACACAGTATGACTTACTGTGAGCTATAAACAGCCAGCTCTTCATGAATGCGGAGCATACCTGTGGGTGTGGTTTATTAGGCTTGGTGCTGCTAATGTTATGGCTGATTGGTGTGTGTAACTCCAGCGCTAAAACTAAGAAACCAAACGCATCTAACCATCATCGCTTTAACCCACAGCACCGTGCTCACCGTCATTGGCTGGCTTCATGTGGGACAATCTAAAGAGGTCCTGGTGGGACCAGCCGGCCCTGTGCTTGCACCTAGTGACCGTATGAGCCAGGCTAAGGGCGTCCTGGCTGTTGTACCAATCGGAAACGGCCCTGCGCAGGCCACGTCCCCACATCCCGCAGCGCAGGCCATCCTTCAGCTCCTTTTTGTACTGGATGAAGGTGAAGAGCTGCCCCGGGGCCCTGCACAGCTCCTGCACGGTACGGTAGGCTGCCTGCTTGGCTTGTGCGTCCGAGTGCTGCGAGCACACAGCCAGCGCAAACAGCGCCGGGTTCGGCCGCACCGTTCCGCCCTCCAGGCTCAGACGCTTCACCTCCTCCACCACCTCGCAGCCACGGCCAGCCTGCACCAGCTCCATCAGGCCCAGTGCGCTCTCTGGCCCCAGCGCGCGGTCCCTCGTGCTGTAGGTGGCGCTCTCGGAGCCATAGCAGAGGAAGCGGCGCAGGCGCAGCGACTCAGTCACTGTGTTTTCCTGACCCTGATCCTGAGCATTTGACAGCTGCTCCAGGGGGGGTGACGGCTCCATAGTGGTTCTTTCTGCAGGACAAAATGCACCAATCAGCCAAAGAAATTAAGACCACCTGCCTACGACTGAGTGTGTTCCGCTCATGCTGCTGAAACAGCTTTGACTGTGGTGCACTGTGTGTTCTAATCATGTTCTATCAGAACATTCATTCCCCACATGCATCAGTGAGCCTCGGGTGCCCGTGACCCACCAGTTTCCTTCCTTGTTACACCAGCATAGTGGGGACACACTCAATATTATGATAGGTGGTCTTAATGTTGTGGCTGATTGTGTATTAAGATTAATAGTAACTAGGACTGCACGATAATGTCGATATCGACCTACAAATCTCACATTCCCTGGGAGGAACTGTTTATAGCTAAACGACAGGTTAGTGTTTTGGCAGGTAGAAAAGCAGGAAAACTAGGAAGAAAGCTTCCTAAAAATGGGAATGAGTGGGAAAATGGAATTTATGAGATTATTAAACTTAGTTGACATGAATATGTGTCATATGTCTGTTTTCATGCCCCGAGTTGCAGAAACATGGAAAAAAAACCTACACGTTGTGTTTGTTTATCTGTCAGATGACACAGCCAGCACAGACGGGTAATGAAGCCTAGCATCCGAAGTTAGCTTAGCTTTACAGCCAAACTTGACAACCGTAAGCTGACAAGTGGAAATATCGCCGTCCAGCACAACACAAACGACCATTTTTATATTTGGGGAAGTGTATTACGGCTGGTTCAGAACGCCAGCTTGTCAAAATGGCCAAAGTTTAGCTGAAACTGGCTAGCCGGAAGCTTAGCTTAGCGCTAAGCGCTCCTGAATCAGAGCTAGGGGGATGCTGATGGGAGATTTTCCCTCACCAGCGACACTTCTCGCGCTCATAAAAACACCTTTACGGCCCTTAAATCTTCAGGTTTAGCCCAAAGCGACTGCTCAGCTGCTCACCGAGTCTGTGTGCCAAGTCTCTGTCTGATGATAATAAAGAACCTTTCCGAAATTTCCAAACGTTCCCGACTTGGGGAAAAGAGAACGGCTAAATCCCAGGCCGCGCCCCAATGCTTGCATGTGCACTAACTAGGCCGCCTAGCTAGTGTGTCCAGAGAAGGGCACGTAGATACCTAATCAGGGCGCCTACCTAGTTTGTGTTTGTGTCCTAACTAGGGTGCTTAGCTAGTGTGTGCTTTTGTCCTAACAAATCTTAGCTAGTCTACCAAACTAAGGTTAGCTAGCAGAGCTATTTCCGGTTTGTGTACTTACTAGGGTACATACCTATTGTGTGTTTATGTCCTAACTAGGGTGCTTACCTAATGCACGCTTGTGCCCTATCTAGGAGTGGTGCAGACCTAGTTTTGTGCATGTGGCTTAACTAGGGTGCTTAGCTAGTGCGCCATAATTAGGGTGCTTAGCTAATGCATACTTGTGTCCTTACTAGGGCACGAACCAAGTGGTGCTTTTGTGCTAACTAGAGCTTTTAACTAGTGTGCCATAATTAGGGTGCTTAGCTAATGGATGCTTGTAGCCTTACTAGGGTCCTGTGTCCGAACTAGGGGTCTTACAAGTGCACAGGTGGATTTAACCCTGTGAAATTCGATGTGATTTATTTAATATGTTTATGTCCAATCAGCTGCTCAGCTCACTGACCAATCAGAACTTAGTAGGCAGAATGCCAACCAATCAGCGCTCATTAGCATCAATTACCTTGTGTATCTTAGCGTATAACTATACTCCTAGTGTGTTCTGTATGTGGACACGCACACACTGACCTTTAGGCCTTTAAATGTGGGCTGTAACTAACATTGAGGGCCAGAAGGGGGCAGCAACTACAAGAAAAATATCTGAGTAGAGCGCACACGTGTTGTTTAAGCATGAAACTCATCACTCACTGAGTCAGTGTGTACATAAATACAAAACACACATACATAAATATGTATCACAACTGAACTGTGATTGGCTGTTGGCAGCTGTGATGCTGAGCGAGTGAACCAATGGAATATCAGGAGACGCGAGCAAACTAACCACAGTAGCTCTTCTTTAGGATCAGACCAGACAGACTAGCCTTCACTCCCCACATGCAGAAGTGAGACTCGGGTGCCCATGACAGTTGTTCTTACTTGGATCACTGCTGGTAGGTACTAACTATTGCACACCTGGAACACTCCACAGGATCTGCCGTTCAGGAGACACTCAACTAGAACATTACTCATCAAAGTGGCTCAGATCCTTACGCTCCTGCTTCCAGCAATTGACTGTTCAGCATTCAATGTGGAGTTGATGGCGCCTTAGAGCTGGGGTAGTTGGAGGAGGTTCTGTGGGACTAGGGGGGCTAATAAGGTTGTTAAATTAAAAAATGTAAATGTCTTTGTGCTTCCTAGTGGCATGCAATGCAGTGTGATTTACGAGGTGAAGGTATGGTCAGAATGTGCGACACAAGCTATGGCAACGTTCTTTCTGCACTTGAACATGCAGTTTTGGAAAAAGCACTTGAACTCTAGAAGGCGTTATCTCAAATCACAAATTTGTATAAAATCTTATAGCTTTTGACTGCAATATCAATGAGAATATTTTGGCCAAAATAAAAATTTAAAATGTTAAAAACAATTACATTTGTTTAAAATGTAATGTTTTTTTTATATATTAAAATATATTGTATGATTGAAACATTAACTGAAATGCTCAAATGCTAGAATTGCATTAAATGTAATTTTTTATATAACACGTAGCATTTGATTGCAATATCAATTAAAAATTTTGGACAAAATAAAATCCTCAAATTAAAAAAAAAAATTTAGTACAATTATATTTCATTAATTTGTTTTTTTAAATACAGCATTTCATTGCAATATCAATGAACATTTTTGCATACAAAATTTTTCACATGGTTTAAAATATATTGTTTTACAAATGTTTAAAAAAATTATTTTGTTACATTGGTATTTGATTTGATTGCAATATCAATTTATAATTTTGGACCAAAAATTCTCAAAGTAATTTAATATAATGTATTCAGTATATCAAACTACTCAGAACCAATATTTCTCCCAGCATTCTGGCCAACGTAGTCGTAGTCCAGTTTCATTCACTGGCTTAAACTCCCTTAGTCACACCATACCACCAGCTCTGGGAGTGTGAAGGCTGAGCTTCCTTCAAGTCACGTGAAGCTCCACCCACATCTTCATGCACTTCTAATAAAGTAACATTACTGGAGCCAGTTCTGTGTCCTTTACATCACATAAAGGAGGTGACCACTGAAGGTGTTCCGTCTGAATCGGTCCGTGTATACCTTCCGGTACTGCATGAGCTGGACATAGACCTGGTCCCCCTTCTCCAGCAGAATCGAGGCCGAGTTGCTAGCCGTGTCTTCCGTGTCCGCTCCGGGCGGGTTATCGGACACCGAGACAATGTGCTGCCCATTCTTCATCAGACTGAGGCCGGTGGAGAGGTCGAACGGGTTGAAGACCACAAAGCTGAAGTAGTAGACCCCTCTCACTGGAGCCACGAAGAGGCCTGTAAAAGAGATCAGAGGTGACCTCAGGGACCAACTTCGTTCAGCCAAGTAAATGGAACAAGTTATGTAAAATGTTTTACCACAGTGTGCCAAAGTTTGTGTCACTTTTGTTAAACATTTTTGGACAAAATAAAAATTCCCAGATGTTTAAAAATTATTTTATTGTATTAAATGTATTCTTCACATTTATTCATTTGGCTGACGCTTTTATCCAAAGCGACCTCCAAGACGTGGAGCAGAGTAGTGGGATGGTACCTTGCTCAAGGGTACCTCAGTAGTGCCTGAGCCCAGACTTGAACCTGCGACCTTCAGGTCCCCAGCGCAATGTCAGCGCAATTAAATGTAAATTTTTGTAAAAGAAAAATGTATAGAATTTGGTATCAATCAAATCAATATTAATTTCAATTTTTGGCTAAAAAGATTCTCAAATGTTTAAAAAAAGCTTTATTTAAATTTATTAAACTGAATTTTTAAAAAAATACTTTATTTACATTTACAGCATTTACACAGTTCTTTTTTAGTCTACAAAGAAAACCTGAGACTTTAATTTTGCTACATACATCTACTCTGATAGCCCTGCTTCTGAAGTCCACAAGGTAGTGCCAGACCTTGTTCTTCTCTTGTGTAGATGGTAAAGGGAATCAGAGTGGGAGCAACAGCTGCAGAGACTCCTATACATAAAACACCATCTGCCTTACAGTTGCAGTAATATTGTGGAACAAATATTGCGATAGTGTCGTATTGTGACGACTCTCACACCTCTAGTGTCTACTGTATTTACATGTAGAAAATCAACAGGACATGTCATTTGGCCATAGTGTTCAAACGTTTGCAGTTGACTGCACATATACAATGCATCGTCTATCAATATGAGCTTCTATACACACTGTTGTCCGAATGACTTGATTGTTATTAAGCAAAATTTTTACATTTTTCATTTAAATTTTTAAATGTAAACCCTTTAGTGTTTGGGTCAAGTATTTGGTCGAGCGCATTTTGAGTCATTATATTTTATACCACCTGGTTTAAGGCAGTTATGGTCAAAACATCCACTGGATTTCACTGCGTCTTTAATCAGTCAACCATGCATGAGGAAATTTTTGGAATTTCTCTGCTCTGAGACATTTTAAGAGAATATGACAATTTTATTTGATTTTTATTAATTTGTTGAAGTATTCAGAGTTTTACCATAAAGAGAGATATCGACTGTTTGACCAAGGCCAATATTATATAATAATAATAAACAAATATACAAATAAAAAATTAAACATTACTGTTATTATTGTTCTGAATGAAAATAATTTTCATTGCATTTTTTCTTGTTGTGGCCATTAAAATGTTAATAGTATAGCTGGACGTTGCTGGTTTACCTGTCTCTGGGTCGTATGCGCTGCCAATATTCGTGATCGCATTTTGGTACACCAGAGTGACCGGCTCCTGATACGGCCCGAAGTTTTTAGAACCAGTTTCCAGTGCTGAAAGTGAAGCTGTGAACGCAACTTTGGGCTGTTCTAAAAGGAAAACACAGTAAATAAATGTGTATTTTTATGCATATACACAGATCAGCCATAACATTGACTCTAGTTATCTCATTACAGTTACACCTGTCAGGGGAGTAGAATATATTAGGCAATGAGTAAACAGTCAGTTCTTGATGTTGACATGCTGGAAACAGGAGCGTAAGAATCTGAGTTACTTTGACAAGTGATGTTCTAGTCAGGGCGTCTCCAGAACAGCAGTTTTCCAGGTGTGCAGTAGTTAGTACCTAGTTAGTTAGTACCACCCAAGGCTCACTGATGCTTGTGGGGAGGGAAGCCCTAGCCCTAGCTTGGTCAGAACACACAGTGAACCACAGTCAAAGCTGTTTCAGCAGCATGAGGGTGACCTTCTCAATATCAGGCAGGTGGTCTTATTGTTGTGGCTGATCAGTGTAAACTCCAGTTCCTCACCGTCAAAGCTACAGAACCTACATCTTTACCGTTTACAGAGGTTAATGTGTAAATGCCAGTTTAGGCATCACAACTGAAGCGCAAACACAAGCTTTCAAAGGTCACGTTACCTTTGGTCAGTCTTTTGAGCTCTGCCATCTCAGCCTCCAGGGCTTTCACCTTTTCCTCCAGGACTTTTACCTTCTCCAGTTCTCTGATAATGTCCACGCTTGGTCTGAGGATGTCCTGAGCCTGTGTGCTCCACACAAGGAGCAGGAGAAAAAGCTCTGTCCCCGACATTGTGAGCGGAATAAAGATGATGACTCTTTGCTTATACACTGTTTAAATAAGCCAGGAGACTTTGGACCATGGAGGACGTGTGGTTGCAGCAGTGACTAGCAAGAGTTTGACCCAAAAAACAAACTTAAGCCCAAAACTAAAACAGAATTTCAACTCAGTTGTTCTTTTTTTTGCACCATAGAGTTTTTTAATGGAACAGACCTTTTCTACAAAATACAAAATAAGACAAAATAAGCACCCGTTAGCAGCAGTGTACCCAAAGGCAACGTTGTCCTGACTGGTTTTAAGATTGCTATAGTTTGGCCAATCTTTAAGAAACTTAAATATTTTAACAATTTAATCTCAATTTCAAAACTGCCTTTTACGTCCGGTTTTCGACGGAAGGAAAAGCACTGAAACTGCTCTTTTGAGAATTTTAACTTTCTTCTTGTGATTTCTACTTATCTTCTTGTAAGCGCTGACTTGGGGGAAGTCTCTTGTTTTCATTTTGCTGGATTTAGCGGTGGGTTTTGATACAGCCGACCATGGTGTTTTGATAGACAGACTGGGATATCAGCTGTCTTTTTTATCCAGTCAGGTATTCAATTGGTGACCTTACCTGTGCGGTGCCTCAAAGGTCCATTCTTAGTCCAATTTTATTTTCGCTTTATATGCTTTCCCTTGGTTTTTTGATTCAGTGTTTTAATGTTTCTTTTCACTGTAAGCAGGCGACACTCAGCTATATCTTATCACCCACATTGAAAGTCAGTAAATTAGATCATCTACCTGAGTGCACAGTGGTAATCAAAGACTGGTTGTAAAAATGGATTGAGAATGAATTTTTGATCACCAGGCATTAAACTTTTTCAAAAGACGTGTAGGTAATGCTTGGTTCAGAATATAAAGTAAGTCTGTGCTCTAAAAATGTGGCCATTGTTTTTGACTCTCAATTAAATTCCTCTTTATGTGTAAAGAAATTAGTGCAATCTGGTTTCTTTCAGTTAAAAAATACAGAAAGGATTATTCATGCATTTGCATCGTCTTGTCTAGACTGTTGCAATTTCTTATTTAACTGCCATAGCTTTGGCTTCAGCTAGTTTAAAATGCTGCTGCTCAGCTTCTAATGAAATCTATACACATTGACCACATTTGTCCACATTTGGTGGCTTCCCTTCATTAGTTGCCAGTGAAGCTTAGAACTGATAATAAAACCCATCAGTCTCTAAAGGGTGAGGCTCCTGAAGATCATTCTAAACTGTTGAGATTATATACAAGTTCCAGGGTGTTTTGAGAGATTTATAATAATCTGCAGTTCCTACATGAAGTAGACCTTTAGGACACGGTTGTAAATAAGTACTAGGGAACAACCTTTTCTGACAAAACAGACGCCCGTTATCAGTGGATTTAAGATGGCTATGGTTCAGCCAGTCCTTAGGAAACCTGGCCCGGACCCTAACAATTCTAATAAATTTAGCTCAATTTCAAAATTGCCATTTGCATCAAAGCTTTTGGAGAAATATCCTCTGCATGCCCTTGAAAAGTTTTAATTTGTTTTATTGTTTTTTTTTTTTACGTATAGTGTGCTTTATGCAATTGGAATATGTTTTTTTAAACAATTTTGTAGCTTCTGCTTAGAAAAGCACTTAATAAATCAATTTTACCTACTTACAATTTTTTTTAAAGTATTCCCTTCCTTCATTTACTCTAACTTCGTTTTCTCATAAAGTCAGATGCTGCCCCAAGTTAAAAATGGAAGATGGTAAAAGTTATGTGGAGCCGACATTCTTCTTTTTACCGTTGGAACCCATATGGATGGTCCTATGTTCTACCTAACAAATTGAAAATCATTGTGGGCACCACCTGTACATCAGGAACTGCTGCCGCCTCTTTAAACTGAGAATTTTTTTCTTTTCTCTTGTTCATTTTTGTTCTCTGGTGTCGACCAAAGGAGGACGTTTCCCCCTTTCTGAGCCTTGATTCCTCCCGAGATTTCCCTTGCCTCCATCACCTCATAATGAGCTTGGACCCAGATTCTATAAAGCTGCTTTTGACGTTAGTTGTAATAAGCTATAGAAATAAAACTGACTCGACTTTTAAAGGCAGAAAGTGAATTAGACTCAGAATGAAAATCGCATGGTCGTCGGTTTCAATCCTTCTTCAATCTTTTGTTGACGTTACTCAACAGATGCATGTTACTGAAGGAGTGTGTGTCGTTTCAGTGAATGTAGTGATCTGTTGATTTCACTTGATAAGCGTTTGTCTCGTCAATGCAGCTTTGTTAAGTTAATCGCTCCTGGTGTGTGACTCAAATCAACTTGTCTAGTCTCCTGACACACCCCTCCCCTCCTCACTGGTGTGATCCCCCTTCCCCCTGCTCATGGCCCTTCTGAAACCTCCTGCATTACATAGTGCCAACTGTGTGCAAACTGAGCCTGACCTATGCCCTTTGACCCTTTGACGATATCTCTGGCCTTATGGTCGCTGGCTGTAAGGTTTAGCTGCCAGGTCTCTGGACTGACTGACTCACCTGCCTTTGGATTCAAGCCGACCTGCACTGCCTTTGTTTGCAGGTGTTTGTTAAAAATAACGATCAAATTTATGCGGAATTCATTAGTTCTGTATCCATGTTTACGCAGCCGTGTCGCCATGTGTTCCTTGTCTTGTCTTAGCCCTGCCCCCTAGGCCCAGCTGTAGCCCCTTCATGACTCCTCCCATCGTCCCATTGTCTACAGGTGCATCTATGTTGTTGCCCTGTAAGCAATTCTTAGTCTCGTTCTACGTTCTCGTGTTTGTTGTCTTTGTTTTCTTTTGCTGTTTAATAAACCGGTTAAACCTCCACCGTTTGCATCGACGACCTGCTACAGACCGTTACATCCCATCTCATGGAAGAACCTAACAGTCGGAACAGAGCTCATGGACACAGAACTTAACAAACTTAAAACCCAGCCTGTCTCATTCTGAGAGATAAAGAAAAATGAGGGGAAATGGTCATGTAGACACACTGGTGCATAAAATCCAGGTGAGGACCATCACATGGACATTTTAAGATTTAGTTGCAGAGAGTAGCTCCTTAAAAGCTAGCAAGCTAATTTGCATAACAATAGCATATGCTAATGAACAACACCTGAAGGACTCACCTTGGTGTATCTCTTATGGTCCTTTACCCACTGCGGCCAGTAGAAAAGAAAGGCTAACTATAAAGCCCCACCCACGGAGAAAGCTGATAGGTCCACATTACACAAAGAGAGCTAGGTTCTCTCGTCCACTCTCGCTATGTCTGTCAGTCTCCCACCAATTGATTGGTCAATACCCAATATCCATGTGCAGGAGACTCCCAGGACGTCTGGGAGGACTGGGTGTCTGCAGTGTTGATGCTAATTAAACAAAATTGACATTAAATGACAATAAAGTGTGAAGCTCTTTTATTTAAACCAGGATGTTTAACACTGTTAAATCACATTTCCATAGTCCTCACAGGCGATTATAGTGTTAGCACTACTGCTACAAGGCTAATGTAGCTTACACCACCGCCCACCACCACAACCAATTAGCATGGAGCCCGCATCATCATCATGCACTGAACTCCAAACGTCACCGTTCCACCTTAAATGGTGGCACTTCCTACATCATTTAAGGTGGAATGGTTGTGTGGAGGTGTTCGGTGAACTGTAATAGACTTGCTTATTCGGTTTCTGATGCTGTGCTAGTTAGCAGAGGGAAGGATTCACATTGGAAAGAGCAGGTGCCCGCTGAAGGTGTTGCGCTTGTTTCCATCAGTGTAGATCCTGCGCCTGTCCCAGAGCTGCAGGTACACCTGGTCACCTTCCTCCAGCAGGAGGGAGATGGAGTTTCCCGACGTGTCTTCTGTGTCCTGTCCCGGAGCATTGTCTGTGGCAGATACCACCTCTGCTGCGTTTTTCAGCAGAGACACACCGGAGGAGTGTGGGAAAGGTGATCCAATTGGGTGGAAGAGCACAAAACTGAAGTAATACACACCCTTGAGTGGCGCCGTGAACACACCTGCACATCAGAGGTTAGCGTTAGCTTAGCGCCTTTGCGTAGTCATAGTTTGGTGGTGCACACTTACAGGCAGCCCATCAAAGCTAATCGGCTAATGTCCCTAACTGGTAACAGAAACCTGTACCCCATAAATCAGCATCCGGTTAACTCGGCAACAACTGGGTTCTGGGCACCCAAGGCTCACTGATGTATCAAGTGAAGTCTAGTCCGTCTGGTCGGATCCCACAAACCAGCTACTGTAGTTTAAGAAGTGAATGCTGACTGTGATAAGGGGTCAGAACAGGTGGTCTTAATGTTATGACTGCTAGGTGTATTTATACTGTAAAATTAACAGCGTTGCTACGGTACCTGATGTCGGGTTGTATGCGTTGCCAATGTTTGTCAAGGCGTTCTCGTACACCAGAGTGACTTTTTCCTGGTACGGTCCGATGAACTTGAATCCATCCTGCATGTTGGACAGTGTGGCTGAGAACGCCACTTTCTGCGTTTCTACACACCAAAAAAATGAAAGAACATGTCAAACTAATAAACATCTAGCTCTTCATAAGGGTGGAGCAGACTTGTGGGGTGGCTTAGGAGACAGTATGTCTCACTGAGCAGACTTGTATGTGCAGTTTAGGACACCTCATGAGGAGCTGGATGTTTATAGCCCACAGTAAGTCATACTGTGTCCTAAACCACACCCACAAGTTAACTACACCTTCATGAAGAGCTGGGTGTTTATAGCTCACAGTAAGTCATACTGTGTCCTAAACCACACTTACAAGTTAACTACACCTTCATGAAGAGCTGGGTGTTTATAGCTCACAGTAAGTCATACTGTGTCCTAAACCACACTCAAGTTAACTACACCTTCATGAAGAGCTGGGTGTTTATAGCTCACAGTAAGTCATACTGTGTCCTAAACCACACTCAAGTTAACTACACCTTCATGAAGAGCTGAATGTTTATAGCTCACAGTAAGTTATACTGTGTCCAAAAGCACACCCACAAGTCTGCTCCACGTTCATGAAGAGGAGGTTTATAGCTCACAGTAAGTCATACTGTGTCCTAAACTGCACCCACAAGGGTCATGTTTCTCATACCTGCACCGTACTTCTCGATTCTCATCAGCTTCCCAGCAAGTTCTGCAACCACACACACCAGTTATTTTTGGTCTTTCAAGGCTTTGTTACTGCAGAAGAGTCCATTCACTTTGACCTCACCTATGTTCAGTCTCTTCAGCTCCACCAGCTCAGCCTCCATGAGCCTCATTCTTTCCTCAACACCTCTCAGCTTGACCAGTTCCCCGATTATGTCCACACTTGGGGTCATGATGTTTTGGGCCTGCGCCCACAAGGCGAACAGGAGGAGCACCTCCAGCTTAAACATCATCGTCACCTCTGCTGAAAACTGTAGAGAAGAGAAGCTGCTGTACAGCTTCACTGTGTAAACAGTCCAGAAGACTTCGGACAATGACCTCACATTCCTTTTCCTGCCAAACATGTATGAACTGCTACAATCCACAGAGACATCTGACCAAATACACAGCTCTGTAATTGCAACTGTTATTACACTTATTATCGTCACAAAAATAATGTTTTACTTTTCTGATGCTGTAATGTAAACAACAACAATAATAAAAATAATTATTATTATAATAATTATTATTTGAAATAGGTTTTTTCCTGAGGATTTACTGTTGTCATATTTTGTCTTATTTCACAGCAAGAATGAAAGTTTTTCTTATGCTGAAATCATATCTTTAACATTGTATTATTATTCTTATCATTATTAACATCATTTTATTATTAATAACACTAATATTTAAAAATAAATATATATATTTTTTGGGGGGGTTTGCTGTTGTCATCTTTTTCTTATTTAACAGCAAGAATTTTATTATTGCTAAGCATTGTTTTTCATATACTGAAATCACATTTTATAAATTACATTATTATTATTTACAGTAACATTTATTATTTTTTTTTATGTTCTATAGGAATAATAATACAAATGATAATACCACTTATTACCAACTAATACAAATTATTATTATTACAATAATGTTAATCATTACTTTTGTTGTTCTATAGGAATATTATAAATACAAATGTGTTGTGTGTGTTTCCTCTCTGTATGCACCCTCTACTGTGTGTGTGCGTGTGTGTGTGTGTGTGTGTGTGTGTGTGTGTGTGTGTGTGTGTGTGTGTGTGTTCCCGAGAAAGAGAGAGAGAGAGAGAGAGAGAGAGAGAGAGAGAGAGAGAGAGAGAGAGAGAGAGA
>JBBPDA010000013.1:7125923-7143069 GCA_037974385.1 Arnoldichthys spilopterus | reverse complement strand
CCATTAACTAACTCGCCCTGAACTAACTCTCCTTCCATTAACTAACTCGCCCTGAACTAACTCTCCTTCCATTAACTAACTCGCCCTGAACTAACTCTCCTTCCATTAACTAACTCGCCCTGAACTAACTCTCCTTCCATTAACTAACTCGCCCTGAACTAACTCTCCTTCCATTAACTAACTCGCCCTGAACTAACTCTCCTTCCATTAACTAACTCGCCCTGAACTAACTCTCCTTCCATTAACTAACTCGCCCTGAACTAACTCTCCTTCCATTAACTAACTCGCCCTGAACTAACTCTCCTTCCATTAACTAACTCGCCCTGAACTAACTCTCCTTCCATTAACTCTTCTTTAATTAACCCAATATGAACTAAATCTCCTTTATTTAACTGACCCTTAACTCTCCTTCAATCAACTCAATATTACCCAATAGCCGAGTTCTCCCACGCATGTGCAAATTATGAAAGAACATCAAAACAAGTGTGACCCAACAGAAAACCTCCCCCTGCCCCCATCAGCCAGTGCAAAAACGACTGCATGCTCACCTGTCATCATCCCCGTCGACAGGGATGGGTATTCCGAAGAGGCTGTTGACGCCAGGGTTCACCAGAGGCAGCTCCTCTGTGATCAGGGGCTTCCCCAGCTCCTTCCCAGGCAACAGAGGGACCTGGGCCGGACTGTCTGATTTTCTGCGGCCTTCCTCGGCCTGGCTGAACCCGCCAGCTGCCCCGTTGCGGGCAGCTTGGGCCGGCTGGGTTTGGGATGAGCTTGCGTTGGTCATGAGCACGCCTCCACCGGCTGGCATCAAAGCCTGGCCACCTGAAGCCATTCCGGCGGACGCTGGCACTGCTGGCAAGGTGTGGGTGCTCTGCGGCGCTAGCGCCATGTTCGTAGATGGATACTGCCCCAACGGAACCGACGCCCCGGCGCTCATCATGCTGGACATCAGGTTCGGGACCGAGGATGTAGGCTGGCTCCCGACTAACGGAACAGGAAGGGCGCCGGCGAGGCCGGCCACGTCCGCTGGTACCCCCAAGACTGGCATGCCCCCTGCGGCCGGCGTGGGGACAGGGGACGGCCCTTGGCTAACCGGGTGAACCGCGGACAGGCCAGCGCCCGTATGGGTTTGGGTCGCGCTCAGAGGCAAATGCTGCTGCCCATACTCGACCAGGCCGGGCTGGGCCGGCAGGTGGTGTCCGAGAGGTAGCTGCTGGGGCGCCTGCTGGGCCTGGTAGAGCAGCGACTGTGCCTGGGGAGCCGGGGCAACCCCGGGCGACTTCTGAACGAGGCCGCCCTGATGAAGTCCGTTGTGTCCGGGCGGGAGAAGGCTATGAGGGACGACGACATGGGGACCAGGCTGCATGGGGGCCTGCTTGCTACTGAGGGGATCGGAGATCCCAGGCCCCTGCTGCTGCTGCTGCACGACACCATACGCGTGCGGTTCGAACGGGTGGACAGAGGCCTGGAGCGCGGGCGGTTCGAGGCCGGACGACTCGGGTCCCAGGCCAGAAAGGCCGGACGGGGGGGCCAGGGACCCTCCGGTGGCACCCAGGCCACTGTCCCGGTCTCGATCGGTCCCCTGCTCGCTCACGCTCACGCTGGCGTGCCTTATGCTGTCGGCAGTCCTGCCCGAGTCGGGGTCCTTCTCGTAGTACTCCGTGCAGGTCCACCTGCCTCGCCTGAAGGGCTCACCAGTACCGTGGTCGAGCTTGATGAGCCGGAAGCGGGAACTGCAGGAGGCGCTGCTCACGACTCCAGAGGGGCCCTGGGTCACCTGGGTGGGGGCCTGGGCTCCTTGTTGCCCCACTCCAGGCAAGGCCGCCCCCTCCCTGGGCCCAAAGCCCCCGTTGGAGGGCGCCGGCTTGTGTGGAGCCTCGGACTCGCCCACGTTGTTCAGGGTCTCCTCGGACGAGCTGCGCTCGCCGGCGCCGGGCTCCAGCTCGGCCCGCGACACGCTGTCAAAGATCTCGGACGAGGAAATGTCCTCCGTGCGGGACTCGTCCGGGTCGTCCAGGCTCTCCGTGTCGTCCGGCTGCCCGCTGGCTGCCACCTGAGCCTGGGTCACGCTGGTGATCTGGAAGCAGCTTTTCTTCTTAGCCGGCATCTTAGACATGTCCGGAGAGGGGGGGCGGGCAACAACAACAACAAAATAAAAAAACAGGTGCGCTAAAGCCCAAAGACTCACAAAAACACAAAAACAAGGCCAATGGGCTTTAGCCCGCCACGAAGCGACAAAAACAAGCCTCGCGTGCCCCTGTCGCGCCCTCTCCCTCCTCCTCAGAGCTCGATGCTAGCTGCCGTTAGCCTGTGCGTCATCGTCGCTCTTCCTCTTCTCTCCTGTTGCATTTTTTTCGACTTTTCCGCCCCGAGACGCGGCGAAACGGCTCCGAAAAGTCACAAAGCACTCGCCGACGCGGCCCGCCCTCCGCCGAGAGGCCTTTCGACGCGCCCGGCCGGCCTCCGAAGCGACGCCGGCTGCGGGCCGTCGAGCTGCCGCGGCCCCGAAGCTTCCCTTCTCCGGGCTGAGGTGGCTGAACGCTGGCGGCCCGCGGCCTCTCGCACACCCACCGCCGGCCTCGGCCTTACCAACGAAGTGCGGAAACGCGCCGGGAAACGAGAGTTAAAAGTGTTTCGGCGCTTCGGAGTGTGTAAAAAAAAAAGGCGCAGCTCGCTCTCTCTCTCTCTCTCTGTTTTTCGCCGCCCCCCTAACCCTCCCGGTGTAGCGCTGAAGTACGAGAGTGCGCTACAAGGTAACGGCGCTCGGACTGCGCTGCTACAAAAAAAGAAGAGAGCAGCAGCCCAGCTTCACTTCTCCGCTCCACAAGATGGCTAAAGATACGAACACACAGGCTGCGCAAGCTGCGCAAAGGCGTGTGGGGAATACGGAGCGTGCGCAGGATCTGGCGTAACGGCGTACGCAGTATTATGGGCTTTTATTTTGTAATTCCCCGGTAAGACTTTTAATTTAGATTTACATTTATATCATATCAGCATTATTATTATTTTTTTACTTAATGTTAATTAACTCACAATAACACACGTTAGCTGTGCAAAATAAGTCTTTGGCAACGAGCAAATAACAACGTGAATGCGGGTTAAGGTTCTTTCATACATGTATTTGTTGGTTTGTTTATTTGCTTAATCAGGCGATTGGATCATTCGAGTCACGTGAAACGCTTATTTCCACGATTTTATCCCCCCCCCCCCCCTTCAAAAAAATAAATAAAAAATTGCGAAGTTTTGCTGCTTTGGTGGCGATTCCCGCAGTGTGCGATCAAAGGATTGTCCAGTAGAGGGAGCCACTAACACAGTGAACGTACCGCAGTGCAGCTGGAGCCACTGCAGCGCCACTCATTACTTATTCTGTGCTCCTGCCTGCCAGCAGGTTCTCACAGTCTGGGTAAACATGCTTCAGAACCCGAGAACCCCCGGATATGAGTCAGAGGTGCTCGAGTTATGATTTCTTACATTCAGAATGAAGCTATTTCCACCTGTTTTAACATCTTTCAAAGCTCTAAACCCAGCGGTGCAAAGTTCTGGTCCTGGAGGGTCCGTGTCCAGGACTGCAGATGAGCCCCCGGTCTTCTCCCCTTAAAAGGCTTCCTAGTGGCCGTGGTGAAGTGAAGTGAACACACCCCATCACACAAAGGGCACGAAACGTGACCTCTGCATTTCACCCATCGCACGTGCACACGTGGAGCAGCGGGCAGCTACCAACAGCGCCCTGGGAGCAGCGTAGCGGGACGGTGCCTTGCTCAAGGGTACCTCAGTGGGCATGTCCCAAACCGCTAGGTGTACTGTACTGCTTGAGGTAGAAAACTGTGTGTGATTTATGATTTTCTTTGTCAAAACATCACTTTCTAACGTTGACACAGATTTTATTATAAGTTTCGCAGATTGAGCAATGGACGCCAGTTTTAGCTTTAGCTTCTAGCTTCTAGTCAGCTATAACATTAACACCACTTGCAGCGGAAGTGAATGTCGACACTCTGGTTATTTCATTACAACGGCACATGTCAGAGGGGTGGGATATATTAGGCGGCGAGTGAACAGTCAGTTCTTGAAGTTGATGTGCTGGAAGCAGGCGCGTAAGGATCTGAGCCACGTTCTAGATGACTGAGTCGGAGCGTCTCCAGAACGGCACAACTTTCCTTAACTCACTGCTTTTATATGCAGTAATCAGTGAAGTAATGAACCTGGAAGGAATAACTAGTAACTAATTACTCATTTTCAGTCACATGTGCAACACTGGCTACTGCCTACACCTTAACAATAAGCGTCACTTTTATCAGAGATATGTCTCTGGAGGCCTGCAGCTTTTCCCGGGGGCTCGGCCTGTGGCACTACTGCACCGTTACTGCCAGCGTATCACCGAACAAGACGATCCGTAATCTCAGAAATAACAGACCCCCCCCCCCTTGAGGCCGGCCCCCTGATGGACGGGGGAGATAATCTGGCCCAGCCGAGATAAAAGTGTCAGATTGGCTTCGGGCGTACGTTCGCCCTTCTCGCCGAGGAAGCCTCTTCCCGCGCGCATGCCCGAGCGTCCTCTAAGTGGTTTCCTGCCTTTGCGGCACATTCTCATGACGCGAGGGTGGTGGTGGTGGGGGTGGGGGGTAGTCCCGGCCGTAAAGCAGCCTGGAGCAAAGAGCAGGAAGCGTCACAATGCCTCGCTTCAGCCAGGGACAGGCACCACTTTGTGGTCTCCAGAAAGGTCCAGGAGGGGAGGCTGCGGCGCTGCTCGTGAATGGGGGGCCTTATTTCGTCCTCGGGTCCTTTATGGACATTCCACTGTGGTGCGCGCAGGCCTTATCTCCGAAATGGCTTTATGATCGTAGGCGCAGCGGCAGCGCGTCACTCGCCAAACAGCTGCGCTTGTTCTACAGGTGAGCGGGACACACCCAGGTGACTAAACCACATGAAGCCTGCGACGTGAATGGATCCTGACACGGAACAGGACCGGTCTGGAACTACACGAAGGCCTCTGTTTCTGAACAAAGCACAGTTTAGAGGCCCGCCGAAAGTGGACATGTGTCACAGGGTCAGAATTCTAATGCACACTGGGCCGGTGGGGGGGACATGTCCCCCGCGGTCCATAACTATCCACAAGATGTCCCCCTTGAAAAATTTCTTATGGAAAAAACAACCACAACAACCTTGTCTACATGCCACCGAGTGACCCCCGCCTCCCCCCACGTGGTTGTCGCCTTGAGCTACAAGTCATTCCCTCACTATGAGGTCCTCCAACGCTCCACCCGCTGCCCCCAACGCCTCAGTCAACTCAGCTTTACTCTCAGCCCGTAGACCAGTATACAAGGAGCAGTGGTGTGACGGTTAAGGAGTTGCCCCGGTGACCTGAAGGTCATCGGTTCCAATCCCAGACCGGTACAAGTACCACTGAGGTCCCAGTGAGCAAGGTCCCCTCACCAAGCCCTGCTCCCCGGGCGCTGCCCACTCCTCCTACAGGGTTGGGTTAAATGCAGAGGTCACACTTCGTGGTGGTGCGCTGTGGTGTGTTCACAATTTTGCGGCTGTCGGACCGAAACCTCGTTGTTCCATTTGTAAAAAAAATATATTTTTTAACATTCTTACAGAAATTGGAAAACAACTGCTGACGTTTGTCAAAGTTTCATGATGAGCAAAGAGAGGATTTGTTCCTGTCTTATGAAGTTGTGCGACAGCAACAATAGTAACAGTATGACATGATAGTGCAGGAAAGTGCAGGACACACATCACAGCGCAATGACAATAGACATAACACACCTTCACAGTAGAGGCCTGGTGGTTTGGGACGTCGCCCTTTTGAACTGAAGGTCGCAGGTTCGAGGCACCACTGAGGTTCCCTCGAGCAAGGTACTGTCCCGCTACACTGCTCCCTGGGCGCTGTTGATAGCTACTTTCTGCTCCACGTGTGTACATGTTTCATAGTTAGCGCTGTTGCCTCCCAGCGAGAAGGTCCTGGGTTCGATCCCCAGGTCGGCCATAGGTGCCTTTCTGTGTGGAGTTTGCAAGCTCTAACCATGTTCGCGTGGGTTTCCTCCGGGTTCTTTGGTTTTCTCCGGGTTCTCTGGTTTCCTCCCACAGTCCAAAGGTTGGTAGGTTGAGTGGATGTTCTAAATTGCCCATAGGTGTGAATGTGTGTATGAATGGTTGTCTGTCTATGTGTTGCCCTGCGATGGGTTGAGGCTTCTGTCCTGGGTGAACCCAGCCTAAGGCCCGCAGTCAACTGGGATTGGCTCCAACTTCCCCGCGACCCGGAAAACGGAAGAAGCGGTTTAGAAAATGGATGGAAAATGGTCTTAAACAGTGTAAAGTACCAGCACAATGAACAAGCCCTGCCAGCATGCAGGAAAAAGAAGAATGGCTGGTTGTTCACTCTCTTGAACTTTTATTGAACTGATAAAAGTTTAAAGGGCCGATTCACAGCAACGTTTTTACCTATTGGTTCCAACGTACTTCACGAATACACACGAATGTCGTACTTCACATCTGCAACACACTAAAAAACAGCTGGGACAGAGCAAAACAAGAGTGTAAAGCTTATGGAATTGTCAACCTCAAACCTGTGACCCTCAGCTATAAGGGTACAAGGGCAACATCCTAAACACAAGGCCTCCAATGCCCACATAAAATAAAGTAGCAAATTACATTTTTTTGTGAGGTGTAAAACTAAGACGCAGATAAATACTTATGTTTGTCTTGGAATCAGTGACTTAGTGTAAATTTTAGGTGAACAGTCAGTTCCTGAAATCAATGTGCTGGAAGCAGGAGCGTAAGGATCTGAGCCACTTGAGTGTTCCAGGTGTGCTGAGTTAGTACCTACCAACACTGACCCAAGGAAGGACGACTGGTGGGTCATGGGCACCCGGGGCTCACTGGTGCATGTGGGGAGTGAGGGCTAGCCCGACTGGTCCGATGACATCAGGCAGGTGGTCTTAATGTTATGGCTGATTGGTGTAAAGTCAAACGCCGGGGCCAAAAATAGAAGCTGGGCAGGGAGACCATTGGCCTCACGGGGTCCCCAGAGTGGGCTCCTCACTCTAGAGGCACCCATTGAGTCAGTTTTTGGTGGGTGGTCTTAATGTTATGGCTCATTATTTGGACCATTTCACACATTTAAGCCGGACAAAAATGTATGTGCAGGTTTTTTTCCTCTTGTGCGCTGACTCAAGGCGTTCACCAGGTGACCAGACGGTGACCTTTGCCTCAGCGCGGGAACACGCCCAGGTTTGTCAGGCTCTCTGGACTGCGGCGCTAATGCCGCTAACACAAACACAGCCGACACAACTCTAAATATGGCCTGATCGCTCGGCTGGAGGCACAGCCAGGCCAAACAGTAGTGTGCGTTCAGGACGGGAGCTCGCTGCAGGCCCCGATCAAGCCTAGGCCTAGTCTAAAAGCAGCCTCCGCTGGTATTTCCCCACCGATGCCGAACTTTAGTCTGAGATTAATGGCCTAATCCGTGTCTGGGAAAGCGGCACTAACTGTCCAGGCACGTGATTAACGCAGGCGGGCCATCAGCTGGATTTTCCTTCCCTGTCTGAAGCACGGGCACCCAAATTCGGCCCTAGTGGTTGGTGGGGTGCGCTCACTACACCTGGCGATGAACAGGTAAGCTGAACCAGGTGTGTCTGAGCAGGGAGACCACTGAAGCAGGACCAAACCACAGTAGGATCCGACCAGACGGGCTAGCCCTCACTCCCCATGCGCATCAGTGAGCTTTGGGCGCCCATCACTTTTGGTAGGTGCTAACTACTGCACACCTGAAACACACCACAAGACCTGCCACTCTGGAGATGCTCTGACTCAGTTGTCTAGATACACTGGTCCAAGTGGCTCAGATTCTTACGCTCCTGCTTTCAGCACATCGACTTCAAGAACTGACTGTTCACTCCCAAATATATCCCCTATTCCTGAAACAGGCCATTTTAATGGAATAACCAGAGAGTCAATGTTACTCACTTCACCTGTAAGTGGTGCTAATGGCTGGTCAGTGTGGGATGTAGACCTGTGGGTCAGTTGAGGGGTGGCCCTGACAGTAACAATGCCTTGTTTTGATGCATGTATCAAAATCATGATCCAGTACAGAAAGCTATACATAAAATGATATTTTTGTCTAAAATTTGGCGTGTGTCTTCTTGAACAAAGCAAAAAAACAACAACAAAAAAACAAGAGCAAGCACGTGTCCCATGTAAAAAAAATACAGTACTGGAGATCATAGATATTGAAGATCGTTATACGCTTCACATTTTAACGTCAAAATTGGTCCACGGCTTTAAGCAAAAAAACCCAAGCCGGGAACGAAAATACGACCAAACAAAACCGGCAACGAAAACTTATTAAAAAAGAAAAAGTCAGCAAAGCGAGGAAGCCGGAGAGGGACTACTTTGTCGGTGGTGCTTCTCCCTTCCGCCGCCGCCCCGGCAGCGCATTCCCAAATCCTGTTTCCATGCAGTGTAATCACATCACACGTTTTCCCAATTTATTAATATGAGCAAGCGGGCTCCCGAGTGGCATCAGGTGCGCCGTGAGCAGGGAAATCCCGAAAATGTGCAGGGAATGTGCGGAATCAATGGGGCTGGATCGGGACGCAGTGCAAGCTCGCTTTAAGGGTCGGGACCACTCGAGACCAAATGAATTAGACGGCGAGTAAGAGTTAGTGGTTTCGAGCGGGTGGAAAAAAAACGCGCCGTTTGTGGTGGTTTTGGGGGATTTTGGGAGGGGGGAAATGAATGATCGATCATGAGAATGTGACTGGAATCCGTGTGGGCGGAGGGATATGAGCAAGGGACTACACCCAAGCGCTGCCGCCTCAGCCCGCCCGTCTCTCTTCCCCCTCCTCTCTTTCTTTCCCTCTCTTCCTACAGGAGAGAAAAAAAACACTAAAGCCGCCGCAGACAGACGAAACCTCGGTCCGGCACTCGACTCTGGTGGTTCAGGCGCTCGCGTGGCGACGACAAGAAGCTAAAAAACTACTAAGAACAAAAGAAAAAAAAAACACACCCGGCACAACAAGAAGACCATGTCTTGGCAGAGCTACGTGGATAACCTGATGGCCGACGGCAGCTGCCAGGATGCCGCCATCGTCGGCTACACGGACGCCAAATACGTTTGGGCATCGTCGGAGGGAGGCACTTTCAGCGGCATAACGGTACGATTCCCCGCACATCCACATCTTTACGATACCCTCGCACGCTTTTGCGCCCACTTGCTTCGCTAAATGTCTTATTTTTCGGTCAATATACCGCCACCCCCCTCCTCCTCCCTCGTCTGTTCGTCCGTTAGGAAAAACCCGCTGCGGCGCTTAGCATTAGCACCTGCGTTAGCATTAGCTTCGTTCGCGTTAGCCGGCCTCGTCACATGACAAAGGAATGCGTCGTCTTTGCTTAAGTTGCGCGTTTTCCGAACTATAGTTCCCTCAGATGTTATTCTTCGGATATTAAACACTACACATTTGACCTTCCTTGGTGTTCTGGAGCTGTAAAACCGGCGTTTTCTGTTTTTGCTAAGCCGTGTAGGCCGCGCTAGCGTGCTAGATTGTTAGCGTGCTAGCGGCGAGGCCTCGTCTCGGAAAATCCGTGCCACAAAAGGTAAGAAATATGAACTAATATACGGTCCGAAACGCAGACGTGCTCGGGAAACTCAATTTAGGTGCCAAATACTCGTTGTAGGTTGATTTTTGGTTGTAAAAATTGACGAATCGCCCGAGCGTCGTCTAGCTAGCGTGTCTTTCATTGAAAAAAACGTGGGGGAAGCAGCGGTAAGACATACTAACGCTGGGGTTTTTTTCGTGCCGCTTTTTGAGTCGCTGGGTTCTAGAAAGTGCTACTGTGTGTAATTTCTCAACCCATGGCACATGGTCTGCATGGTTTTTTTTTCTCCTTCCTTCAGGTTTATAAAGGAATCCTCTAGACACGCTCCCTCTCTCTCTTTAGCTACATCGTGTTGGAGATAAGCTGGTTAGGCGTGGTGCCTGGGCATAGTCCCTTTTTCCCTCATCTCTGTTTTTCGTTCGTTCTTTTTTTTCCTTTCTTTCCCCTTTCTCCCCCTCTCTCTTTACAGGAACACAGCCCCGCGTCGGCTTTCAAAGATGGCGTCCTCTCTCCCATTTATTCCCTCTTTCTTTCCTTTTCCTTTTTTTAGTGGCCCCCCTCCTCTCCCTCCACCTTCGAAGAACAAAAACTTCACATTTCGGGTGTTTTATCGATTAAAGTTGGTTATCTTGACTTTAATCTCTGCCCCCCCTTCCTTTCCACTGTGTCATCGTTTTTCTTCTTCCTCCTCCTCCTCTTGTACTGGCGCGAGGCTCCACAGCTGTAGGGCCTGGCTCTGGCTGAGGCCATGCTCCTTAACACAAGGTGGAAGAAGGAAATGGCTGTGCGGTAACACCCTGGCAAAGGAATCAAGACTTCCTACAAACAAGGAGTTTCTCTGGTCGTGCCTGCATGCCGTTTTAGAGAGCGATTGCATGTTTGGGGGAGGGGAAAAAATAAACGTCAAACTTTCTTCGTAGGCAGCTTCGGTGTCCAGGTCGGTTGGTCCAGGGCTTCAGACACTTTAGACTTGATCTGAAGTGTTGCATCATTTAAAAAAGACATTGTTTCCCAAACTTTTTTTAATGGCTAATTAAATATAAAGGTGACTTTTTGCATATGCAGCATTGTGAATTGTAGCTGTGCTTTTGAGTAGTTTCTAAATAAAAATTTAAGCAGGTTACATTCTTTAAGGGGGGGGGGGTTGTGGAAACCTGTATTGCTAGATGGGTGTGGGTTCCATGCTTGGGACTTTATCTGAAGACTTGAATCTTTATCTTCTTATAATAATTGGATTATTAAAAATGTGGCCTGTCTAGATATGCAGTGTCACTACCATGCACTTGAGTATCTCTTTCTAACTGAGCCTTGAGTTTGCCTTGCCACCACAATGTCCCAAGCTTCAACCAAGGAATGAATAAATCGCTGGATATTTTTTGCTGTTAATGCTGTTGATAGAGTCCATACATTTAGAAAGGTTTTTTTTAATTCAGTTTATGCATTTTAAAGAGGGGCAGAACTTTCTTTTTTGAAGAACCTTCCTGTATTGCTAGTTTGGGCCACTTCAGACTTAGTCATTCGTACTGGATAGTTTTTTAAATATTTTTCACTCTTTGATTATCAAAGCCAAAGGTAACATTTCTAGATGCATGTTGAGTGGTAGCAATAAAATTGGGTAATAGTTTCTAAATGAACATTTTGTTTTCTGTTCTAGCTCTCCAAGACTCAATAAATAACTTTTTACATTGTTTTACATATTTGAGCCACTTTTTTTTTTTTTTTTTTTTTGTGGGAACGTGTATTGCTAGAAAGGTCAGGGTAAATGATTGGGAAGCTTCAGACTTCATCTGAAGTGTTGCTTCATTTTTCTAACTAAGTAATTGGAAAAACTCTTTTTGCACTGGTCAGGAATAATTGGGTTATTAAAAATGTTCTAGTTCAAATGCTTGTGTTAAGTTTATGTAAAAACAGCTCAATCTCTGGGGGGGGGGGGGTGATCTAGAATATTCTGACTTCATCTGAAGTGTTGCCTTATTTTTCTAACTTTTAAACAATTGAGAACTCTTCTTGCACTAGTCAGGAATAACTGGGTTATTAAAAATATTAGAAGGTGACATTTCTGGATATGTGGTAAATGGTAGCAATGCACTTGAGTAATTGTTTTGACATTTTTTTGACCCCCCAAGCCTCAGCAAACTAATTTTTAGTTACAGATTCTTTTTTTTTATGTGGTTTATAGCCCAATCACACATTTTGAAGAGGAAAAACAAAAGGCCTGTTGTACAAAGCTGTATTTCTGGATGGGTCTGGTTTACATACTTGGGACGTTCCAGACTTTGTCTTTTTAACTCTTGTTTTTAATGACTGGATTAAGTATAAATGACATTTCTGGACTGGACATTTCTCCAGATATTTCTGGAATAGTCAATGTTAACGATCAACAGTAGTATTTTCTTAGTGAGCGTATGCTTCAGGTTGCAGACAACTTCTCAAGCCTTTCGTTTTTTGTTAATGTCTTACTGGTTCATGCCGTTTAGATTGGTTGTACCTTTGTAGAAAGCGCCTGTATTTCTAGGTTCGCCTGGGTTACAAGCTCGGGACACTTCCGACTTTATCTGCATCAATTTTCCTCACTTTTTCCAACGGAATAGTTAAATGTTAGAGGCTGACGTTTGCGGATATGTGGCGTCAATGGTAGCAATACATCAATCTTTTCTAAATGAGCATGTAGTTTACTCTCCCAAGCTTCAACAAACTCATGAAGTTTTGTTTATGCAGTTTAGACAAATTCCATATTTTGAGGAGGAAAAAGTAACCACCTGTATTTCCAGACAAGTTTGCCCAGAGCTTTGGATCATCTGCATGTTTGGGGGAAACTTCAGACTTCTAGATAAAGTAGTGTTTTTAAATGGATTATTTGAAACCGGTGAGGTTTCTGCGTATACACCATGAGCGGTAGTGACCGTTCGGAGTGTTTTCTTCTGAATGAGCTTTGTGTGACGCCTCAACAAACTCTTCTTTTCAATATGAACGTGTTTTCCTCCTTGAAGGGCGGTTGTCTCTGTATCTGCTTTTGGTTTTAGTTCTGGGAGTCCCGTAGTCCAAATGCGCCGCGGTTGCATCGGCTCGTTGGCTCGCTTCACAAAATTGAGGCGACCGACCGTTAAGCGCCTCCATCACTCGCGCCATCTTGCAAATGTAGCCGAAGTTCTAAGCTGTGTCCTCCTGCCATCCCCTCAATCGTAGGCTGACGAAATTGACGTCATCGTCGGCAAGGACCGTGAGGCCTTCTTCACCAACGGGCTGACCCTAGGGAAAAAGAAATGCTCCGTGATCAGAGACAGCCTGCAGGTCGATGGAGACTGGACTATGGACATCAGGACGAAGAGTCAAGGAGGGGAGCCAACATACAATGTTTCCGTAGGCAGAGCTGGCAAAGGTAAACTCTTGTTGCTTGCAAATGAACACACATACGCTTTACATATGTAAACGTGCAAAATGCTTATGCTTGCCAATACATAAATGCCAACCGTCCCTAAGGAGTGGGCAGTTAAGACTGGAGGCCAGTCACTGTTCGTGTTTGTTTGCCAGCACATTTGAATTTGGATGGTGGCTTTTATGTATTGTTTTTATTACAGTGTTGCAGTTTTTGTTCCTGTCTTCAGTGTTCTAGTTTAAATTCTTATGTGTAAAGTTTATGGGGGAGGGGGTCCTAGAAGATTCCAGAACGTCCTGGAAGTTCTACTCCGCATTTAAAGTGAATGAAGAATGTTCTTGAAAACGGATACATTTCATAATGTTGTCCTGAGCACAAAAGCGACGTATTTGTAGAATAGCCATTTTCTATTGATTGTGGGCATTAAGGGATTATGGGAAAACACACTTTGTACCCAGGAACAAAAATAAAACACGGTTATGTAGTTTTATAGATAATCTGTGTAGATTAAAGACTTGTTTTTTGATGTGTTGCCTAAAAATGTAATCGTATGCCTGCTCATACTAAGCCACCAGGGATCTTTTTAGAATTTTTTGAAAGGATGACCATCACTACCGTAAATACGTCCCTCGTAGGAACGTTTACACCGAAGGTCATCTTGAATTGACAAGTTTGCCATATGTGCGAAGACGTGTGCATACTCTCATACAGTCTGCCTTTGTGGGCCTCATTCTGATTGTCAGTAGTCGCTGACGGTAAAGGTATGATTCGAAACCAGCGGGTATGAGGCTGTTTTCGTCTTTCCTTCCACCCCCACCGTCCTGTGCTTTCCTCTTTATTTTACTTAACCACCTTAACTTAAGATCACTGCTGTGCACGTACGGGCCGCTGAGTTTTCTAAACCAAAGAAACGTAAGTGTTTAAGAAATTCAGTGTACAGTTTTTATTTAAACATTTGGCGGTCAGTTTGGAAATATTAAAAAAAAAAAAAACATTTATGCGCAACTTAAAAGTACAATTTTCTTTTGAAGAAATTCGATGTATAGTTTTTATTTAGAGGCTAAAGGTGACGACATGGAGGCGGTGCTCTGACTCAGCTTTTTTTTTTCCTTTTTTAACATTGAAATTTGTTCACTGTGCATAACCCTGCTCGGTCATACAGCCAGCGTTTATTTTTTGCCCCTGACTCACCTGGCAATTGGCAGTTTGCTGCAGATGATGGAATTAACCCCCACGAGATCACGAACTTCTGAGGTTCTGGATCCCGAGTATTAGATATAGTCTTTGCTTCCTTTGCTAATCAGTATGACCATCGGACCAAAGTGCTAAACTTAACTTCGGATTTGCAGACTCATGCGGACGTCCCAGATGGTGGATGCCACTGCAGCAATAATCCTTCCTTTCCAAAACGGAGCAGACAGTCCATGCACAGTGGGCTAAACCCAAAACAGCTTTGTGCAGCCTTAATGTGGCCACAATAGTCGTATCTGCTCACGTGCCACCAACTGCATCCATACACCGGGCCACTTCTGGAGTCCCTGGGCTTATCCGAAGGGTTTCCCCAATTCGTTAACGAACGAGGGCTTCACAGACGCGTCCGGCGTGAAGTTGCAATCGGAGCGCGGTTTTCAAAAGGCAAATCTGTAGGGGTCACGTAAACAATGCGGTGCTTGTCAATTGGAGCCCAACCATAACTTGCAGTTGGATATTCTCCCCCAAAATATTGGTCCCAACCTATGTTTGAATTTGATTGGACAAATGGTTTGAAGCCTTTAAATCCCTGGAAAGAGAAGCCAGGACTCCAGGAGGACGTGACCTTGACGTGTCTCGTAGGACTGCTCGATCATTCGCAGAGATCGTTAATCTCGATAGTTTCGGACCGTGTCAAGGTACTGATCGTTCTGCACGATTGCTTGTTGACCGCTCACGTTAAAGGCGAAAGGTCTGCAAAGTGAATGTTAAACTTCAAGTAGAATTCAACTGGAAAATCCAGCGAAGGCGCCAGCATTAGCCCCGATCGGCTCAAAGGGCGTGGCCCCGAAACGCAGCACAATCGCTTTCATCTCTGGTGTTTGTCCGACTTCAACCGCAATCGGACATTCATACCAGATTCACTGCACAGCACAGGTCTAAAGTGTCTTTGACCTTCGGCATTTGACACGTCCTGATAAGAGAATCGTTGCAAGAGACGAGAAGGAAGAGCTTTGCCTTCCAAAAACCGTAAACACATTAAAAGGTAAAATTAAAAATAATAAACATAATTAGAAATGTTTTTTTTTTTAAATAAATAATTAGGGGAATTTTTTTTTTAATAAAATTGATTAGAAAAAGATTTATTTAAAAATAAATATTTAAATAAAGTTTTTTGAAAATTTGTATTTTTATAAATAAATAATAATGATTAGAAAAATAAATAAATCTTTTAAAAAAATAAATATATTTTAATTCGTAACATAAATACAATAATTTCAAAAAATAAATTTATAAAGCTTTATGTAAAAAAAATTAGCATTATGATTGCTCTAAAGTAAAGGTGGTGTGTAAACTTTCCTCATGGCACTTGCTACCCCCTCCCCTTCTCTGGTGGTCTTGGGGGAACCCCCCTCTTGCATCCTCTTTCCTATGCTTTTAAAACACATCTCTCGATCGGGTGTCCAACTCTTCTTTACCCAGGTCTCACCAACTGTCGCTTCTCCGTTCCGCCAAAGGCATGGGCATGCATACACTTGACTCACAGCTGCTGACTATTTCTCTTTTTCTCCTGTTTATACTTGTAAGTTTTTGTTTTTTTTTACCCCCTAACCAGCACCACTTCTCAACTGTCTCTCTCTCTCTCTCTCTCTCTCTCTCTCTCCCCCCCTCCCTTCTCTCTCTCTTTTTCTCTCGCTGTCTTTCTCTCTGCTCTTCTCTTCTCTTCCAGTCTTGGTTCTTGTAATGGGCAAAGAAGGGGTCCATGGAGGCGGATTGAATAAGAAGGCATACTCAATGGCAAAGTACTTGAGGGATTCAGGGTTCTAACGTAACCGCAGCCTGTTTTAGCTTCAATTTGAGGGACAGAAAGACGAGAGGTTTGCTGTTAAGCTTTCTCCTTCGAGCAGTTAAATGTCTTGGAAAAATTTAATAGCAATCGAGAGAGGAATGGTGGTAAGATCCTATAACGTTCCCCGTGTTACGGGGGGATAAAGACTTTTTCTTTCTTTCTTTTTCTTTTCGTTCTTTTTTTTCAATTTCGTTCATTTTTGTCTATTCCCCCCCCTCCCCTCTTTTCTCCCCCATCATCTCCCCCACCCCACCCCACCCCATATGTACCTCCAGTATTGGTTTTAGTCATGGGAAAGGAAGGTACCCACGGAGGACAGCTAAACAAGAAATCATTTCTCATGGCCGAGTACCTGAGGAAAGTTGGATACTGAAGAAGCCCTTAACCCATCCATCCACACAGCAGCTCACTGTAACACACGCCTCCCTGACCCCGCCCCCTTCCCCCCTCACTTTTTTTTTTCTTCGTCGCCTCTACAGCACTTCAAGATACAGTTTAGCGGATGCATCGTCGTCGTCTCCCCCGCCCACAAAACCCACCCACCCAACCACCCCGGTCCTTTCCGCCGTTCCACCGTCCCGTCCGTTCACCACGCCATCTGCCCCCCCCCACCCCATGTAGTGCCACAGAGAAACGAGCATGTTGGTTTTCCGAAGGCTTAAGTAAAAACGCAACACCCGTACGTCAGCCGAAGTCACAGCATTAAGAATAACCAAATCGGACACCACCACCCCGCATCGGAATGCCACACAAAGTCGCTGTCCAGTTTTCCTGAGGCACTAAGCGGTCCAACTTTTCCCAAGATCGACGCCTCTTCAAGTGCTTCGAGCCTTGCTGAGCTGTTTTTGTTTTTTGTTTGTTTTTTTTTTCTTCCCTCCCCGGTGTGTCTTCCTCTTGTACACAGCATGCCCAGGAAGGGGAACCGTGCATGCGTATCTTTCAGCATAATGTCACCGTCGTCCCGGCAACGTTAAACTTGCTAGCCCCCGCCCCCACCCCCCCACGCACACAACGTTTAAATTTTTTTGTCTTTTCACAAATCGGAAACACCGCTGGCTTCACACTCACGGTCACATTTTTTAAATCCTTACCCAACCCCCCACCCCCAAAAAAACCCCCTTTTGAACATGCCA
>JBBPDA010000013.1:7111596-7125892 GCA_037974385.1 Arnoldichthys spilopterus | reverse complement strand
CTTATCCATAACACACACGCCTCTTTTTATTTTTATTTTAATTCCATCAGATGCTTTTGCTGTTGTACTTGGATGTGGTCTTGTAAGTCCTTGGTGTAATGTCGGATTTTTTTTCGTTTTTTTTATTTTTATTTTTTTTTTGCTCTCTTCGAGTGTCACGGCAGATCAGCATTTACGATTTCCGGCTTAGAAAAATCGAAGTAATAATAAAAAATGAAGAAAAAGAAGACGAAGGAAAAAAAAAACAATCTAATCGCCTTTCTGGAGCATTCACATCCTGGACTTTGTAAGGACATTCCACCTGCTACTATAGCTCAGCCACTTAAAAAAAAAAAAAGTGTTTGCCAGCTGTGATTTTTGTCCTTTTTTTGTAAGCACTGCCCTCCCAATGTAATCTGGTTGTCTTTCTTTTTTTTCTTTCTTTTTTTTTTTTCCCCCGATAGGACCAATTTTTTTTCCCTTCTCTTGCATCCTGGGGGATTAACAGAACTGCTACCCGTTTATCGAAGGATGACCGCTAGGCCCATCCGTCGCTGATGTTAGAACACTAAAAATTCAACACTTCAGATACACAACGTTCCACTAACTCTCGCGACGAAACACTATTAATAACGCCGTTGACGTTTTTCGGGGGAGGGGGGAGGGAAAGCTCTAACGGTGAAACCACTCGGGATTCGTTTGGTTTCTTTTCCTCACGAACGTCTTTGGGTTGACGAACGTCTCATCGTTAACGTCTGGTCACCACAATTTCCTCAGCACCCTTTCAACCCCCCATGATCCATGATGGGTTTTTTTTTTTTTTTTTTTTCTTCCCAGCAGCCGAAAAAACATTCGGAATTCATTACCTTGTGCTTTTACTTGACTGTGACGTATCAACTGTCCATAGCACGGTACAAATATTTTCATGAAATAGGCAAAAAGACAAGTTTAAAAAAGGAAAAAGAAAAAAAAAAAACCTGCATACACTAAATTTTCTGGGTTATGGTGGTATTAGTTGGTGGGGGGTGTTTGGGGAGGGGGGGAGAGGAGACCACTAGTCAGTTGTATTGTGGAAACTTAATCCAAAAAAATAATTAAAAAAAAAAGCTGTGTATCCTGTGCCATAACGTAGATCTGATCTGTTGCTACTGTGAGCTGGATTTTAAGCCGCCGCCTTGTTAAGGAGTCAATTCTCGAACGGCACCTCATTCGGGGATATTCGGGCGTCAATTCGAACCCTCCAGGGCTTGTGGAATATGTACAGATTAAAAGTGAAACATGTCGACGAAAAACCATGCTCATCTCGCTCCCTTCTTTCACACTCCCTGAATATTAGACCAGCCGATTATACGACTCGATTTGCGTGGGGGGGGGAAGAGAAAAAAATGCCATGAATTAACCACCTTGTTTACAGACAGATCAAATAAATCTATTCCAACCAGATGCACCCGGGTTTTTCGTCCTTTTTTGTTGTTTTTTTGGGTTCCTCCCTCACTCTCAACTGGGAAAGTCTCATTCCTATGGTTCGTGTCGTCAAAGACGAAGGGACGTGTAGAAACGGGCCGACGTCGATGCAAGTCAGCAGCGGCTTCGGCATAAAACGGCATTTCTTTACCCGGCGTCCCGTCTCCCAGCACAATAGCGGTCAGTTTATTTCCACCCCCAGTGGAGCTCTGATCCTGTGAAGTAGTGCATCTAAATGAGAAGTTGTCCCAATCGTGGTTCAGTTTAGGCTTGGGGCCCAAGAGCTTCTCTGTTGGAACAGCGTCTAGTCTTTCAAGTCTGCGAGGGAGCTTTTAGAGGAACCGGACGTCTGGTTCCATTCACGTTCATTGTAGAGTGAGCAGACTGGAGACGCGTCTCTGGAATAATCCATTCGTACTTGTTTATTCGGGGGGGGGGTGGGGGGGTGGAATGACTAGTGGATAACCCCTTTTTAGGTGGGTTTAGAGCAGTCAGGCCAGAAGGGGGTGCTGAGATCTTTGGAATGAAGCTCGAGTTTACCAAGAGCTGCAGAGCTGTGACGAACTGACTGCTCTTGGGCTTCTAACGCAGGGTCGTTTGGCTGACGGCAGCGAAATCCCTTGTGCTTTTGAGTCCCTCAAAACCAGCCAATGTGAGGACAAGTTGATGGAAAGAACCCCAGAGTTCTCAACCGGTTTTCATTAAGTGTACTTTGCCGGTGGGGCAGTTCATTTTAGAGGGGAGGTCTGTTTGGGACGAGGCCAATTGTGCCCAACAGTGATCTGAAGCACTGGAGTTCCTAAATTAGCCCTCGTACCTGAAATTCCAGCTAGGGAATGCTTTTCTCTTTCTGTTTATCCCCCCCTCCTGTATTCAATGTAAATATTTGAATATTTTCCAGCTTCACTGCTTACGCGCTGTCGTCGGACCAGTTTTACTAGTTTTCCCTTTCTACCCACGTCTTGCTGGGCTAAAGGTTTGAAGCGTGAAAGTGCAGCAAAGCTAAACGTTCACGCATGTCAACGCTGATAAGAGTCCAAGCGAAAGTAGCAGTGTAGAAGTGGTGGAATAGCATTAAAAACGCACACATTTGAGCTTCACCCTTGTTTTAGCTTCACTTAAATGTTTTATTCTGCACTTTTCCGCTTTTTTGCTTCTCAGGCCTGTCACTCGGCCTGCTTTTGATCCCGCCCTCTCAGCAGTTCCAGCTCGAGCGAGTCACGCCCGCAGTAAGCAGTTTTGTCGGACTCCTTTATCAGGGCGGCGCTCGCTTGAGCGCTGGGGCTCCGAACAAGAGATTAAATAGGTAAATTTTGCCCAGGGGCCTGAACAACCAGGGTGAACGCTGGCCTGAAGTAGAGCTGGCTTAGAAAGATTAGAATGACCTTTTTTACTCGTGTGTTGGGACACAAACCGCAACCCCGCGCCCAGAATGAGATGTTAAAATCGGTTGATTCAATCTGTGTCTCGTGAACTATCCAGCGTCCTGGTTGGGACGTCCCGGAAGGCAAACGGGCAATTTATAAATAAATAGGTTTTTATTTAGCAAAAGTGATTTAAGTGCATAATAAAGTGATGAAGGGGGACGATGTAGTTGCGCTGTGCTAAACTTAAGCAGGAATGAGGGTCAAATCCAACAGGGAATTTTGGGAAAATCTTACATACTCCTGATACATGTTTGGTGGGGTGGAAATACCATGAATTAACCACTTTGTTTACAGGCAAATCAAATAAATCTCTTCCAACCAGAACTTTGTGGATTTTGGAATTTTATTTTGTCCTTTTTCTTGTTGTGTTGAGAATCTTGAAAAACTTTAGCGTCACCGTGGGTCGGGTGTCGTTGAAGTGGGGGTGGGTATTATAGCACAATATTGCTATTTTGAGATTTCCTTGATTTTTAAAAAAAAAACTTATTCTAGAAAATCAGTGTAAATACAAATTTATTCACAATTTGTTCACTTAAACAGAATTTCATGTTTTATTTATTTTTTTAGTCCGGCTTAAGTACAAACCATATCAAGATCAGCTGAGAAAGGCAGATAGCGTCCACAGTTTATCGAGATAACGATGAATATAGTATTGCCCAGCTCTACGTTGAAGCAGCTGTTTCTCTGTATACTCAAGTGAAGTGACCTTTTGAGTGTGAACGCACCCAAGCACCACAATGATACGTGACCTCTGCATTTAACCCATCACACGTGGAGCAGCATGCCACCAACAGCGCCCGGGGAGCAGTGTAGCGGGACGGTACCTTGCTCAAGGGTACCTCAGTAGTTCCCGGGCCGGGACTCGAACCGGTGACCTTGAGGTCCCAAAGCCAGCGTCCTAACCACTAGGTTTTTTTTTTTTTTTTTACAGGGGATTAATATCTGCCTGTTCTACACTCTGAGCCTTGGTCGTCTGTCAGATCTGTTGCTTTTTTGCATAACCAGGATGGTCCCCTGTATAAGTGACTGTGTTGCGCTATATGGCACCAGCTATTTCCCTGAGTATTTTTACCTCCGCGGTTGAGCTGTAAAATTCATCCAGGCTGGAACCTGAGGTCACGGCAACAGCACACAACAGCCCTTTTACTTGCAAACCCACCAGCGTATGCACACGTGTTCGAGTTTTTGCATGTGTAATGGTGGTAGAACTGGAAAGTTTGCTTTAGGCACTACTTTGCCTCACAACGCCATGCGTGTCTCCACCATGGGGTTCATTTTAGGCCCAGAACTGCATTGTTGTAATGTTCCGTGTTTTTTTTTTTTTTTTTTTTTTTTACTGTTACCTGAAGTTGACTACAGCTTTCTCTTATTTGAAGCGTGAACTTTATCTTTTATTTTTTAATGCCTCGTATTTTAAGCTTAAACTTAGTTCCTCTTGGCTTTTAGTTTTAATTGAGTGTATTAATTTACAGACTTTTTTTGTGTATTTTTACAACTTATCCTATGTTTACACTTCCTGTAAAGCACTTGGAGCTGCGAATGTCTATATATGATACAAAATTAAACGTAAAAATAGAGCAAGGCAACTTTTTTTTTTACTGCGTTGTAGTAGTTCCACCATGTTCTACAGTGGTGGTGAACTCGACCCTCCTTCATGAAGTTCGAAGGTAAGATGGCAATGAAGACGCTGCCTGATGCCTGAGACGTTCTACTGGAGTCCGGAGAAGCATTTACACCGTTGCAGTTGTCGTTCACCCGATTACAAAAGTCTTTTTACAGTGTTTCTCCAGTAGTTCGGCTCCGAATCCTGCCAGTTTGCCCGTTCACTGGGATTTTACCTTGTGAGTAATTGACACACTTCTGTATGGTCGTTAACTGGTGTAGTTTAGTACCTAGGTGTCCACATCTGGACCCTGAATCCAGAATTTGCAGAATCTGGGTCTTCAGGGTCCCGATGTGAACACGTCTGGTTTAGGATGTAACAGGTTGTGGATGGAGGTTTGTGTTGGCAGGCCTCTCTGGCCTGTGGACATGAAGACACTAAGCAGCTCTTCATATCCTCGTTTACGCCATTCCTGAAAATACCCAGTTCTGTGCAGAAGTTTTGACCCCCCTGTGTTCATAGTTTAAAGCCATGTATCTGGGCAGTGCATCCAAAACACACGCTAACAGTGGAATCAATGCAAACGTACAGCAGGGAAAAGAATAAAGATCTGTGTGTAAACAGTTGATGGGGTGCGTGAGCTGTTTGATGACACAAGTTCGGCTCCAGGTTTCTCCTCCATGTCTCCAGCCGCTGCGTGGATGTGTGTGAGGCTCCATCAGCGCCTGATCTCATCTAATGAACGACTGAGCCCAAAGCAGAGATTTGATGGGAGCTGCAGTAACACTGGGCATCCACTAGGGGAGCTCTGGGAACGGTGATGCTCAACACTGATCCATCACTCTTTACTGTATTAATGTGTGTTTAATGTTGTAATAGTGGCTTTTTTTAGGAACCGCCCAGATAAGTGAGTGTTTTCTCAGGGGGTGAAGACTTTTGCACAGCACTGTACCATGAGATGGCGCCCGTCTCCGAATGAAATGCCTAAAAATTGATGACAAAGCGTTGCGTGATGAATTGATAAACATGTAGACTGAATATCCTCAACCTCAACTCTGCCTGGGTGCGATGTTCCCCAGATGTTCTTAAGCAGAACGTTCTCCTTCCAACCCACTTACAGCTGTTTTCAGAACATTCACCAGCATGACTTTTTAGGGAACTTTCTCACCGATACGCACCCATCAGTCAGAACATTAAGACCACCTGCCTAATACTTAGTGGGTCCCTTAGGCTGCTAAAACAGCTTTGAGTCTGGCACACCTTTCTATCAGAGTCAGCATCACTTTTTAAACCACAAGAGGGATCAGACCAGACTCCCCAAGTGCATCAGTGAGCCTCGGGGACCTGTGACCCAGTCGTTCTTCCTTGGATCACTTTTGGTAGGTTTGGACTACTGCACACCTGGAACACTCCATAAGCGCTGCCAATCTGGAGATCAGTCGCCTAGAACATCGCTTGTCAAAGTGTCTGAGATCCTTACGCGCCTGCCTCCAGCGCATCGACTTCAAGACCTGACTGTTCACTCGACCACACCGCCGCTGTGATGAAATTACTGGATGAACGTTGCTGCGAGCTCTTCTAAAAGTCCGAGGCGTAACGTCTGCAGGATTAGATGCACTTTGCTCTTTGTGTGTAAACATGTTTTTGTCTTATTGCACTCAAAATGCTCCACAGTCCGGCCGACATCTGAACCCAGCAACCGCCTTGAAATATTTAATCCATTTGACCGATGGTCCATTTCTTCTTGTTTAGACATGAATCGTTTGGATTAAACAGATCAAACTTTGATTCCATCATAGCGAGGCTCTGTCACCGGGGATAATGACCTTGTTTACTGTGGCCTGATGCAACGGCAGCACAATCCTGAGGCACACACACACTATAACTACTGTACTGGAGTGACCTTCAGGGCCTGCGGTGATGCGATCGGGTGGGATACTGGGGTCTGCGGTGAATGCGATTGGGTGGGATACTGGGGTCTGCGGTGAATGCAATTGGGTGGGATACTGGGGTCTGCGATGAATGCGATTGGGTGGGATACTGGGGTCTGAGGTAATGTGATTGGGTGGGATACTGGGGTCTGAGGTAATGTGATTGGGTGGGATACTGGGGTCTACGATGAATGCAATTGGGTGGGATACTGGGGTCTGCGGTGAATGCAATTGGGTGGGACACTGGGGTCTGCGGTGAATGCGATTGGGTGGGATACTGGGGTCTGAGAATGTAAATATAAAAAAATATTTAAAAAAAATATATATTTATATTTATGCATATATAATATTTGATATATTTTATGTATATATGATGTATATAATTACAGGCTTTATATAACTGGATCTTCTAGGCAGTTTCAGACCATGTAACTGCAATTTCTGGCAGTGAACAGGTGGCCCTGTAGGACTGAAGCTAGAGACCCCTGATGCAGTGAAATTCACTTTACAGTGGTCAGTAACGTGCCTAAGGTGAACATGCCGGATCTGCCGCCTGATGGCCTGCTGGAAGAAGCCTTCTGGGAAGCGACTGCTCTTGGCCCTAAAGCCTCTGGACCTCCTACCGCTCGGCAGCTGAGCAAACAGACCATGGCTCAAGTGGGTGGAGTCCTCAGTAATCCTCCTAGTCTTTAGACGGCGAGTGGCGGGGAGCTGCACCCTGGTAATGCACCACAGCTCTATGCTATGTTGAAGACGCTGACCCTTTGGTCCCGCTGATGGGGATGGGAGACGTCCTCCTGCTTGCTGAAGCCCATTACCAGCTCCTTGGTCTTGCACATGTTCTTTTCCAGGCACCAGTTTGCCAGGAAGCCAATCTGTGCTCTGTAGGCTGCCTCCTGTGTCGTCTGCATATGTAACAGTTACGCTGTCTGTCGTTGTCTTGTTCGCTTGTGTCAAGACTCTCCACAGTGGCGGCGAATGGAACCAGACGTCCGGTTCCTCGAAAAGCTCCTCACAGGCATGAACTGGCATGCCTTTTGCCCGAGACACTGTTCTACCAGAGTTTGGAGAAGCCTTTGGGCCAGAAACTAGACCCATTTATGGTGGCGGGATATATGCAGGCCACCCCATCGTGATTTTACCATCGTCAACATTCTATAGAATGTAATGAAGAGGTGCTTCACTGGGTGGGTGGGTGGTTGGGGGGGGGGAGTTCAGAGAGGACGTTCGGTTCCATTCACCACCACTGTAGAGAAGCCTGGCTGGGTATGTTTGAGCCATTTTGCGCCAGATCAACTGGAACGACTGTTTACATCTCGACCAGTCGACTTTTAAAACAAAATATTTACAAATTTAAATATTTAAAAAAGAAATAAAAATCTGTTGATGTCCTGCTGCTGTTCTCAGTGCTTTTTTTTGGGTCACTGCACGGCGCCTGTTCTACTGTGGTCAATGCAGTTTTGTAGTGTTTATTTATTTACTTAGGCGCCACTGTGTGAAGGACGCTCCGCTGACATCAGCCATTCTGTGTGGCACACCCTCAGGAAAAGGCAGAGTGTGCGTTGTCGGCAAACCATTCCTCACCCCCTGGTCGGTTTTGGGCACCCTGCTTCACGCCGACCAGAGACGACCGCTAATCTCGCAGAGGAGGCAAGAATGCTTGTGCGAGTCACTTTTTTACATATAGAGAGACCTACTCAGTATCAGGCAGGTGGTCCTAATGTTATGGCTGGTGATGACCATGGCAGGGTCCACCACCCAAACATTGCCTGTTCACTGTTGGTCCCCACTGTATGAGGGTCCAGCAGGAGCTGCAGATCAACCACGGACACAGAGTGAAGAAGCGAGGCAGATGGACCTGGTGCAGGACCTCTTCAGCCATAACATTAAAACCACCTGCCTAATTCTATTCCGTTGAAACTTCCCCTTGTAGAGGCATGGACTCCATAAGACCTCTGAAGCTATCTAGCAGATCCTGCTGTACGCACCGTGCGGCAGTGCCCTCATGGATCAGACATGGCCACAACATTTAGGTAGGTTCTACGTGTCAAAGGAACAAAGCAACCCAGCAGATCATTGCCCAGAACGTCACACACTCTCTGCCACCTTAGTCTAGTATATTTTGGTGACATCTCTTTTGCAGGTAAGTGCCACTCCTGGCCATCCACCCAGGGATGGCCCGTGGCATAGGCAACATAGGTGGTAATCTAGGGCACAAAATGCTGGGGGGTGGGGTGGGGTGGGGTTTATTTTGTTCCCTATAAGTGCGACTAGAAGGAGTTCAAATCATGAAGCTTACAATCAGATAGGGCCCGCCCCCCTGTGCCAGGATTGGCACATTTTCAGACACAGAAGCAGCTCATTGGTGAGCGTCTGGAAAGCTCGCCTAGGGCTTCCACCCGGCAGTACTTACAGCATTGCCTCGCTTGCAGATGCCTCGCCAGCCCCCGGGAAGAACATCCATGACGAGCAATGTCCTCACCTGCCTTCCTGCCATTTGTGTGCATGAGGCACGATGGCTTCGTGGGTTCCACACATGTCCGCTAGTCGTCCTTTGTGATGTTCCCCGGTAGCGAGTCGCTCCTGCAGGAAAACGGAAAACAAACAGCCACATCATGAGAACGCTGCTCTCTGCCGCGAGGTGCCTTGGTGGTGAAGTCAGCGTGGAGGAATTTGGCCATTTCCTCAGGCCTCGCATAGCTGAGGGGGAGTCAGCAGCAACTGATAGCGGGGCTAAGGCCTCGACTCTGTTGCCTTTAAAGGGCCCCTAGCATGGAAAAATGCCCTTCTTACTTTTTTTTTCATCTTTGGTATGTAAACACTGGTATTCCGGAATGTTCTGTTCACGCGCTCCGTACATGAAAAGCTAAGCCGGGAAAACGTCTCGTTTTTGATTGTGTTTTTGTGATGTCACAAAGGCAAAGCTGTTTACATATCCAACAGCGGTTCGACCTCATCCTGAAGTTACAGTGTTTGACCCGCGTCTCCTCCTTTGAACAAGGTAAAAAAAAAATAGTGAGTTTCCATGATCACGGGTCCTTTAAAGGCACAGCTAGCGAGAAAGCTGGTGAAATAGGCCTCTTATCACATGGAAGCACTGAAACCTGCATTACACACTAGAACACAGTATAAACTGGCTCCAGTGGCGTAAAACATCCTAAACATTAGGACCACTGACAGGTAAAGTGAGCAACATCGACTCTACTTGTTTCATTACATTGGCACGTGTCAGGGGGGTGGGATATATCAGGCAGTGAGTGAACAGTCAGTTCGACGAGAGTGTCCCAGGTGTGCAGTAGTCAGTACCTACTAGTGATCCAAGGAAGCCCGACTGCTGGGTCATGGGTGCCCGAGGCTTGCTGATGCATTTGCATATTATAGGATCTGATGTTGTAAATAGTAAAAAGTGAGTTTTACGCCCCCACTCACTCAACAGCAGTTTCTAGGCCTGATTCTATGCCTGGTTTGGCTGTGGCCTTCACAAAGGCGGTTCTCCTAGGGTTCTTTTGACCAAGGTACTATGTAGAACCATTTAAATATCTATATGGTTTAGTTTAAAGCCTCTTAGTGTCCTATATACACCAAATCTGTCATAACATTAAGACCACCTGCCTAATATTGAGTAGGTCCCACTTATTCTGCTGAAACAGCATCAGTGAGCCTCGGGTGCCCATTACCCACCAGTTATACTTTCTTGGATCACTTTTGGAAGGTACTAACTACTGCACACCTGTAAAACTCCACAAGACCTGCCGTTCTGGAGATGCTCTGACTATAGAATGTCGCTTATCAAAAGTGGCTCAGATCCTTACCCTCCATCAACCTCAAGACTGTTCACCTGCTGTTCACTATTTTGGAGATACAAGATTTTGTTCCAACAGCAACTATGGAGCCATGGACGCATGAAGATGTAGATGAGCCACTGCATCAGCTCCCCTGACCGTACAGGTGCTGCGGCGGATTCTGGAGCTTTTGTCAATGTGTTTTCAATGTTTCTTTAGTGATAGTTATATCTAGAACCATTTAAATATATGAAGATGAAGAAAGCTCATGTGCATGTTGAAGAATTAAAGAACTTTTTCAAAAAATATAGTTCCACTGTTGTTGAGCTTCTTTGCAATGAGCATCAGTGCTTTTAAGTAGAGACCAAAGGCTACATTCTGGTTAAGAGACGTCTTACAGTCTGGCCCTGGAAAAACTGACATGCATAGTTCGAGGGGGGGTGGGGTGGGGTATAGTCCATAAAGTATGGACACCGTTTGTAAAGTTTACAGAAACTTTTTTACAAGATGAATCTGGAATTGTATGTCTCTGTCAATATTCTCAGCAACATTAAGTAGCAATTGCACAAAACTCTTTATTTGTTCAATTTATTTGAGGTTTTATTTCGTAATTTATTATTTATTTATTTGTGTTTAAACAATTTATTGAAAAAGGAGTTAAAACTCAAATGCAGGATCTTACACTTGGATTCGTTTCTTTTCGTTGCCATATTTTGTCTTATATATATGTATAAATGACAAAAAAGTAGGCCAGACAGGTGGCGCAGTATGAGCCGACCTAATCACGGAGATCAGGATCCCTGCGCGTGGTGGAAGGCCACACCGGCTGCACCCGTTTTTCCGTCTGCGTCGACGTCTTTATCTTTACCAGGTGACCGTAATTACTTATAAACACCCCCACGACCGCCTCGTTGGCACCGTTTTACCAAAAAACCACTGTTGTGGCGGGGTGGTTTTTCTTTCTTTCCCTGCATCTTTGGAGAGAATGGACGTTGGGACCAACGTTGTACCATTTAAGAAGTTTCTGGGCACTGCAGTGACTGAAGGCAGCTCTTGTTGATGCCTTTTTCCCAAACAAAAGTTAAGTGAATTGAACCAAACTATCCGATCTGGCATTGGCCACATATAGGACCAGGCCTCTGAGCGGAGTGTAAACTTTTGCACGGGCTGTAGTGTGTGGTGTAGTGTAGCCTGCTTTGCTCGGCTTGGCTGCACTTTGGTTTGCCAGCGTGCAAACGGCATCTTCTCCAAATGGGGTGGAACAACAGTGTTGGCCTTCTCTGTTTACTCTTTGTTGGACTGAGCCCTCTGGGGCACTGTACCCCTTTGGGGGGTGAGGGGAGGCCCAAATTAGGGGACGTTTTAACCAGGAACACTCAGGAAAGTCTGGAAGGCCGTGAGAAGCCAGAGACTAAGGCGCGACCCGGAAAGCTCATTGTTGGATTGGACGGCAGCGCTCGTCGGGACTACAGTGATATTCCTGAGAGCTCTGGCAATGGCTCTCGCTCCGAATCGGGCTATCAGTCGGACCAGGCGGGTGAGTAACTCCGTAGGCATCTCCGGCATCTCCCACCCTTTGGTGGACACCCTCAGAATTGTTGAAGCCCTAGGCAAGACTTTTTCCCCAGGCTTCCCAATTGGAAGATGGCTGTCTTGCTGTTTGGCTTTTGTGAATTTATCTGGTCCCTCCACTCCCATCCTAGACTGGAGCGAGCTGCAACGGCTCCAGGGGTCCGTCTACGGCTTCGGCGTTCCCCGTTCCCCGGCAGTACAGCAGCTGCTCGGAATGAGGCCCGAGGTTGAGTGCGAAGACGACGCCATGACGCTGAAAGTTCATGGAGGAACTGGATCCTTTGCTTACGGTCTGCTTATTGACCGAGGTACGCGGCTCACGTCGAGAAGCTTCTAGTAGGGAGATTCACTGGTTCTGCATAAGTAAATTGGTTTTTATGGGAAACGGGTGTGTTCTGGAGAACCTGAACACGCTGGTTTCCACCGAACAGTGGTGATTGGAACCAAGGACTGGTTTTTCTCAACGCCACCCTTTTATGTACTACTTTATCGAGTGTAGCTGCATCTTCACAACCGTTTTGCCTTGAGCTATTGAAGGAACCAGATCCACGGTTCCATTCACCACCAGTCAGTAAGGTTCTCTAGAAGTGCAACCTCAGAAAGATATTCTTAAAGTGCTCATTGCTCGACATGGGTAGTGTCCGCAAAAAAAACTATGCTTTTTGCAGGCAGCGTTCCACCACTTCCCTTATCGAGAGTGCCTTTGGAATGTGGCCTTCACGTACAGAAGAGTAGGCGGGGCTCGGTCGTCGTTATACCCTACGATGGCTGTTATGTGGCGCATGAGGTATGTCAGCAGCCTTAAATTCAGCAGAACCTTTTAATTTGAGCCTTAAGCCTTAATGCGGTTCTTCACACTTGTTTTGTTAAGGGAACCAAAAATTCTCAGTCTCGTAACATGCACTCATCCTGGAGGGTCTAGCAATTTTTTGGTGATTCTTTTCACTAAAACCTGCAACAAGGTGTTTAAACCAAATGTCCTCAAGCAAAAGTCTTTAAAATGTAAAGGTTGTGTATATTGAAGTATTTTACTATATGAGTCGTTCTCTATGATAACCTCATGTGTGGTTTGATGAATTAAAGAAAATAAAGTGAGCCAACATTATGTAGCAATTAAACAATCATACATTTTATTTGTTTTTCTTTAATTGTATTAATTCTTTAAATTGTTTTTTTTATATTTAAGAAATTTTTATAAAATTTTATAAAATGTGCTGGCCCTCCAGAACCGCTCTTGTGGCATTGCACAGTAACACGGTTTTATTCTCGCTTAAGTCCTTAATTCTTGTTACTTTTCAGAGGGATGCTTACATTCTGCCGCTACGACTATGGGGGTTGCCAGCTAAAATGTACTGTCCCTCGTTACCTCGTGCTCCAAGTTCTCCCTCTGTCTCCTGTTATCCCAATGGCATGGTTGTGAAGACTCCAAACATTGCCACTGTTGAAGATCTATGGGTGAAAGGTAACAATGTGCATTTGCCCCTAACCATCTTCACTGTTTTCTGGCTTGGATTTTGACCGACTATTTCAAAACCTTCAGTTGAGAATGACTGGAAGCCGCTCCTGAAGGCGTCGTCTGAATGTGGCTTTAGCGTGGTGTCCCATTCCGAAGGCGTGGTCATTTCTGCGCCGTATAAGCCGTGCATGGTAGCAAAGGTATCCAGTATAGATCATATTCTTCAAAGCTGTAAAATGTCATTGGTTTCTTGCAATTTTTTGACCTTTTGCTCTCCTTTCAGGATGGGGTGTATTCCTTTCACATGGCTGCGGAAAGCGACTTTAAACTCTTCTGTCCCTCCCTTGTGCCTCATCTGCCCTTAAATCTGTCTCGTCCAGTTTCCAAAGATCAGAGTGTCAACATTGACGCAATCACACCTGCCAAGTTAATGCCAACTGATGCAAGTCCGTTCCCTGCTCGACGTCCAACGACGTGGCCATGGTTTGGTCGCCCACAACCTTTCAAGCCTGGTCCTGCTCTTAGACCACAGCTTGTACCGTCTAAATCCGGTTGGACGGATGTTCTGCCTACTTTAGTGCCAAAAACTACTGCTTCAACTGCCAAACCCCAGAAAGTTAATCAGATACATTATCCATACCTTCCTGTTGCTGGGTACCCTTTTTACGTTCTAAAACAGCCAACAGCTGAGCCAATGCATGAAGTTCCTGGTTTAACGCCAAAGCCTAAACCTGTGGCTGTTGGTCAAGCCTACACTAAAAAGCCAGGGAAACCTACTAGGCCAGCTTCTGGGTCTGTTCCTACATCTGTGCCTGCTCCTTCTTCCAAAGTGGAAGCACCTAGTTTTGTGGGAAAGACTAGCTTTTACCCGGTAGTTACGCAAATGCTGCCTGGATTTGTCATTTCAGAGGGATCACCGCATGACCAATACCAACATTCACAGAGTCCTGGCATTTTGCCCACAGCTGTTCCTTCTAAATCATCTGGTCCCTCTGAAATTGGTGGTGAAATGGGTTCTCCTTACCAGGCTGTTTTTGGCCAAGGACCTTGGTGGCCTTCTCCTCCCCTGTATCTGCAGAGGC
>JBBPDA010000013.1:7078754-7102981 GCA_037974385.1 Arnoldichthys spilopterus | reverse complement strand
TAAACTGTTTTCTACTGCCAGACACTTTACACTGTTTAAATTGTTTTACTAATCCCAGACAGTTTACACTGTTTAAACTGTTTTCTACTGCCAGACACTTTACACTGTTTAAATTGTTTTACTAATCCCAGGCACTTTACACTGTTTAAACTGTTTACTACTCCCAGACACTTTACACTGTTTAAACCGTTTACTACTTCAGACACTTTACACTGTTTAAATTGTTTTATTAATCCCAGACACTTTACACTGTTTACACTGTCTATTACTGCCAGACACTTTACACCCTTTACAATATTTTATTTACTATAATATTAATCTGTTTAACTTTAATTGGTCTTTCTCTCATGTGGTGTGATTTTTTTCAGATCTGTTGAGACATTTGCTTCCAACTTCAATACCAGAACTTGGGTATTTAACATTGATGTTATTGCTGCAACAGGACACTAAACTACATTTTTATAAAGAACAGTTAAAACTAAACTATACCTAACTTGTGTGTAAAGTTAAAACTAGCCTGTGGCCCTATGTAAACAAACAACAACAAAAAAGTACAGTAATAAAAGTTTACATAAATGGTAAAAATACTTAATTTCCCGAAGGAACCTTCCCAAGGGATTAATAAAGTTTTAATCTATCTTTTAATCTATCTAAAAACATAAATATTATTATTATGAATATAAAAAGTTTTTAAAATAATTTTAATATGTATAATTTAATTATAAAACACAGTGCAGTTCTATGTTTATTTACAATATGATGTATTTTTAATATATGTAAATGAATATATATGCTAAATTAGAGCACAAAAATGACTTCTCTGTTTTTATGTATATAAACATATACATTTAAAAAGATATAAAATCTATAAATATCAATATTAAGTATATAAACTTAAAAATGTTTTTTTTGTTTTGTTTTTAGGGGTGTATTTTGTGTGTAAGATGTAAAAAAACCACCCTGCATTTAAAATATGATGTCATTTTTAGTGTACGTAGCTAAATATTTATGCTACAACTGTTTTCTGGTTATAGCCATAGCTGCCCTGTACTGTTCCCCGGGTCGCTGCACTATCCCCACCGTACCCTGGTGGAGACCTTGATGTCCTCGATCTGGTTCAGGGTGTACTTGTAGCCGTGAGAGTGCTGAGCGTTGATGTAGTCCAGGGCCACCTGTGCGGCGGCCTGAGCCTCTGGGGAGTCGCAGGCCGGCATGGTGACGTTGGGCACCAGCAGCACCTGGGCCCGGGAGCCCACCAGCAGGAGGCCGAGGACGACGAGGGCAACCTGGAGCTTCATGGCGGTGAGTTGCTGCAGGAGAAACCGTGTTCTGTCCAGTCACTTGTTTTCAGTGGCCAAGCGTCTGGCCCATTTGCCATTTATACCCCGCACTTTACCCTTCGCGCGCAGGCAGGGTAAATACCACCGCATGGAACCAGGGTTGTGCAAAGTGCGGGGGAGGCCTGAGGCAACAGAACGAGGGCAGCGTCAGGATGTTTGTAGAATGATAGCAGTGCGAAGATACACCCCCCACCCCCCCACACACACACATACACATCAAGACCTCGTCTTCTTCTTCTTCTTTACTTTAGGCGCTGAAGGCTAACGTGGCTAACACCTAATGGAAGCATGGCACGAACTTACACACAGTAATTCCTTACACACTTGCCTATGCGGTTTCGGACCCTGTCTGACTAACCGCTATCTACAAACATGGGCTGAAGTATGTTTAGCTAGGCAAAGGTAGTATTGTGGAGTGCTCCCGGTGTGCAGTAGTTTGTACCTACCAAAAGTGACCCAAGGAAGGACAACCAAGAGGCATGGGCGCCCGAGGCTCACTGATGCATGTGGGTTTAAGAAGTCATGCTGGCTCTGAGAGAAAGGGGTCAGAACGCACAGCTGCACCACGTTCAGAGTTGTGTCAGCAGCGGGAGGGACACACTCAGGATTAGGGCAGGTGGTCTTAATGTTATGGCTGATGGTCCTGAAGCTTCTGGGATTGGTGTTTTTTTCCCCCTCTGCTCGTGTCCGGGAGCGTGTTGGCTGTTTACAGTGCAGGACGGTCACCGCTGCCCTCTGGTCCAGCCGTGTAGGCAGAGTAAACAGTATGTTCACGACTGGACGTCTGACAGATGTCATTTCAGGTCTCGGACAATGTTTTTTCGTAGATAACGTCCAGGGCCATCGAGTTCAGTCCCACATACACAACGACCACCGTGGGGGTGAACGTATGGAAGAAAACAGGGACTCGTTAGCCCTTGGGTTTCTGTTCGAATTAAAACAAGTGCCTTTTCCCACAGCCTGCTCAGCATCACTGGGGGCAACAGTGCTGTAATCCAACCCCGGGGGTGTTGCGAGGCCTGTTGTAAGGATTACATCCTATTTACAATTATTTTAATATTGTATTATATGCCTTTAGATTAATACCCTGTTATTTCTAACTGAGGCTTTTATGTGTGTTCTGCATTTTTCTGTATGTATGCTGCTGGAACACCCACATTTTCTTCACAGGATAGATAAAGTGTTATTGCATCTTATCTTTTTGTTTATTATTATTATTTTACCATTTTATCTTCTTACTTTAATTATATCTTGTGTGTATATATTTTATTTGACCTTCTCTTCTATTTTGTTTTATTTTATCCTATTTTTTTCATTATCTTATGTAATTTTGTCCTTTCATATTTTTTTCCTTAATGTATTTTTCTAATTTTAGCTTATCATTTTAAAATAGTTTTTTTTTTATCTTGTCTTATTTTAGCTGGGGTGGGGTGTGTGTGTGTGTGTGTGTGTGTGTGTGTGTGGATATCTGTCCACCTACAGATCCACAGAAACCTGTGTCTATCTTTCCGCACCCTCCTCCCCACCACCCAGGCACCACAGTTTACACCAAGACCCCCTAGTTAAGGATTAGCCCCCCAGTTGTACAAAGGTTGTGATATAAGCCTTTAATTGGCACAAATGTAGGAAAATGATGTGTCTCTGGAAGTGAGTTTATTACAAGAGGACGAAAGTTTGGTGGACAGATGTTAAGTGCTGCTGTTTGCCCTCCAGTCTTGTAAGTGGCACTCTGTGGACAGGGCTGGGGGAATCGATTCCGATGTAGTTCTCCTCTGGTCCACCAGGGGGTGCCCTTGTATGAAGCTCAACGACAGGCCGGCCCTGCTCGTTCAGAACCACCAGCACTTTGCCTTTTAAGGTAAAAGAGGCCAGTTTTAGAGGCTGCAGTGAACCTTACAGGGCTCAGAGGGCAGACATACCCAGAGCATGACCGTGCTTCACCACACGCTCAGAAACATCCGGAGAGTTTACACCAAGCAAACCCGAAGGACACTCTTCCGCGAGATATTCTTTAAAATCGCGCAGGGGTTTGTGGTGAGGAAAACGTTGTAATCATGTGATCCCGGGCTTCAGAAATGCAGGGCATTTTAGACTTAAAGCTGGTCTGCACAGAAGGAACTGTACTACACTCTGAGGAGCTCCCTGCCTTTACTCGCTGGCCACTTTATCGGAAACACCCACCCGGTGCGTCCACTCGCTGGCCACTTTATCAGAAACACCTCCTTAGGTTTCCACTCGCTGGCCACTTTATCAGAAACACCTCCTTGTGCTTCCACTCGCTGCCCACTTTATTAGAAACACCCACCTTGAGCATCCACTCACTGGCCACTTTATTGGAAGCATCTGCCTTGTGCTTTCATTCACTGGCCACTTTTTTAGAAATGACCCCTTGTGTTTCCACTTGCTGGCCACTTTATCAGAAACACCCACTTTGAGCTTCCCCTCACTGGCCACTTTATTGGAAACACCACACCCTTTTTCTTCCACTTGCTGGTCACTTTATTAGAAACAACCACTTTGTGCTTTCACTTACTGGCCACTTTATTAGAAACACCATCCTTGTGCTTTCATTCACTGGCCACTTTATTAAAAACACCCACTTTGTGCTTTTACTCACTGTGCACTTTATTGGAAACACCTGCCTTGTGCTTCCACTCACTGGCCACTTTATCAGAAATATCAACCTTGTGCTTCCACTCACTGGCCACTTTATCAGAAATATCAACCTTGTGCTTTTATTCACTGGCCACTTTATTAGAAACACAATTTCCCTTTATTTCAGGTGCAACACATTTATCACATAAACAATACATGGCCTGAACTGAACCACTTTGAACCTCATGTGGTATCAGAGGATGCAATGGATGATGCACCAGGGAATCCACTGGGTGGGTGTGTCCCTTGATATACAGAAGAAGGGATGAGTCATTTTAAAAGCGACGTTCTGGGCTTGAACCCAGAGTGGGGGCACAAATGTGTTGGAGATGAGGTGCATCCCTGCCAAAAGCTCCATATCGCACGTGTTGTTCCTGTCTGAACACTGTCGGTTCTTGGGCAGTGCTCAGGTTCGCTGGTGATTTTCAGGTGGGACGAGTGGCACACATTTCCCTCAAATGGCCCCCATTAGGCTAGGGGCCATATCTACTCGACCTCTGAACTTCCATAGACTGCTCGCTTTGTGTCAATGGGCATCTGGTGTCTCACAAGCCCATCTGTCCGGCATCCACTCCAAACAATTCAGTACTAGTTGAGCAATGCGGGTTCTCCCGCCCCTGAGCTGCTGTTTGCTGAGGCTTATTCATCGTTGGCTGCATTCCACTCGATCTCGGGGTCGTCGTCCAGACGCAGGATCAAGTAGGAGAGCAGCTGGAAGATGTTCTGCCACAGGAGCAGGAAGATGTAGAGGTAGAAGTCACTGACATCGATTTGACAGTGCTCCCCTGCAAAGCTCATCTCACACATGCACTGGAACTTGTTGAGTAGGTTGCGGCAGAAGCCTCCATTCAGGCAGGGGTTGGAGGCGCATTCGTCTAGCTCCATCTCGCACCTACAACACAGAAGCTCTCAGAAATGTACAATGTACAATAGCTTGAATGTGAAGTGACTGTTTGTCAAGCACCATAACGAAATTCGACCTCTGCATTAAACCCATCACATGTGCAGACGTGGAGCAGTGTAGCGGTACGATACCATGCTCGAGGGAATCTCAGTGGTGTCTGGGTTGGGACTTGAACCAGTGACCTTCAGTTCACTAGGGCAAGATCCTAACCTCAGTCCTCCACTGCCCAATCAAGCAAAACCACTAACACTGGAAGGGTTAAGATAAGCAGGTGATCATGTAAAGGTCCACCTCAGTGTTATGCAGTTGGAAGAGAATGTTAACCAATTTTGTTACGTCAGCCCTATGCGGTAATGGGGGGAGAGGGAGGGCCACTTCAGAGGAAGCAAAGCCAATTGAACTCTCTTGGACTCCCACCTATGGATGGCTGTGACATCACTGTGGCTCAAACTTGCAATCACCCGCTTAGACATTTGCACCAATCAAAAGCCCCCGTGTTTTCTTTTAAATGAGCCGATGTCCTGATTATTTTACACATCTGTTACAGATTTAAGAACCCTCTTACCAGTGTTCCTGTGGTTCAGTGGTTCTCAAACACATCCTCAGGGACCTTTCAGATAGCTGACATTAGGTGCTTTCCGAATAAAGAAACTTTTTCATAGTCCTTAGAACCATTGGAGGAAATTTCCCCATTTTTGTGTGTTCTCACCTGAGAGAACAATTATCCCCATTAGTTCCAATGAAAGTGTACAGTGATTTGTCCAGACCAAAGTGTACAGGGATTGGTCCAGACCAAAGTGTATTGTTATTGGTATGATGAACGTGTACGATGACTGGTCCAGATGAAAGTGTACGATGATCAGTCCAAATTAAAGTGTATGATGATTGGTCCAGATGAAAATGTACTGTGTCCAGATAAAAGTGTATGATGATTGGTCCAGATGAAAGTGTAAGATCATTGGTCCAGACCAAAGTGTACAGGGATTGTCCAGACCAAACTCTAAGATGATTGGTTCAGATTTAAGTGTACGATGATTGATCCAGATGAAAGTGTATGGTAATCGGCCCAGATTAAAATGAATAGGGACTGGTCCAGATGAAAATGTCATAAAACAATGGCTCTTAGCTATAAAAACTGGGTAACACGAAAAGATGGATGGACAGTGAAGTCCAGGCTTTATTGAGCTGATATGTGACAGAGGAACTACTGTGTGGTTTTGACGTTTTTAAGAGCTCCAATCATGGCTCCTCCATATTCTCCTATGCAGACACTATAACAGCCATCGGCCGACTTGCGTCACTGCAGCGTTCCTACTGCCGGTGAGAAAGCAAACAGAACGAACTTCCTTTAAAGGTGTGTAGTTCTCAGGGAAGAAACACAGTGGGTAGATTCTCTGTCCCTGTCTGGTGCAAAAGACTTATTCTATCCCTATGTGTTGCAAAAATCTGGAAGTCTGGGCATCCTTAAGGACCAGTTTGAGAACCACTGTTGTATAGTGCTTTAAATGGATGATCTGTTATATCAGTTTTGGCTCAGTTAGTTAAATAAATAACCATTCAGTGTTTATCATTTGAATAAATACTGTAACTGTGCCCAGTTCTCACCACTGTCCAGTGAAACCAGGCAGACAATCACACGTGTCCTCCAAAGTCGAGCAGTTCCCACCATTAAAGCAGCTATAATTCCACCTCTCGTTCCCACACACAGAAACCGGCAACTTCGGATACCTAGGAGAGGCCATAACAGCTCACAGCAATATGTAAAACACTTCGTTGCTCTGACATTTGAAACCTCAGATGAAACTGAAGCATTAAGTGATGTGGGCATATTGACTATAGATATCAGTCCATGCTGTTAAATGTGCTACTCACGGGATCCTGTCAATGTACCACGGAAGCTCTGGAAGTCTTTCTCTGAAAGAAACACTGAAAGATTATGTAAGGTCATGTGACCCCAAAGTGCCCAACATTCCCACCATCAACACACACTTCAGACTAGAGCAGCCGACCATTCTGAAGGTTATTCTGCATTATGTGTGAACGTCCCCTGCAAAATCCCTGTCACGGTTTTTTGTATAATTGCCTGGTTTTAGATTTTTAAGCCAAACACAGTTTTGCCACAGTTCGTGGCTCTCGTCATCATATAGGTATCCCTCCACAAACAGAACATGAATTTGCTGCAGCTACAACTAAGGCAAACCCATGCATTTAATTATTTTTGTATTAATTATATTTTTATTTCATTTGTCTTTTACTGTATTTTAAATATTATTGATATTTGAATTATATTGTATTTTTATAATAACAAAGAATTCCTAAAACACAACAGACAGACAGTTGACATAGGGCAGTTATGTGGTGAATGAAAAACAAGACCCAAAAGTAGAGTGTGTATGATTGGATATTACAATGAGTCTGTAGTATATAAAAATAATAAGTGAAAGCTGATATTGATATTATATCAGTATTAACAGATATTTTCTTAAAATGCTAACATTGGCATTGGACCAGTGTTTAGAGCGATATTTAATAATGCATTGATGGTGACACAATGTTTAGGTGACTCTGTGCTGAAGTACTTCCATTTATCCTAATTTTTAAGCGTATAGAAGCAAATACAAGTTCTATGTCTCAATTTCTGCATTTTTAAAAAGATTTAGCATTAGCGATACCTGACAATATTTTCTTGCAGTAAAAATGGGAAACTCTCTTGTTTTAAAACAATATTTCCATGCTGTAAATGAAATATGTGCACTCAGTGAGTGGTACAACTGAAAAACTGTATTTATGCTGAATTAGAAAACATGGGTCTCTTGACAGTAGCGTTATATATCCAAGATAGACGTAACAGTCAATAATTTTAAGATACACCCAGACATTAACACTGTGGGCCTTAACACAGTCATACTCACTTGCAGAGAGGTCCTGTTGTGTTCCTCGGGCAAAGGCAGGCGTACTGTTTGAGGCCTCTGAGGCAGGTGCCTCCGTTGCTGCACCTGTGCCCTGCGCACATGTCTACCTCTTCCTCACATCGCTGACCGGTGTATCCCATCTCGCACAAGCACTCGTAACCAGCAGAGACCACGCCGCAGGACCCGTGGACGCAAGGGTTCGAAGCGCAGGCGTCCACGTTCTCACAGGCCCGGCCAGCCCAGGGAGACAAGCACTGGCACTGGAAGAGGTCAAAGAGGTCCTGGCACTGCCCTCCGTTCTGGCAAGGGTTGGGTTTGCATACCTCGGACCCCTGGCAGCCTAAATGTGGACCTCCTGAAGTCCTTAGGAACTGTTCCTCCTGAGGCCTGGGCAGGTTGAGCTCCATCTGGCTGTAGAAAGGCAGTAAAAGGCTGCCGATCTCGACCAAACCCAGACACCCCTCAAGACTCGCCCAAGGCCCCGAACCTCCAAGGAGGATATCCACATCTTCCCTCAGGAAATCCAGATCTCCAGAGGCTACAGAAGATACCGAAGCCTCCTTCTGCTGCTGGTCCAATACTATGGTCCAAGTGGAATTCTGCAGTGCCGGATTGTCCATGCTCAGGACAGCACTGTGCCACTTTCCGTCGCTCACCGACGCCCGGCTCTGCACTCGCAGCAAGGGGGTGCTCTCTCCAACCTGCAGCCATCAAAATGACATTTGTGAAGACTGTGAAAATATAAAAGTTCCTGCTGACAACGAACAATTGTTAAAAAACACTTGTTAGTAGTGGGAGTAGCCAGAATTTTCTCGACCTTATTTAAAACAGCTTGATCCATTTAACAGGCAAGTGTGCATCATTCAGGCATGCAGTTAGGATCCACCAGAGCCAGTTTAGGGAGCTCTGTTCCAGCCACTGTCTGAAACATCACAGCTAAACTGCTAAGAAGGCCACCTTCTTCCACTGCTCCATGCTCCAGTTCTGACCCTTTCAGTAGCTCTTCAGTGGGATCGGACCAGATGAACTAGCCTTCGCTCCCTATGCTCATCAATGAGTTTCAGGTGTTCATGACCCTGGCACTGGTTCTCCTTGCTTGGAGATAACTGGGTACTAAGCACTGCATACTGGGAACCTGCACCACCAGAGCTGCTGTATTGGAGATGCTCTGACTCAGTTTGAGCCTCAGATCCTAACACTTACAATTTTTCCTGCTTACAACACACAAACTTAACTGACTGTTCTTATGCTGCCTAATATATCCCACCCCCCTGACAAGAGCCACTGTCACCTACTAGTGGTTTTAACTGTTGTGGCTGATTAGTGTTTATCTGGAATTTCTGGATATGGGTCATCATTCCTATGATGTCATGAATAATTATTTGTTCAAATAAAAATTTATTTCTAATTATTGTTATTTATGCTAATGTTTAGGTGACTCACATTTCTCTGGCTGTACTTTCAATTGAGGAATTCGTGGGATGTGGAATCCCCCTACTGCCCACTCTGTACTGGATGTTGGTAATTGGCCCCACACTGTAAGACACTATCATCCAGGCTGTTGGTGCTTGATCCTGGATCGGAGTTTTACTTTCTGGACCTGGAATCCCTGGAAAACTGTACTGCCTTAACAGATCAATGACTCAATGAATGATTTACTCCTACTGAGTGCGTTATTAGTTCATGGGCATTTGCGGTCTAGAGGTTTAGGACTTGCCCGTGTGATCAACAGGTCCCGGGTTCAAGTTCCAGCTAAGCGACTGTGAGGAACTCTTAAGCAAGGTACCGTCCTGCTACACTGCTCCCCGGGTGCTGTCGATGGCTGCCCACTGCTCCACATGTGATGGGTTAAATGCAGAGGTCACGTTTCCTTGTGATGGAGTGTGTTCACAACGACAAACGGTCACTTTGACCGTGTACATATTCACTGATGAACATGAAGCATCTAGTGCCTGACAGACCCGGTACTTGTTAGCTACATTAGCGCAAAAGTGAAAACACCAAACATGATGATGGCTACTGACAAACACTCAGTGACAACATCGTATACTCCAACCTGCAGCTCCAGGACCAGCCGTCCATCCTGGAGGGAGACTGTGACGCGCTCGGGCTCCCGCTCTGCATGAAGCAGGGTGGCGTCTCGCTTCCTCGTGCGGAAGCTCAAGGAGACACTGCTGAGGAACCGGCGTATTTTCCTGTTGCCTCTGTAGGTGATCACAGGGCTGTTCTCGCGGAGGGTCACATCTGTAACACCTGTAAAGCAGATAAAATACACTTTTACGCTTTCCCAAGCTTCTTTCCCTGATTTTCTGCCCAACAGCTAGGACCCAGGATCTTTCACACAAAGTGGCTTTTAAGAAGAAATTGCTGGTGACTGAGGCCCATTAGTCCTGCATGCAGTTGTTAGCAGGCCCGTTCGTGAGCACCCAGACAACATGCTGTGACTAATCCTGCACGGGTTAATCCTCGGCTCCCACAAATCCCGAGTCGTCCCGTCTCCAGACGTAATAATCACAGCAGATCTAAGCGACTGAACTGCGAGTGGATCAGTCCGTGCAAGAAAAGAATTTCGCTTTGCAAGTGTCTCTACATAAACGCCCTCCTTTTCTGTAGACCTCTGAGCAGAATGGAGAACGCACCCAATTGCAGAATCAAACAAAAAATATTTTAAATCAAATTTGAATTGAATTTGAATTTAAATATTTAAATGCAAGGCGGAACCTGAGGAATGCACCAAAATGCGAATTGAATGCTTTTGGCTACGGTGGCATTGCGGTTAAGGACCGAGAGCCATCTATAAGAAGATGGGAGCCTGGTTCGCTCATGTTTCTTTTTCACCCCCCACTTCTGCATATTCCATGTGTCACATCTAAATGATCGATTGACCCCCTAGAATTCCGGCTTTCTCTAACTGGCACATTAGGGCAGACGTATGGAAATAAGCTCTGTTCTGATTGGCTGCGCCTTATCATAAAGCAGTCCGAGCTGAAAGGCCCTTTAAACCAGTCAGATATTTTGTCACTATCCAAGAAAAAACGAGTATCTCCAAAAACTGCAGCTTTACAAGAGAAGGCAAGACGTTCCTCACTTCTAATGGAAGTTAACCCTTTAGTGTCCTGGTCAATTATGTGGTCGCGAGCATTTTAAGTCCCTCTATCTTACTGAACTTCACTCAACCTGACTCTTCCATCTCTACCACTTGGTTTAGGTCAGTTATGGTAAACCCCCCCACTGATTTCACTGTGCCTTTAATCAGTAGAGCTTTTCATTGAGCTTCCTCACCAGAAGTTAGACAGAGGCTGCTAGTAACAGGTGGTTCTGTTGCATTAACACACATTTGAGGACGTTTGATGGATTTGTCTGAGAAATTTTAAGAGAATCTGAGAATTTCATTAGATTTTTACTAATTTGTATTCAGAGTTTTACGATAAATAGAAATTCCGACAGTTTGATAGCAGTCTATATTTAAAAAAAACCTATGAGGTTGTTGAAAAAAAACAAACATTATTGTTATTATTGCTCCAAATGAATATAAAATGGAAGAAGATTTTAGAACAAATTATTTTGGAGAATTTCTATTGGTCTATCCGTCATGAACATCTCACACAGTGTAAAGGCTCAGCAGATGTGTCGAGGCAGGCATAATTAAAATAAAAAGAAAATAGAGATGCGTTGTTTTCTCTGTACAGCCACAATGTGTTTTGTTACATCACAAAAGCGATGAATTCAAGGCAGATCGTTCCGAGACACTAACGTTATTTACAAACTGCTTGAAAGAACTTTTGTGTTGTTTTATGTGACAAAAACATCTTGTGGTGGCCACTTTCCAGACCTACAGCTGGAGGTATATAGACTGTAGATGCTGAGAAGACGAGTGTAGAATCAAAAGCGTTTTCCCAACCTGATATATGTAAATGAGCTCTGTTCTGAATGGTTGTGCTTCTTAAAAAAAATAGTCCCTGCTGTAACACCCTTTATAACTTTAGCATGGACTTGCTGGGCCTGCTGTAGAACGAACAGGCAGATAGCGTAAAAACAATCGGACTTCTATAGTGCAGATCATCCTCATGCCACCAATATGTCTGCGGAAGCATGGACGCCACAAGACCTCTGAGGGTGTGCTGTGGTATCTGGAACCAAGACGTTAGCATCCTGCAAGTTGGAAGGTGAGGCCTCCGTGGATCCCACATCCCACAGTTGGGAAAGATCCAGGAAATTTGGAGGCCCCGTCAATACCCTAAACTCTTTTGCTCCTCTAAAGATTCTTGAGCAACTCTGGCGATATGACAGGGTGCACGGTGTCCTGCTGATAGAGGCCACTGCCATTACAGAGCACATTTTCCATGAAAGGGTGTAGCTGGTCTGCAGCAATGTGAAAATAAATGTGAAAGTAACATGAGCATTAATGACAGGACCCTGCGTTGTGGTACCACCTGTTCCCTGCCGGTCAGTAGTTTTATCACCTATACTTCAGAAAAACTACATCATTCCTGAACAAAGCCTGTTCTGCATTAAACTTACAGCATTTACTGTAATCGACCTGCTTAAATGACCTGTAAAAACTGGGTGCTGTTGAACGTTTGACCTGTATCGTACATTTTCTTCGATTTTTTGTGGTGAGGGTCGGTTTGCTGTTGGGGGAAATATGTCTGGAGTCATACTCACACTCAAAGCCCTGGCTGTGTGTTTGACAGGTCGTGGCAGGGGGACACGGAGACAGGTCACACCACTTCACCTCCTCACAGCGCCGCCCTGCTGTATTGGGGGGGCAACTGCAGGTAAAGTCGTCCCACATGGAGTAGCACACTCCACCATTCAGACAGGGGTTGTTCTGCGGGACAGAAAGGATAGTCTGTCATCATCCCCGGCATGATATAGAATAATATCTCGTGAAGCCACACTGTGACGCCTCGTTTTTTTTCAAAATGCCCACAATACAGATGATCATGTTGCTCATCAGCCTTTCAGGTGTTTTAGCCAAGAGTTGGGCCAAGAGTTTCAATATGTGTAAACATACAGTTTTGTAGAATGAAACTCTCATTGCACACTGTCTGTATTACTTGCAGATTGTTTGGAGGTTGTGTAATATGTGTGTTTTGGATCACAGGGAAGCTGGAGCCCTTCCAAGCTGACTATGGGCACGAGGTGTTCACGAGGCGAGGCTCAACCCATCACAGTGCAACACAGAGACAGACAACCATTTACACACGCACACCTACGGGTAAATTAGAGAGTCCAGTCAACCTACTGCAAACTTTGATCTGTGGGAGGAAACCGGGGAACCTGAAGGAAACACACGGCCACACAGGGAGAACTCACACACTTCACACAGAAAGGAACCAGTGGCCAGCCTAAGGACCTTTTAAACCAAGGGACTTTTTGCTGTGAGGCGACAGCACCAACCACAGGTCCTGTCATTTTTTAAGTTTCTATATAATATTTAATAAAAAATTTTAAAAATGAATTTAATATTAATTAAATGTTAAAAAAATTTATTTAATTATATATATATATATATATATATATTATATATATTGATATATTATATGTATATATATACAGTGCACAATAGTATATATATAGTAGATATTGTTTCTGTATTATTCTACTGGATTTAATTTGGTGTTCACACTTTCACCACCAATACATTTCTCTGTGGCATCTAGTGAAAGTGACTCTTTGTCATTGTGAACACACTCAAGCACCACAATGAAATGTGACCTCTGCATTTAACCCATCACATGTGCACACATGGAGCAGCGGGCAGCTACCAACAGCGCAGAGCAGTGTAGTGGAACGGTACGTTGATCAAGGGTACCTCAGTAGTGCCAGGGCCGGGACTCGACCCTGCGACCTTCAGGTTCCAAAGGCAGCGTCCTAACCACTAGGCCACTTGGTGAACAAAAATTCTCCCTATGATTCTAACCCTGATTTTGACTGATTTTGGCTTTTATTTATTTCATTTTTATTATTATTATTATTGGCAGATTTCTTCAAACGACAGGAAGCTTCTGAGTTGATTAGTATGGGACGTTTACATGATGTGAAGGTTGCTAACCCAAACCCCCAAACCGGTCCTCTAGGTCACCTGGGCAATTTGAGAACCACTGCTTTAAGGAACCATTAGCTGAAGATTCTTTTTGGAGCCAAAAGAGGTTCTTCCCTGGCACCAGCCCATAGAACCCTGTTTGGCACCTTTATTTTTAAGGGTGAATATTCTTGCATTTATGAACCTTGGATCCACACAGGAACATGAGCTATCCAGTCTTACATGGGACTCCTCTAAGTAGCCACGTGTGCTGAGAATAGCACCATGTGTTACTGTGCTGTGCCTGAGTTACGTAATCAGGTCGCTTACACTGCAGGCGTTATCTCCGGTGCAGCCGCGGCTGACCTCCACCATGTTCTCCAGGGTGTAGGAGCTGACCATGGTGTTAAGGGAGTAGAACTGCAGGCGTCTAGAGCCCAGCCGCAGGTCCTGGATGCAGCCTTTGAAATACCCCCCAAAGGCCAAGGAGGCTCTACGGTCTGGCAAACCTCCAACATGAATGGAATCTCCAGCCTGGACCAGCAGCCTTCGGGTGGCCACGCTGCCCTGAGGCTTGGCTGACTGAGCGAGGCTCAGCATGCCCGGCTCCAGCGACACGCTCACCAGATGAAAGTGGCCGTCATTAACGTTGTCCCGGCCCAGCAGGCTTTCAAAGTTGTTGATCTGAACGTTGACCTTTCCACCCTCCAGCCACAGGCGGAGGTACTGGCTGGTGCTGTTGGAAAGGACCAGGAGCAAACCCTGGAGTCGGCGGGTGCGCACGAACATGGACACTGTAAAAGAATCTCCAGGCTCATTGTCCACAGAAAAGACAGCATAGCTCTCGACACCTTCACTTCCAAAGCGAGCGGCGATGTACTCTGTAAAGAAATGAAAACACTGAGACACTCATGAACACTGAGAACCCAAATCTGGATCTACTTTAGTTTTCACTCACACTTGAGCACCCAACTTAAATATTAGTGGCATACTAGATACTGAATAATTCATACTAGATACTGAGTAATTAATATTAGATACTGAGTAATTCATAGTAGATGCTAAATAATTCATAGTAGATACTGGATAATTCAACGTAGATACTGAGTAATTCATAGCAGATACTGAGTAATTCATACTAGATACTAAGTAATTTATAGTAGTTACTGAATAATTCATACTAGATACTGAATAATTAATAGTAGATACTGAGTAATTCATAGTAGATGCTAAATAATTCATAGTAGATACTGGATAATTCAATGTAGATACTCAGTAAGTCAGAGCAGATGCTGAGTAATTCTTAGTAGATACTGAGAAATTCATAATGGATACTGAATAATTTAAATATGGATATTGAATAATGCAGTTGAAATGATTCTAGGTATGGAAAAGCTAATGATTATAATAAATGACGAAGCTGTGCTCTTTGATGAGTGCGATGGTCAGTGACCGCTACTTTCTTACTCCCACGTTTTTTTAATCCACAGCCCAAGTCTGTGTGTGTGTGTGTGTGTGTGTGTTCTTTAGCACTGTAATCTCCTCTAAGTCTGTCTGCTCTCTAGAAACTATTATGTTGAGGTTGTCTGTATAGAACAACATTTTATAATTTATTCAATATTAAATGACTATTATTATTATTATTTCGCTTTATTATTATTTCTTATTATTAAGTTGAATCGACTGTTAGCATTTCACTGCAATAAAAATACTGCTGGAGTAAAGGTTTCACTTCCAGGGTTTTTTGCTAAGTTGCTTTTATAATGTTTTTTCGCTAACCTGCTAAGATGTGGGATGGTTTGATTCATGTTCCCATGTTAAAGTTCCAGGACTTGAAATTATTTTTAGATTTTAGATCTGCTCTTAGCGAGCTCCTAAAACCAGAGATGCTTTTACTCGAGTTTTCGCTAGCCGACTTTTGCGAAACACTCAAGAGCTTTTTCTCAGGTTTTGACTAGGCTAAAGCATTTATTTTCCATTTCAGCACCTTTACTTCAGGCTATGCTCCCTCAACTGTACCTGAGAAAACTAGATGTGCTGGCATACTGTTAGCGCCTGGTAGTGATTTGTCATGTTAAAATTATTAATGAGAAATTATTAACTGTAATCAGAGCCTTTACATCACAAGATGTTTGGTATTATTGTTCACAAGACGGTATTATTCACTAGGTGGTGCTACTCCACAAAATGCAGCCTAATGAGCTCAGGTCATGCGGCTCCTAGAGACCAACACGCCACACATATTTCATCGTTTGTGGCCAAACAGTTCTCGTTCTGTTGCCCAAGAACTGCTTTTTGTGCTCATCCTACTTTAGGGGGTGCTAGCCCAAAGAGACACACCCACCTAGAGGCACAAACCTCTTATTCTGTATCAGCCGTGTGGAGCTACAATCCCACCAAGTCTTCTGAAGATTGGTGAAGTCTAAGTGTATGATATCATCAACCAAAAGCTGGTGAAACACAAAACACTGTATGACCTCCACTGGGGGTCTTTATCGGGAAATTACCCTCTGAGCAGTCGTGTCCTTCATACGGCCGATGGCACTCGCAGGTGTGTTTCCTCCACCCCAGGCTGATGCACCTGCCCCTGTTCTGACACGGACCGTCCTGGCAGATGTCTCGCTCACTGCAGCCCAGGCTCACGTTGACCTGCGTGACCCCCGGGCCTGGCACCACTGCTCGAGAATGGAGCCGGACGTCCCGCACGCAGCCCAGGAAATACGAGGCAGGCTCTCGTTCCACAGAAAGATCTGAATTGAGGTTTCAGATAAAGGTATGGTCACTTTTTTTAAACAGCACTGATGCAGTCAGTCAGGCTACAAACAATGATAATGTGGACAGTTACCAGAAATTTAGGTAGGCTGGGAAGTAGAGTTAGTGTTGGGTTTGGCCTGTTCTCCTGGCGTATTATTACCCCTGGCCAGGAAGTGCCCTGTTACCGTCATTCCTTCCCAAAGTGGTCCTGGACAATCCGCTGCCTTGCACATGTTGCATTTACACACCCACTTCAGCTCAATAGCAGCTGGGTAATTAGCTAAATAGGTGGATCGGGTGCATCAGGAGCACTAAAATGTGAACGGCAAGGGGCTCTCCAGAACCGATTTGGCAACCACTGCATTTAAAGGGTTTTCATTAGGGTCACAAGGCCCGATCTATGTAAAATCTGCTGGATTCGTGTCTAAAAGACGCTGAAAATGGCAGATTTGTTTCACATTAAGGCCAAAAAATGGATTTTGGGGACACTTCATCCCAGAGCCATAGTTTCAATTACTTGTAGCTCCGGGACAATAATAAAAACAACTCCAGAACATCCAAGCGTGTCTACATTTGATTTTTGGTAAATACATTAATTTAAGACTATTTCATAATTTTCTACACCCTTAAAAACAAAGGTTCCTTTAATTGCTAGTGAATAGTGTTTGGAGTTGCCAGAGATGCAACGATACAATGCTATCACTATATTCAGACCGCGATACGATATTATTGCGATTGTTCCGCTGTAAAGCAGACAGTTACCAGAGAAGACGTGTGAAAATAAAAGCCTGTTAAATACATGATAAAAAAAAATAATAGTAAATACATTAATTTCAATATAAATATTGTGCCAAAAAATATTGCGATACTACATGTTGTGTTTTTGAATCGAACCTTTACATTCGCATCTATCAGAACAAGAGGTGGAACTTTGGGGTACCTTAATTTTGAAGGGTGTGTATGGACAGAAATGTGACCAATAGATACCGTCTCCAGTGTAAAGAGCTTGCTGCTGTCCCACCAGCCCGCCAATGTACACACTCTGGACCTCGTCCAAGCCGGACCCCAGCTCTGGCAGGGAGTTCGACTCGGCCATGTCCACCAGCATCTCCTTGTGACAGGTCTCAGGAGAGCAGAGTGGATCAAGCAGGCTGACTCCCAGGAGGCCCTCTCTGTGCAGAAAGGCGTGGACTGTGTGCCAGCGGCCATCTGAAACGTCCCTGGACAGCTCCAGGAGGACTGGCTGGATGTCCTGGATCTGCTGAAGGCTGTGCCGTAGGCTCCCGTCCCGCAGCTCCAGCGTGAGAACCTGCTCGTCTGTCTGACATACCGGCAGAGCGACAGCTTTGTTAGATTCAACTATCCCATATTCAACATTTTCTCACAATTTTCCCCTCCCCGTTACGAGCACAGTATTATGCACTGCAGTTGACTTTCCAATCACCTGTTAGACTTACACTGTTTTTTTTTGCTGTGCTTGTCAGGCATATGTAAATGACCTCTGTTCTGATAGGTCAGTCTCTTTACGGTTACCTTTTTAAGAATGAATGTGCTGTTGTTGCAGATACATGTGTATGATGTACCGCTAATGTATAAGCTGCCCAATGAGTCATGTCAGTGTCAGATGTTTAGAGACATGTTTCAGGCCGTTACGTGTTCCACAGTCGCCGATTATGGATGTTGAAGTGACTGATTAAATACTCTTTATTTTTCTCATTTTATCTCATTTTTTAGGCTTCTAGAAATAAACATCAGCTCCATGATACGATCAGGGCTGCACGTGTGTCATATGTGTCGCCAGAAAATTCTCCAAATCCCACATTGCTGCATTGCTAATCTTTTTTTGCTATTTCTTTCTTTCTTCTGGATTTACTGCTATATATTACTGTTGTAAGCTCATAGAAGCAATCATTTTGTGATGATGTCGTCCAAGTTCCTGCATTTTTTATGACATTTTTGTACTGGGAAACGAATACCAGCGATTAGCACTGGCCTACATATCCCAGCCCTACTAAGGCTGTAGCTATGGGGTCAAAATTAGGAAGTGGGGGGTGTAATAGGCATTGTTAGGAGGTGTGGAGGCAAACAAAAGGTTAATAATTGGGGGCGGGGTAAAGACACTGATATGGGAAGAAAAAAATGAGTAAAGTGATGTGGGCTAAACTGAACTGTTGGTAGGGTTTCAATTGTACCAGCTGCTCTTATAAAAAAATGACTACCCCTCCCCCCCTCCACACACACACACACTTTCTGCAGTTTCAGATTTAATGCACGTAATACAGGTGATTTACCTTTTGGCCATTGTAGTGTTTTGTGTTTGTAATTGGGGCGTTTTGCATGGGCGAAACAGCGCCCTCTGGTGGCCAGAAGGCCTTAAACTGCAACACTGCCTGTTTCTCACCCAGTGAACTATATAACGTGCAGCAGCGGGCAGCTATCAACAGCACCCGGGGAGCAGTGTAGAGAGACGGTACCCTGCTCAACCTCAGTGGTACCTAGGCTAGAACCCAACCGCTCGGGCACTGCCCACAAGCTGCAGAAGTTGAGAGAATAAACTTGTAATGACATCTTCTCAGTGCATGTGTGTTTGTGGTAAAAACAGGACTTTGTGTGTGTTATTATTAGTGAAAATGTGATTTTTGCAAATGTTACAGAAGCTTTATAGGCAAAGACCAACCAGAGGAGAGGAGAACATGCTGTAGAGACTGTGTCTCATGGCTGATTTGTGTGAAATTGGGTCTATGGGTCGTTGTGAATGAGCCTACCCAATTAAGACTGGCCATTCATGCAGGAATTGCTGAATTTTGATTGGATGCATTTTGTTGAATGATCCAGGACTTGAATGTTGGCAAGTGTAAAAACAGCAAAATTTCAAAACATTACCATAAGCGATTTTCGAGACGATGAAATGTGTCCGTTGCAGCGCCACCTATGGATGAAATTTGGTGTACACCTAAGGAATGTGGTAACAATGCACTGTGTCCAATTTTGTGAAGGTCGGACCTTCACGTCACAAGATATTGGCAAGTGAAGATTAGATTTAGATTTTTGGCGTTATGCACTTGGTTGGCGGTGTTCCACATTCCACATCCGATTGTTGAAGCAACGGGACATAAGTTGCTTTGTGCTTCTTTCGCATAAGGGGGCACTAGCACGAACATATCTGTGACATCACAGCCATGCAGTATTTAGTTTCCATATATGGACCTGGAAGTCGGTGGCATGTCTTAGAACTCGTTTGCATGCCATCTCGTACATTTTTTTAACCAATTTAGGCAAGGCAGTTTACAGAGCAAAGGGATAAAATTTCCCACAACATGGGCCCCTTTAAATTAAATTAGTGCCTGAAACCCCACACCCGCCTCCTGGCACCTGGCACTGCAGCAGGGTGGCGTCTCTCTGGACCGTGCGAAAGCTCAGGGTCACGTTCAGGGTCACCGAGGCGTCCTCGGCCGGGTTCCGGACGTGCAGGAAGCCGCTCTCCTCAAAGGAGAAGGTAGTGGACGTCTGGCACTTCGTCCCAGTGAAGCCGCTGGGGCAGGCGCACCTGTGCCGGTGGCGTCCGTTGCTGAGGTGGGGCAAGCAAGTGGCACCGTTCTGGCACCGGTGCTGCTCGCAGCCCAGTAGGGCCACCGTGCAGTCCTGGCCTCCGTACAGGCGCCCGTTTAGCGCCTCCTTCGAGCACTGGCAACTGTAGCCTTCGCCCAGGCTGGCGCACATGCCACCGTTTTGGCACGGCTTGGTGTCACACACGCCACCGTCCTCCTCGCTGAAAGCACCTGGGAACGAGAAGAGGGACGTTTTTTACACAGAGGCTGATTTACTGATATATTTCTTAATTTTTCCCCCAATTGTCTGCCAGATTTGGTCATTTCCAGTATTTTACTGCACAGTATTATATCACAGCGGAGCCAAGTTTCAGTGTTTATTCATCTACTCTGACTTCTGAAGTCCACAAGGTGGGTCGAGAGCTCGTTCTTCTCTGGTGTAAACTGTAAAGGAAGTCAGACTGGGAGAGACAGCTGCAGAGACTCCTATACATAACACACCGTCGCAAAAACATTGTATTTTTAGTATCGTATGGTCACCATTGTGACAGCTCCCAGTACTGTACAGTATTGTTTTCCCCTGTAAAGACTAAACCTAACCCTAACACTGGCTATCAAAAATGATCAAAGGAGATGGAAATTAGACTTATTATTATTATTATTATTATTATTATTATTATTACTATTGTAGCTGTTGTTAATATTATTAATATTATTATTGTTATTTTTGGTATTATTATTATAATTATTTTTATTTATAAGTCTTAAATATTAATGCATAATGAATATTATTACTATTTTGTTGTTGATTTTATTAATAATATATTTGTTGTTTTTATAAATAATATTATGTATCTTTTGTTTTACTATTATTATTATTATTATTATTGTTAATAATGCTTTATTAGGCAGGTGGTGTCAGTCTGTAATTGGTGTAAATATGCTGGATAGGAACGACTACTACTTCTACTACTACGTCACACATGCAACAAAAAAACGCAGACATTTTTCTCCTGTAGAGCTATTGAACACATTTTGCACAACATTCGAGCACATGCCCCGCATCAGAGAAAGGGCAGCAAACGAGCCAGCGTTTGATCAGCATTAAGGAGCAATGGCGCCACCTACTGTTGGGGCGTGAAACACATAATTACCGGTGCAGGATTATTCATGACTTTATGGTATGTGCTTTAAAATAAAAGTGGGTCATTATTTGTCATTGTGAACACACCACAGCACAGCTCACAGTGCACCACAACCAAATGTGACTTCTGCATTTAACCCATCTGTGTAGGAGCAGTGGGCAGCTGATGTTGGCAGTGCCCAGGGAGCAGTGCTTGGGGACTGGCGTCCATCAGGTGACTGGGGCAACTGTCAATACCAGAGTACTGCAATGCCTCAAATTTTCATATTAATTTACTTCTGACTAAAGTACATTTTATTTATAATGATTTTTAAAAATGTAATTATACATTCATTTATTCATTTATTTATGTATTTATAAATTCATTATTTTAGTTAGTTAGTTAGTACGGTCATGCCACACCCTCACTAGTACCATGTGTAAGGATATGTTAGAATAATGTACATTTCAGACGTTTTAGGAGGGTTTCACATAACTGTGTGACCGAAGACGAGTGTCATAAACCCTGTGGAATCTGTCACGGTTGCTGACTGAGACTGTTGTTGGTGAATGTGCTGCTCTAAAGCAGCAGCTCCGGAGTCACATGGGAGTGTGGAACTCCAAAAACCACTTACGTAGCGACGGGAATAACACAGAGAGAAGCATTAACAACACAACTGAGATCTTAACATGGGCATCAGCATTAAGGAGCAATATTGGCACACAATCATTGGCACAGGATTTGTCGCGATATTATCATATCTTTTAAAACGGCAGTGTCTTAAAAACAGCTTAAGATCTACAGTTTTTTCTGCGTTCACATCATCATGCAAAAAAAAAAAAGCAGAAAAAACGGCATACCAGCGCTGCCACATGCAACTAGCATAAAGTGAGGGCACACAGCAATCTGACTTATATGAATAACAGAGTCATGGGTGAACAAAAGAAGCTGCGGTCAACACTGTCAGCAGCCCAGGTCAGCGGGTCACAGCCCCCCAAAATGCACTTGAAATCTTTACCTGCAGAAAGCAGCAGAAGGGTCCAGATTAGTCTCGACATGGCTATGGTCAGCGTGGACGAGCAAGGAGACAGGTTTTGGAAAGCTCCATCACAACAGGCCACTTCCGCAGTGCATCTTCGCCCATGCGAGCGCGTGAGGGACGGACTGCGGTAATGCTGGGATCAGTGTGAGGCAGATCCATGGGATTAGGCTAATACACTTACACACCTAACACATGGGCCTGGGGCCACCGGCTAATTCGTGTGACATCACACGTGTCAAGCAGGCAGACTTCACACCGATGGTTGGCCTTACATAACACACTCGAGGCACTCGGAGTGCGGCGGCGCTATTTCTGCAAAGCGTCCGGTTCAGACTCGAGCGAGAAACAAACATGGGCAACATAAACACTCTCTAACTATTTAAAGGGGAATTAGGTGGGAGTCAGATCTGTTCACAGTGGTGGTGAATGGAACTGGAAGTCTCACAGACGTAAAATGGTGATGAAGATGCTGCTGATGCCTGAGACATTGTTCTACCAGAGTTTGGAGAAGCTTTGGGGCCTAAAACTAAACCCGTTCATGCAGGGCGTGGTGAGACTAAAAAAGTCCCCCAGAGTGATTTAGTCCAGATTCACTATTTTACCATCGCCATAGAAATGCTTATAGACACATATAGCTTCTTCACTGGGGAGTTTGGAGGCGTGATGTCTGGTTCCATTCACCACCACTGTACGTAAATCCCAGTCTGAACCAGTTCACACCAAACCCAAGGAAGATCAATGTAGCACTGTGCAGCCATAATAATAATAATCATAATAATAATAATAATAATAATAATATTAACTTTGTTTATATATGACCTTTTATACATTAAATGACTGACAAAATGAAATAATAAAACTAAGTAAAACAGGCCATGGGTCGTGATAAACTACTTTACCCATAATGCCGCGATCCATACGTGGCGTCGTCCTGATCGGAGGACATTATTATTGAATTTAAAATGGACAGTTATTTCACATTTCAATCCCAATTAGTGATAGTAATGATATACACAAAGCTAATATTTTTTATTTAAGCAGAGCAGATTAAAAATTAAGCGACGTATTTATAAGACATATGGCACGACAGAAGACAAGATTCGCAGCCAATCACGCGGCGGCTTGTTGGGCGGTGGCGCAGTGCCGTGTGGGAGGGTGGCGCGCCGCCTGTTTTTGTTGTGGTTCGTGAATAGGGGCAAAAAGGCGCATTGTCGTGTTGTTTGAGACGCCGAGAGCGAACGGACTTGGCGAAAGATATCGAGGGAAGCAGCATTACACGGTAGGAGCGAGGAAAAAAGAACGCGGGACGTTTTTCAGCATTTTCGAAGAGCGCCGTTGGGTCGTGTGTCGAAACTCTCCTCTCAGGGGGGGCAAGGGGATGGGGTTCCGCAAGGGGAATCCGAGAAATGAATGGGAATGAACGGGTCGGGGCTGGAACCTATGGCCAAGGCGTTTTGTACATGTCTGTTCACTGAGGCAACGACTGCCCGCTCTGTAACCCTGCACTGACCATGGCTTTCCATTTACTGCACTTACTGCAGGCCTCAGTGGCACCTGTATATCACCATATGCACTGTGATGACCATTGACTGACTTTTGCGCTGTGATGACCATTGACTGACTTTGCGCTGTGATGACCATTGACTGACTTTTGTGCTGTGATGACTATTGACACGACTGACTTTGGGCTGTGATGACCATTGTCTGACTTTGCGCTGTGATGACCATTGGCTGACTTTTGCACTGTGATGACCATTGGCTGACTTTTGCACTGTGATGACCATTGACTGACTTTTGCACTGTGATGACCATTGGCTGACTTTTGCACTGTGATGACCATTGACTGACTTTTGCACTGTGATGACCATTGGCTGACTTTTGCACTGTGATGACCATTGACTGACTTTTGCACTGTGATGA
>JBBPDA010000013.1:7054811-7065395 GCA_037974385.1 Arnoldichthys spilopterus | reverse complement strand
AAGAATGGAGCAGCATAAGTACAATATAAGTAATAAATATAAGTTAAGGACTATTAAAGTGTGTGTGTGCTGATATTTCCTGAGTGTTTATGAGTCTTATTGCGTGGGGGAAGAAACTATTGCGCATTCTAGTAGTTAATGCTCGAATGCTTCGGTACCTTCTTCCAGACGACAGGAGGGTGAACTCCTGGGTTTGTGTGAGTTGGGTCATCCACAATGCTGGTGGCTTTGCAGATGCAGCATGTAGGGTAAATGTCCATGATGGAGGGGAGAGAGACCCCAATGATCTTTTTTTTTAGCTGCAGGGCCTTGCGCGTGACAATTTCCAAACCAGACAGTGATGCAGCTACTCAAGATGCTCTCAATGGTCCCTCAGTATACATTAATCAGTGTATCTACAATAAATATTAGACGTTACAATGTACAATATACAGCATATGCTACACAGGCAGGGTAGGGTAAGAACTGGAAGAAATTGTGACCTGGGTGTGAGGTATCTGGTGATATTGCTGGTTCTAAAAGAGTAAAGTTCTTGTAGGGTGGGCAGGGGGACACCAATTTTTTTCTCAGCTGACCACTGTTCATTGCAATCTGTTCTTGTCTTATTTTGAATGAATGTGTAAAATGTAAAAGACAGTAAAACAAGTGTACAGTTTAGGAAAACATCTCTAAATAGAGGAGACCATAATCCTCGTTTCAGCCTATACAGTCTCTCCCCTAAGTCATTCAATAAGAATGTTATCAATTAGCTGTTTTTCTGTCCTGCAAATTAGGGATTTTCTCCTGACAGTGGCACGGTTTGCTCTTAAGTGAAACACCCTTCTTGTTTTCAAAGTGAAGCCCAGCTGACCCATCTCCCTTCGCTCGACAGGTGAAAGAAGCCGGTCAGCAGCCGCAGATGGCCTTCGCCGTGCGCCACACAGCTGTGTCCTTCCAGACGGAGGGCGAGACATGGCGGGAGCAGAAAGAGCGGCGGGCAGCACTGATGGTGGGCATCCTGATCGGAGTCTTTGTCCTCTGCTGGATCCCCTTCTTCCTGGCCGAGCTCATCACCCCGCTGTGCTCCTGCGACATTCCCCCAGCCTGGAAAAGCGTCTTTTTGTGGCTGGGCTACTCCAACTCCTTCTTCAACCCACTCATCTACACAGCCTTCAACAAGAACTACAACAGCGCCTTTAGGAACCTCTTCTCCAGGCAACGCTGACCGAGCACAGTAGTGCAATGATCCATCCACACAGTCGCTGTGGAGGGAAATTATTTTACTTACCAACAAAAACAATAGAATGATGTATAATGTTTACATGGTCCATGTGGTCATTCTGACAGCCGGTGCAGTACAGGAAGCATAGGGAGCGATTTTCACTCTATAATGCTCAATAATGTTCATACGATCCACACGGTCGTTCTGACAGACTGTAATACATTACAGCAAGCGTAGGGGGCAATATGGCTCTCTATGGTGCTCTATAATGTTCATATGATCCACACGGTCATTCTGAGAGACTGTACAGGAAGTGTTGGGGGCGATACAACATGTTTTTTCAGTGAAAAAGTGCTCTATCACGCTCTATAATGCTCATATGATCCACTTGGTCACACCAGTTAGGTAGCACTATAAGAGAAACGCTGTATCATGAGAATGTAGCACAAAAATGAGACCTTCCTGTGTATTTACTGACATTCCTCAATGATTTATGTACAAGTACATCTGTAGCTACCACAAGTTGTTGGTTTTGTTTGGAAAATGTGAATTTACAGTAAAAAGAAGGTCATCGCAGTACAACAGGTATCTGTACTTCCATCCTCCACATCCACCACCTTTGGGAACCTTCAGGCTGCGAGAGAGAGAAGAAAAGATGTTGGCCTTGAGGGATGGGGGATGGGGGTGAGGTGATGAAAGAATAACGTGATGGAGGATGGACAGCTGCGCTTCACTCTCTGGGCTTTTCACAGCCAAGAAGAGCTGCAAAAACAAGGACGTCCCTGGTCATGAACTACATTAGTGTTAAAACCTTATTTTTTTTTCTTGTTTACTTAAATGCCAGAAAATGAAGACAAAAAAGATTTTTTAAAAATGTAAATAATGTTTTTCTTTTCTGCAAATCAAGACGTATCGTACTAAAATGTCTGTTTATTAGATACAGCCACCTTGTGGCTGGGCTACTCCGACTCCTTCTTCAACCTGTTCATCTACACACCACATTACCAAACTAAATCAACACAACAAAATCGCCTTGTCAACAACTTGTTCAACACATCAACAACCTAAAGCTTCTCATCAAAGAAATTTTTCAACAAACAAAATACACCACCTCAACAACTTAAAGCAACAGGTCAACAAATTAAATCAACACACCAACGACCTAAACCACCATGTCAACAACTATGTCAACACATCAACAAACTAAATCACTATGTCAACAACTAAATCAACAGTGAAATAATGACAAATAATGACCAATTGATCAAGGCATATATTTAAAAATAATAAAAAAAAACATGGCTATTTTTGCCCTAAATTATTATAAAATGCAAATGCGAGTTTATTCATTGTTTTTTTTCTTGGTGCAGACGTTAAAAGAGTTAATAAATTAAATCAACACCTCAGCAACCTTAAGCAAGATGTCCGCAAACTAAATCAATACACTGACAAGTTAAATCAACACCACAACAAACAATCAACACATTACAAAACATAAAAATTCAACAAACTAAACACTGCAGCGAACTAAATTAACACCTCAACAAACTAAAGTAATATTATGACGACAAACACAGCACAACAAACAAAATCAACATGTAAATGAAAAAAAAAACGTTCACAAACTAACATGTCAACAAACTAAATCAGTGTCAAACTAAAACCTTTAATTAAACAAAATCAACAAAAACAAGCAAAATCAACATGTTGACAAACTAAATGCATACATTCACAAACTAAATCAACACATCCACAAACTAATCATGTCAGTGACCTACATATGAAATAAAATGAATCAATACATTGACAAATTTACTTTGTCAACAAACTAAATCAACATGTTAACAAATCTACACATCAGCAAACAAAACAATACAGAGAAAAGCAAAATTAACACCTTGAACAAAATCAATGTTTTATTATTTCTTGTGCTTCAGGAAAGCTGTAAGTTTATCAGATCCGTACAAAATACATACGTTTTTACCCATTTTTTAATTTAACCTAGGGAGTTTACAGTTTAAGGTTATCCACTGTACCTGAACTGCTTAATGACCGGTAAAAACAGAAAAAAATGGTGGTTCAGTAACACTTGACCTGGTAGAGTAATTGGCATGCAAATCACTTCCTTATGTAGAGGGATGTTGGGAACTGGACAGCAGTTGAGTCCCAATTTGAGTTCCATTCTCATGCATTTCCTGCTCCCTGTGCTATAAAAGTGCCTGTAGGTGCTAGACGTCCTCACAAGAAGCTGGATTCTTTGGGTAAAACTGTGAAACGTGACTTCACAGTACAAAGAACACCATCTCACACACACACACAGCAGCACTTCAGTGTCATCACTAAGTTACTGAGGGAATGTGGTGAAAAGCATGAGTACATCATAATTACAGGTTCCAGGGCTTCAGGAGTGAGAAGCTTCAGAGCGATGGCAGCTTCCCCTCCCAGGGGTTTCTTTGGAACTTCTGCTCTTTAAATGAGAGAAGTTTATACGTTTATCCCAAATGTAGTCATTCAACCAAAACCTGTTAGAAGCTATGTAGCTAATGTCGCTAACATGGAACTGGAAGCTCCTACTGCACCATGACCTCTACTAGACTTATGTAGTTTCTGACACTGTACACCTCATTGTTATACACCTATAAACATGCACTACATTCAGGTTTCAGAATGGCTGCTACTGCTATGCTGTTGTACTTTAGGGAAAATTTTTTAAGTGATAGTCATAAAGTGTCAGAAACCACATTAGCAAGGGTATTCCACTTCAAGTGGGTTTGGCGTGAACTAGTTCAGACTAGGATTACTTTAAAGTGGTAGTGAATGGAACCAGATGTCACGTCTCCAAACCCCCTAGTGACGCGTTTCTATGGTGCTGGTAAAATCTGAACTACATCACTCTAGGGCACTATTTTAGCTTCACAAAGCCCTGCATGTATCCCTCCACCATGAACATGTTTAGTTTTAGGGACAAAATCTGGTATGTCTCAGGCATCAGCAGCGTCTTCATCAGCATCTCATGTCTGTGAGGAGCTTTTAGAGGAACCAGCTGTCTGTTTTAATTCACCCTTCGAACTGTTCTGAACCCACTCTGTTTACCTCTGAACCAGTCAATTATTATAGGACTTGGGTGCGGCATTGGTACTTTGCTAATTGGTGGGGTATTATTAACTGAAACAAGAAAAATGAAAAGGAGGAAAATAAGCAAAAATAAACAAAAATGAAGGAGCAAATAATAAAGCAAATAGATTTATTTCCCTGAAATAAGGATTTTAGTTAAGATTTTCTTTTTAGCAGAGTTCACTACATATTTAGAATTTTTTTATTCATTCTAATTCTAGTAATGGTTCTTTTATCAGATTTTTTAAAACAGATTTTCAAGTTGTTAAGATGTTTTGCAGTGTAAAATTTCAAATATTTCAATCAAAATCAACACATCAGAAAACAATAGCAAATGAAATCAAAACCTCAATGAACAAAATCAACACACTGACAAAATTCAACACGAAACAAAGAAAATTAACAAATAAATGAACACATTAGCAATTGAAAACAAATAGTTTTTGTGAGCACAGATCACGCAGTGTTCCCAAAACTGCCCCGAAAATCAGTCCAGAGGCACAAGCGATAACCACCCTGAAAGTGACAACCAGCCCTATGAGGGCCACTACAATAATGGGTACCCTGATGACCTTTATCCTTTCCAAAATTTTCAGTCCTCTCTGCCCTTTTATAGACAGATGACCTGTCCAGGGTATTCATCCGCCACTTGCCCTATGAGCACTTGGGGCTTCAGCAGGAACCTTCCGGAAACAGCATTCTATAAACTTCCAGTAAAGTGGCTCTCGCTGATCTTAAGGCTAGATTTGGAATAGATTCAGACACTTGGATGGATGAAGGTGCTGATCCATTAAGAGCAGTAAAAGAATTTTAAAATCAGTTCTAAATGAAATTACAGCCATTGTAACGAAGCTGGGGTGTATATGTATATAAGTGTGTCAGTTCGGAACCAGCAGTAAACTGTGGTTTTTGAGGAATCCAGTGAAAACTTAACATTAAGTGCCCAAATCCAAAATTTTATACAAAAAACAAATTACAAATTTTTATACAAAATACATCATTAAATGTCTGATATATGAAATGTCTGAAATATTTCTTCCGATGCACCAGGTTCTCTGACAACTGGCCACCGTTATTCATAATGTGATCATCTGAAGAGCCTCTGTTTAAACAGTGCAAAAATCTCGCTTTTCGGGGTGTTTTGACATGACCTTTTGACCTTTTCTCCTCTGTTTTCCATGTGTCATGCTGAGTTTTCCCTGAGGTGAGTGTGAAGCTGCCAGTTATGTTCAGAAGTGTTTTTTATCGCAAACAGCTTATAGAGTCTTCACTATCACTACCTCGACTGACAGCCCACACACACACTAAGCCAAAGACACACTTCCCTTTGTGTTGCACACTGACAAATATGGTTATCACTGCTCTTCCTAAAGAGAGAGAGAGACAAAGTAATCTGAAGAGAGAGACAGTGATCTAAAGAGGGAGTGATCTAAACAGACTGATCTAAAGAAAGAGAGAGATAAAGAAAGAGTTATTTAAAGACAGTGATCTAAAGAGAGTGAATGATCTAAAGAGAGAGAGATCTAAAGAGAGAACGTGTTCTGAAGAGAGTGATCTAAAGAGAAAGTAATCTAAAGAGAGAGAAAGATCTAAAGAGAGAGGGGGTTATCTTAAAAGAGAGAGAGATCTAAAGAGAGAGGGGGTGATCTCAAGAGAGAGAGATCTAAAGAGAGAATGATCTAAAGAGAGAGAGTGATCTAAAGAGAGAGTAAATGATTTAAAGAGAGAGGGAGAGAGAGTGTGGTTTAAAGAGAGAGTGAGAGAGAGGGTTGCTCTGTGTCCTCCTCAAATTTTTCTTTTGTCTTTGGCGTTATTTTCTAGTTTTATCACATCTTGCAATGCACTGATCGCTTATGACAGACAAACTCTTTTGGACAAAACTCACAATCTGGAACTTCACCAACAGACTCTTCTTTGAATGGAGGTGTCTTATCTTAGCTACCTGTGCAAAAACGCCGTCAGAGCAAAAGGGTAAAAGAGCTTGGTCAGACTGAGGAATAGACAACACCATACCCTGCTTCCCAGCATTCTTCTGGCAAATGTCCAATCCTTGGAAAACTAGCTAGACAATCTAAGAGCCAGACTGTCTTTCCATCTGGACATCAAAACCTGCAATGTTTTTATCTTCGTTAAATCATGGCTTGACCCCTCTGTCCCTGATTCGGCCATTATACCTGAGGGCTTCTTCATTCACCACCAAGACAGAACAAAGGAGTCGGGAAAGCAGAAGGGAGGTGGCGTGTGCACTATGGTTGACAGGCGTTGGTGTGAGGATGTACAGTTTATTTCCTCCGGGTGCTCTCCTGATCTTGAACACCTTATGATCAAATGCAGACCTTTTTATCTGCCTAGAAGGTTTACAGCAGTTTTCTGTACCGCTGTTTATACCCCACCCCCCACCCCCACAATGCAGACACCAGAATGCCCTTGACCATGTTTACATGCCACATGCACATGCCTACAAAGCCCTCCCCCTGACCAGTTTTCGGCAAATCAGATCACGCCGCAATCTTGCTACTGCCTGCCTATAGACAGAGGCTGAAACATGAGCAGCCTGTGACGCGTTCGGTTCAGTGCTAGACCTTGCGCCACTGCTTCCATAATACAGACTGGGAAACTTTCCGCACAGACTTTCACAGACATTTTCAACCTTTCCCTGCTCCTGTCTGTAGTCCCCACATGTTCTAAGAGGACCACCATAATCCCTGTACCAAAGAAACTAAGTGTGCGCTGTGTGAATGACTATCGCCCAGTAGCCCTCACCTCCATAGTCATGAAGTGCTTTTACCATATTGGCAAGAACCACATTACATATGTTCTACCAGCCACACTTTTCACAGGTCCACAGATGACACCCTAGCACTAGCCCTACACACTGCCCTTTCCCACCTAGAGCAGAAAAACACATATGTCCGGATGTTGTTCATTGACTATATCTCCGCCTTCAACTCCAAAGTCCCTTCCAGGCTGGTGATGAAGCTTTGGAATCTGGAAACTGGGTCCTGGACTTTCTGACTAGCAGACCACATGTGGTGAGGATTGGCAACATCACCTCCTCCACCCTGACACTCAACACCGGTGTTTCCCAAGGATGTGTGCTCAGTCATCTCCTATACTCACTGTTCACACATGACTGCACAGCCACACAAAGGTCCTGCATCATTATCAAATATGCCTTTTACATTTACAGCATTTGGCAGATGCTCTTGCCCAGAGCGACTTACATGGTGCTTTCTAGTCAACAAAGAATTCTTTCTTATACCAGTAAACCTAGACTATGTTTAAGAGGTGCAAGTCAACCAAGATTATACCTGAGCTAAGTTTTTTTTTTTCTCATAGTTAGTAAGTTTGTTAGTTCTGTAGTTATGGTCTTAAGTAGACTAGAGTAATCCAAAGAGAGAGTGAGTGATCTAAAGACAGAGTGAAGGATCTAGAAAGAGAGAGGGATCTAAAGAGAGAGGGTGAATGATCTAAAGAGAGAGTGATCTAAAGAGAGAGTGAATGATCTGAAGACAGAGTGTGATCTAAAGAGAGAGTGTGATTTAAAGAGAAAGTGAAACCTGCTCATAAGGGGTGTTTCAGCCCAGACCATCAGAACAAGGAATAGCCAATCAGAACACAGCTAGTTTGTCTTAAAGGCAAGGTGACAGCCTGGAACGCAATCACGTCCAACTGCATTGTGACTTCACACCAGCACCGTGGAGACATAGGCTGGAGGATGTGGGGTATTGTCTCTTTAATGTGAAAAAAAAGATGTTGGTTTTTGTTCATTAATTCATACGTTTGACATGTTGAGGGAATGGGGACGTTGCGACAGGCGTAGGAACCGGTGCACAGTGCAAACAGGGCTGTGAAAAAAGAACCCAACAAAGAGAGATATTTGCATGGGACGCGGTGGAGAACATGAAAGTAATTTTTTTGTTTACACGACCCTGCCTCGCCTCTGATTCTCGCCGCACTGGTGAGCTGGAGAATTACCTCAGATAAAGAGTCACGTGACCTGCTTTGTACACGCACAGGGAAACATTCTCACTGAGAGAGAGAGAGAGAGAAGGATGAGAAAAGAGAACGAGAATGGTGTAGTCTTTATCTTCTGGCAGGGTCTAGATTACACTCACTGGCCACTTTATCATAAACACTCACCTTGTGCTTCCACTCACTGGCCACTTTATTAGAAACACCCACCTTGCACATCCACTCACTGGCCACGTTATTAGAAACACCTACCTTGTGCTTACACTTACTGGCCACTTTATTAGAAACCAAATGTTTATTAAAACCCAAAATGTTTCTTTCAGGCATTACAGTCATCAGTCAGAACATGTCCAATATATAAGCCACAAAACACATTTTTACAGCAAAAGATTTGCTGTGAAACAGGCGTTGTTCAGGACTAAATAACTTAGGAACTTCCAGTTTTCCTGAAGCAGAGGAAATAAATGAAGCCCTAAACGTTAATGCAGGGAATTTCTTGAGGTGCCAAAACTTTTGCTGCCTTACTTTCACCCCTTTCTGTCCAGTTAATCCTAAAACAGCTTGTAGGAGCTGATGTGTGGAGACTGAACTGAATCTACTGCCATGTTCTTCTCTTCTACTGTTTGGGCTCATGGTCACACTGTGTGTGTGTTTTTCTGGCCTTTTTCTTCCAATTGTGATAGTGATATACAGCACTACTTCCTGCTCTACAGCACTGTGCTAATAATGCTGCAGAGGCTGTAGGAACAGTGTGCTCCAGCTCCGCCCACGTTCACACAGAGGGGTTTGTAGGTCATCAGCAGAAGTTGGGGCTCTTGTGGGAATTGTCTGCATTAACCTTCAAGGCTTCATTGACTTCCATTGCTGCAGGAAAGCTGGACGTTCTCCAGGTTCCTGATGCTTCTGGGGAAAAACCTGTTTGTCTATGGTCTACATTGTATTTCAGCATTTGGACCTAAACTTTTAACCCGTTTCTGCATGGGGGTGGATCCAGTCATTTGTGCCTAGTCTTGTATAGTTTGTCTTCAAAGCTTAATATCTTCACATCAGAACGTCATGGAAACATCATTCAAATTGAAAATGGATCACGACAAGAACATGAAGTTAATTTTGAAAATAAGAACCTTATATTTTATTCTGAGTTTAGTTTGTATTTTTTGTTAGAGAATAAGGAAGTTGGTCTGGTCTCATAACAAGTCTCTTTACTTTTAAATAAATCCAAAAATACTCCATGGATCTCTTTCAGTTTTTATTATGTTCATACCACATGTTTCCTCTGTATACATGTCCAATTTTATAGTGACAGGGTAAATTGTTTATAGCTTTATATCATATAATGTACAGCGAGTCTAGGTTTACAGTTACATTAAAAGTTTAATAACTTCAGGTCAGAAGGTCACAGACACATTATTCACACTGCAAACTGATCCAGACAGAAGTAGCATGAACAGATTATGGGTTAACTCTGGAAAATTTGAGACTTATTACATTGCCATATGGATTATAATATCTGAACCATAAAAATTGTTATCTCTCTCATCTCCAAGACATGCTGAGTTTATTGCTCTTTCTGTGATTGGTGCCCTTCAGCTCACTGAATATGGTGTTAATGGGTATTGAATAGGTGTTAAATGGGCAGAGATTGGTGATGGTGGTGGAATTTGCAAGATCGTTTTGGGGCATTGAATTTGGGCACAGGATGGGGGGTGGCTGAACAGTTGTTTGGGGGAGTTGCACAGAAAAACACAGTTAAACCTCTGTTTATCTTAAAGCAAATCATCAGTAACAGAGAAAGAGCATAAATGAATGTAATGTACCAACATTAGTAGCAGAAAAACCCAGCAGATGAGGTGTATAAACATAAGACTTACTGACCTAATGCGTTTTCCAAGTCCAATTCCACAGAATCTGCCCCAATTTCCTCTGAATCACGGGCTAAAGTCGATCTCATTGCTTCAGGTGTACACATGCATCGTTTTACCATCGTCCAATATTTCAAAAGTAGTTTAAAATGAAAGAAAACACTCAGTTCACCCCCTGAAGTACGCTCCGCCTGATGTGCACTACCGAGAGCCACTCGGCTGCCAAGGGAGCATAAGACATAAGTGCCACTCCCTAATCTGACAGTCCCTGCCAATCACATCAAGCGATACCTCTTTGGAAACCTACGGTTCTTGCCAATTCGTTGAAACAGATGTCAGTCACGCAGTGAGCAGCTGATTTACGGTGCTATTGCTCTTTTATGTGGATAATAAGTGTTTGGTGCTGTTTCTGTGTTGGAATGTGACTTGTCT
>JBBPDA010000013.1:7040247-7054711 GCA_037974385.1 Arnoldichthys spilopterus | reverse complement strand
CTCTCTCTCTCTCTCTCTCTCTCTCTCTCTCTCTCTCTCTCTCTCTCTCTCTCTCTCTCTCTCTGTCTCTCTCTCTCACCTCTCCCTCCACCGACCAGCCGCTGGACAAGCCTCTGCTGCCTTTTTTTTGTTGACATGAACACTGAACCTCTCTTATATTGAGCAGGGAGGACGTGGCCTCTGGATTTCCTTTCTTTGTTTTCCCGAATCCGGGGACGTTTTGCATCACTGAGGCCGCAGCCAAGTTCACTCACGCGAAAGCCTTGTGTGTTGTTTGGGACGCAGCCTTTTCCTCGGAGTCTTTACCCTGACTGTTACCGTTGTACGAGAGCAATGTGTCGAGCCTGAGTGCAATGCATGGTTTTTGTACAAACCTCTGTAAGTCGTTCACTGTGCCATTGGCTGGACCGAGCAGAACCAAGCGGAATGTTCCCGCTGCTCTTCCATGTGCATGTAAATTCACTGCTGGTGAAAGCCACTGTTCTGTGTTCCATAAAAAAATATATATATATATATATATACACACAATAAAAACCAGCTGCTTTCATGTTTTGTGCCCCTGTGTTTTTTTTTTGCTCATCAGCCTCAGCGTCGTCTCATTCGGAGTGGATTTATCTCAGGTCAGGACTCTTCACAGTGGTGGCATATGGAACCAGATGTCCGGTTACTCTAAAAGGTCACTGCCTGATGCCTGAGGTGTCATTCTACCAGAGTTTGGAGAAGCTTTTGGGCCTAAAACTGAATGATGGAGGCTTAAATAGTCCTCCAACTGTTTTACCGTCGTCGACAACAGGCGGTGGAATTCCACTTTAAGTAGACTGTAATAGACTTGTACTTGCGGTTTCGGACGTTGTAAATTTTATGCAAATGCTGCGTATGTTCCCATAAAGCTGCGTTTAGTCTAGACTGCCATGTCTTTACAGTGCAAATGCTTCGGGTTCTTCAGAGGAGAGAAAATAATAAGCCAGATTGTCAGTGACGTTGGTCCTGTGTTAACGTTCGAAATGACTGATGAATGCATGTGTGTATATTACACAACCGTTGTTTTTTTTTTTTCGCTCACACCTCGCAGGGCGCTGGAGCATTCCTCTTTTTCTCTTTCCTGTTTGCGGATGTCAGCGAGCGTTTGCTGAAACGTTCCTCTTTTCTCTTTGCCCTCCAGCAGCCGCGCGGCCCCCTCTGCGCGGATTAGGGTGGTTTTATTTACCTGCTGGGGAGGAATGCTTTCGCCTGGCCGCTTTTGTATCGACGCGAATGCCCAAGGTCACGGAGCTCCTAAAAATCCACACAATGGTGGCTTCTCGAGAGGTGCCCGAGGAATTTCTGTTCGTGTTGCGACACAGTTCAAAAAGCTCCTTCAGTCCCCAAACACACACACACACACACACACACTCCCTCACTAATGAACTAAGAGGCTGCTAATGAGTTTGCGTATCAGTGTTAAAAATGAGAAAAATCACAGCATGCGTTTGGTCAAAGCGAGCAATTCTTCAAATTTTCATGTTTTTATTTTAAACAGTTGCGACACCAACAGCTGATTTTAGTAAACAAAACAGTCAGCCGATGTGCAATTTTTTTATTTGTTGGTCAATAATTTCCTGTGTATTTCCAGCTCAGGAGGATTTAAAGAACATCCAGATTGAAGTTCTACTAAAATTAACTTCATAATTAAAATTGTACTAAGATTAACGTCATGAATAAAATTCTACTCAAATTAACGTCATGAATAAAGTTCTACTAAAATTATCATGAATGAAATTCTAAAATTAACTTCATAAATAAAATTCTACTAAAATTATCTTCATAAACTTCAACTAAGATTAACATCCTAAATTAAATTTGACTCAAATTAACTTAATAAATAAAATTTGACTAAAATTAACTAAAAAAAATCTACTCGTATTAACGTCACGAATGTAATTCTACTAAAATAAATGTCATGAATGATGCAACAAGCACACAGGCAAAGCAGATGCCCTTGTAAATTTAAATATAGTTGATTTCTGCCCCATGAGCACAACAAATATTTCGGCAACCCTATATCTGTGTGTGTGTGTATGTATGTATATGTATGTGTATATATATATATACACATTAATATACACAAATACAGACACATTTAGTCAATAACAGAACAACTAATTTTTTAAAAAGAGCACTATGACCCTCTGCACTCATGTGCTTGTTGCATTCAGTGTGGAGAAGTGAAAGTACCCGTCACTTAGCTCAGTGCTAACAGAAAGTGATGTTTCCTATTCGCAGGCTAATGAAAACTACCATTATTGTAGCGACAGAAATCAAAGAAAAGAGAGACTTTTCAAAAGATAAATGTAATACTTTGCAAACAATCAGATGTTGTACTTTGCAGAAAGCGCATTAAAAGAATATTCAGAGTTTGTTGTGCATCTTTAAGGCCTTAAAAAACTGGTGCTAATTAATGCAAGTCAACGCTTACTTCCGCTGTCATTTTTGTCTTCATCTCTGACATATACAGCACTAATATAAGTGAAATTGTGCTTCTGCATAGGTTCCAGCTGCATTCTGTTAATGAAAACTAGAATTATTGTAGCGATAGAAAACGTATCTAATGAGTATCTTAAAGGCCTTTAAAAAATTGTGCTAATTATATATAAACACATGAACAGGAGATCACAGGTTCAGGTTTCTCTGAGGTGCCCTTGAGCATGGTACCATCTTGCTACGTTGCTCCCTGGGCACTGCCCACTGCTCCACATGTGGATGGGTTAAAGGTCACATGTTGTTGTGGTGCACTTTGTATGATGGGGTGTGTTCATGACGACAAATAGGCACTTTCACTTTTTCATGTTTCATAATACCTTCAGAAAGCATCGCAACATCGAGCCGCACAGTGTAACTGAAGGAGCCGGTCAGCTAACTTAACTTTCTGCTTAGCCAAAATGGAGACATCCCAAGTGTCCCAAAAAGGGGGGAAAGGGGGGGGGGTGTTTGCTGGGTGAAGAGACCTCCCTGAAATTAGTTTTTGCAGGTTGGGAATTCTGGTGTGTTTACTTTCAGACGTTTTGCCTCGTAACAGTTTGTGAGCAAAAAATGTAAACTCCTGTTCGTAAAAACGATAAATTAGCATTTTATAAAAATTAGCACAGCCCAACGTGTCGGATATGTTTGCAGGAAGGCACAGAGGACTCAGCGTTTTGGTTCTATATCCATGTTTGGGTGGGGGAACGTTTATGTCTATGTTCACACTCATTAGCCATAAAATTACCACCACTAACAGGTGAAGTGAACCTTGACTCTCTTGTTGTTTCATTACAGTGGCATCTGTCAAGGGGGGTGGGATATGTTAGGCAGCAAGTGAACAGTCAGCTATTGTGTGTTCAGTGATTGTGTTCCCGGTGTCCAGTCATTAGTACCTACCAAAAGTGATCCAAGGAAGGTCAGCTGGTGGGTCATGGGCACCTGATGCTCACTGCTGCATGTGGGGAGTGAAGATTGGTCCGTCTGGTCCAGTCCTGCAGGACTTTGGGGAATCTTTCAGGAAGCCGAGGCCTTCTACAGACAACCCTCCAGCTGTATCACTCCAGGGATTCCACTAGAGGGCAGTGGTGGACAAGAGACGCTTCCCCACACAGGCTCCTTTTCATGGGCTGTTTTGGAGGCATCTGGATATCAGGTGGGCAGCCTAAGCTCTGGAGAACCACCCCCTCCACCCCCACCCCATATGTAAGGACCAGCGCTGCACTGGTATCTGAGCTGCTCTGTGTTGGATAATCTCATTACTGCAGGTTGTGCAAGCGCCACTGAAGGAGCTCCAGCTTCCAGAGTCTATGTTGCAACAGACCTGGACCTGCTGACCACCTTCTCACACTTCAAACGTTAAGGAGCCCTAAGCCGGAGCAAAAAGGTTCCAGCGTGATTCCAGCAAGGCTGGGGCTGATGTAAGCCCCCAGAACATTTCTGATGTGGCGTGTCTCATTTCTTTCAGTAATATTCCTGAGGGAGGTCCAGAAGAGCCCTGATAGATGATTAAAGGGGAATTCTCTGTACACTGGTGGTGAATGGTGGTGAATGGAACCAGACGTCCCTTCCCCCAGTGAATCTCCATGTGTCTCTGAGTGTTTCTATGGTGATAGCGAATCTGAACTAAATCACTCTGGGGGACTATTTTAGCCTTATAACACCCTGGGTGTATCCCTCCACTATGGATGGGTTTAGTTTTAGGCCGACAATCTTCTCCAAATAACGTTTGAAGGATTAGCAGCATCTTCATGACCATCTCATGTCTGTGAGAAGCTTTTAGAGGAATCAGACATCTGGTTCCATTCACCACCACTGTGAACACGTTTGACTCGCACCGAACCGACTCTAAATCTTTTAGGCAAAATTTTAATAGTAATATTTTGGCAAAACCTTGAGAAATCATTGCAAAGTTGAGCCCCACAATGTTACTGAAGGAGCCTATTAACCTGTTAGCTTTCTGAAAGGAGACATCCCCTCCAAACCCCCCAGTGAAGCTCTACATGTCTCTGAGCGTTTCTGTGGTGATGGTAAAATAGTGAATCTGAACTAAAACATTCTGAGGTACTAATTTACCCTTACAACCCCCCACATGTATCCCTCCACCATGAATGGGTTTAGTTTTAGGCCCAAAAGCTTCTCCAGACTTTGGTAGAACAATGTCTCAGCATCTTCATGTCTGTGAGGAGCTTTTAGAGGAACCAGACGTCTGCTTCCATTCACCACCACTGTGTACAGTTCTGACTAACACCTTCTTGTCCCAGCCTGGTCGCCGTATGGATCACAGCTCCCGATCACACCGTTCATAAGCTTGTTTATTGGGGCGGCCCCTGTGAAGAGCGCTTGCTGCAAAGCGCAAACAGTGGTGTGCTTAATCTGTCTGAGAACCTTGGCTCTGTTATTTGCGCTTCCAAATGTCTCGCCACACCAACACTTCTCGCACACACACACCAAAGGCCAGACCTCTTATAGAGAGACAACACACACGTGCATGAATCTTCTCCAGACGCCACTTTTTCAGTTGAACAAACCTGTTCACGTCAAAGTTTTAAATGTCAAATTTCAAATTTTTTTTGTTTTAAGTTGTTTTCTCTTCACTGTGTGTTCCTCCTGCCTCCCACGTTTTGATCTATTACAAACGTTCACTATTTAAAATATAAATAAATTATTAAAAATGATTCGTTTTTTTGAATGGAACTGCAATTTTTTCACTTTTTTTTTTAATGTGTTATTTTGTTTTTTTATCGCTTAATGGTGAGAATTCTCAAAAGAACAGAGGAGGGAAAATAAATCCACTGGCAACTTTCAACAGTTTGTCACATTTTATAATAAACATATAAATAATAATTTCTATGCATTTGCCGACACGTCGAGGCATCGCTATGATGGGCTACCAGCCCGGAACAACTGTGCATCTGCTACATTATATTCCTCTAAAAAACTATTTACCTATAGCAAAATATGAAAAGAAAAGAAAAACAAAAAAAAATACATTTTTTTAGTAAATTTCAGAGTTACTCATTAATTTATTAAAGGAAAAGCGTCGTTTGCTTAGACTCATTAGACTACTGAATTGTCAGGATGTGCATTTTCTGTATTTTTTTTTCCCGCCAAGGGAAAGGTTGAGGAGAGAAAGTGAGCGGGAAACCTTACTGAGCAGCAAACTAATTTAAATTAAAATATATTCTTGTAAAATGTACACTATTTAAAAAATAAAATGAAAAAGAAGAAGAAAAAAAAAACAGATGTGATTTCGGGAAACAAAAATCAGTCAAAATGTACTAATTTACAATTCCGTGTATAAAAATATAATTTATGGCCCCACAAAGTTTTGCTCATCCCCCAAAATATAACAGTCAGTTGCACATATGCACAGAACATTACAACCTGTGGAGAATTTTTATTCTACCATTTTACATGATTTTTTTTTTCAACTTTTACTTATTTTATTTATTTTTTGTTTTTTACTTTTATTTTTATTTAAGTTTTAGTTCAAATATACAAAAATAGATTCTGCACATCTGGCTGGTCCCACTGAATTAGACTCCGTTTGAGTGTCACCAGCCTTTAGTTCACACGAGAATAAATTATTCAAAGATAACTTTTAAGGCTCCATTTCTCTTTTTTTCTCTTTTTTTTCACTCTTTTTAAAATGACAATTGTAAAAGTCAGTGAAATAAATATCCCACCTCTTCCTGGGGCCTCTCTCTCTCTCTCTGTCTTTCCTTTATATACTAATATCGTCTTTTATCCTACATTAGTTTAAAATGTCCTGCTTTATTTCCGCCTCCAGTCTTTTTCAGCTGGACTGCGCGGACATGCCGAGCGGATGAAGTGAACGCTTGTCCAAAAGCCAGGTCCCCATTCGGTGTAGAAGCCTGGGGTACCAGTGGATCCCGTCCGGCTGTGCGGTCGAGTTGGACTGCTGGGAGCTTCGTGGGAGTAAAAACGAGGACAAGCCGTAGGCCAACCTGACCGGGGCGAAGGCCCAGTGGGCCAGTCTGTGGTCCTGGATGACGGCGTAGCAGGATGCCAGTACATGGTCCACTACAATGGTGCCGTGGGAAGTGACCGGTGCGTACGAGCCTTGGTGTTCCTCTGTGTATATCCTTTCCACAACCAGCGGGGTCAGCCGACCTTCGTCGCCGTCCGCGACCAGCACCTTCTGCCCGGGCCTGATGTCGCTGGCGTATGCAGCGGTCATGGCATTGCCGCCGTGCGTGGAGTTGTCGAGGACGAAGATCAGGTGGGCTGCCGTCAGTGTGACCTTTCGGGCCGGCGCTTTGGTTTCAATCACGTAAAACAGCCTTTGGGTGGACGGGTCTCGGTCCGTGAACATGAGGAAGTCGCTGTAGACCAGCTGTCCTGACTCGTCCGCCGCTAGCACCGTATCTCCAGGTTTCAGGTCCATCACAGCCTTCCGTCTTCCGCCCTTCAGCTGGACCTGAGAAGCCCCTGGGAAGCAGCCTCCGGACTTGGCAGCCACTGAGTTCTCTGTCGGGACGAAGAAAAGGTTCTTTATTGATCACAAGGCTGCACTGCAAAGCTAGGAACCTTATGAGGCTCAATGGTCACCCAAATCTTTTCCATAAAATACGTCCCCATCCCACTCAAACTGCATCCAGCTGTTTGTTATAGAGGAGCAGACTTGAAAACAGGCCACAGCATTCAGCTATGGTGTGTTTAGTTCATGTTTGTAGCTCACAGTAAGTCATACTGTGTCCTAAACCACACCCACAAGTCTGCTTCATCATATTTGAAGAGCTAAAAGTTTATAGCTCACAGTAAGTCATACTGTGTCTTAATCCGCACCCACTAGTCTGCTCTGCCTTCATGAAGATCTAGATGTTTAACGCTCACAGTAAGTCATTCGGTCTCCTAAACCACACCCACAAGTCTATCTTCATGAAAAGCTGGATGTTTATAACTCACAGTAAGTCATACTGTGTCCTAAACCACATCCACTAGTCTGCTTCACCTTAACAAAAAATTTGAGAGCTATTTGGGAGAGGTTTAAGGCTGAAAAAATTAGACTAGTGTAGTTCTAAAGTAAGGAAGTGAAAAAAGCAGAATTTGGATACATTGTGGGGTCAGTAGACGTTTTTCAGTAGAGGTCTGCCATTATCAGTGTGTGCTGCAGTGGGAAAAGGGAAGGGTTTGGAACGATCAGCCAAGGCAGTCGCTAGTTTTGTTTGGTTTCCTGTAACATGGGCCAATATAAATAACAAGTAAATGAAGCGTAGAGAGCGGTGAGTCATACAGTGTCAGAAACCACATATATGAGTCTATTAGTGATTACTGACCAGACACCATGCAGACCTGCCTATGTGATTTCTCCACATCAGTTAGTGCATGTTTATAGAGAACAGTGTGTCGCACAGTGTCAGAAACCACCGTCTTTATTAAATTTATCACACTTTACTTTTACACTTAAACTGTTTTTACATTTAAACTTTTAAAAGTTATTTAAATTATGAAATTTTACTTTAACTTTTAAAAGTTACTTCTCTGTTCCTGTTTTCTGAATCGCTGACCAGGCGAGTGGGAGGCATGGGGATAAACCACAGGTTAGCTAAACTAGCTCCGGCGCCAAAGCACGGCCTGCTGCTGGTTTGCGGTAACATTTAAAAAAAGACAAAAAAAAAACGTCCAACGTTGCCCCGGCGGAGAATGAGCGAGAGAAACGACGAGCGAATTCGGCTGTAAATCTTAAGGCCCTCGAAGAAAGGGGGGGGAAGAGGGACGGGGGAGGGTCTTTGTTTGAGGCGAGGCGAAAGGGAAGAGCTTGGACGGGTCTAATTAAAAAGCAATAAAGGCCGGACATTGTCATTGTAATTCCGGCTTGTGTACGGAGCACTCTTGGAAAAGGACACTCATGCCTTTCCCAGCTCCTCTTTCATATTTGCTCAGGTGCAGAAACGTCTGTGTGACAATTCACACGCACACACTGCCTGGCCGCTCGCCCCCCGGTTCAAAAGAGAGGGCCCGCCGTGGTATTTGCTCAGGCCCGACACTTTTGCGGCTCTCTCATGACGGGAGATTTGAATGTAAATGAGCTGCGGGGCTGCAAACAGGAGGCCTGACATCAATGCCTTCTCTCTCTCTCTCTCTCTCTCTCTCTCTCTCTCTGTCTTTAACCATCCTTGCTCTTCCTCTACGTTGTCAATCCCCAGGAGAACCCATTCGCATTCCCGCTCACTCGGATCACACGTTCGGTAAACACGGGGGCCCAAAGAATGGACCTCCTCCCGCCTCCGGATTTACTTTAGTCCTAATCCTCTCATGAGCTCCGGGGCCATGAAACGGCTCTGGCCACAATCGGGGAAACAGATTTGGGACGAACGAGTTCAGGCCCAAATCCTCTAGATGGAGGCGCGTGACCCTGAGCGACACCGGGCCTATGTCCGAACGCGTGGGGCTGAATCACAATCCCGAGATTTTTTTTCCGGAGTGAAAGTAACGATGGTGGTGGTGGGGGGCCCAGCCAATCAGAAGGAAGGAGAGCTTTGACCTCGCAAACAGTCCAAATGTGGCGAGACTTGAAGCCCAGGACGCGGTCGATCTGCTGGGCCCGCCTTCCTATAGCAGCTACGGCCTCTTGGCCTCTGTAGCGGACCACCAAGGGCTTCCCTGCAGACATCACCCTGCAGCAGAAGAGCTGCTGGACGTGCTTCCCTCATGAGAACAGTGTGGGGCGGTGTGAGATAAGCTAACGCTCGTTGATGCAGCTCCACGCTAGACTCTGTCTGGAGACAGAGATGTGCATCTGTGAAGGGTTAAGCACACGTTGCACGAGAGCCACCATGTTTCTACTTCACGTTCGTCTACACGAAGAGGAAATCAAACGGTTTCCCTGTAGTTCGTGGTTTATTGGCTCTCAGAAGGAACCAGCCTGGAATCTGTCTGTGGTTTATCAGCGTTAACTGATTCACACTACAGATCAGTACAAATCACCAGATACAAATTACTCAGTGTCCACTATGAATTATTCACTGTACACTATTAATTATTCAGAATCCACTGTGAATTATTTAGTGCCCAGTATATATATTTTTTTCAGTGTCCACTATGAATTACCCAGTATCCACTATGGATTATTTACTATCTACTATGGATTATTCTGTATCTTCGAAGATATATACAACATCCACTATGATTCAGTATCTTCTATGATATATACAATAATCCACTATGAATAATTCAGTATCTACTATGATATATACAATATCCAATATTAATTATTCAGTATCTAATATGAATTATTTTGTATCTGCTATGAAATATTGAACATCTTCAGTAGTTTAGACCCACATGTAGGACCCTTGCTGAGTGTAAGGGGTTGATTTTATTCGTTTATTCGTCATCTCATTCCTTCGTTCTGATTCTGTAGCACTGCATGCGTGTCAGTGGGGGAGTCCAGTGTGTTCTCACCTGCTTTGACTGAGCAGTGGATGTGGGCTTTGGACTCATAGTAGACCCAGTCGAACCCGGCCTCCACAGCCAGCCGGGAGAGCGTTCCGTATTTACTCTTGTCCCGGTCGGAGGTGGTGATGTCCACGGCTCGGCCTTCATAGTGCAGGGATTCCTCCAGGTGGTGCCCGTCCTCATCCCAGCCCTCGGTGACCCTCAGCTTGACCCCAGGCCACTGGTTCATCACAGAGATCGCCAGCGAGTTCAGCTTGTCCTTGCACCTCTAGGAGCGATGGGGAGACAGTGTGTACAGTGTCAGAAACCACAATTAGAGAAGCAACCTTTTAGCCATAACATTAAGACCACCTGCCTAATACTGAGTGTGTTCCTCCTGCTGCTCTGACTGTGCTGCACTGTGTTCTGACCCCTTTCTGTCAGAGTCAGCATTACTTTTTAAACCAGAGTAGCCTTCACTCCCCACATGCACCAGTGAGCCTCGGGTGCCCATGACCCACCAGTCATCCTTCCTTGGATGACTTTTGATAGGTACTGACTACTGCACACCTGGAACACTCCACAAGGACCTGCCATTCTGGAGATGCCCTAACTCGGTGGCTCAGATCCTTACGCTCCTGCTTCCAGCACATCGCCTTCAAGAACTGACTGTTCATTTGCTGCCTAATATATCTCACCCTATATGTGCCACTGTAGTGAAAAAATGTCAATGTAACTCGCTTCACCTGACAGTGTTCAGTGTCAGCCTTGTGTCTCGGTTGCCCAACCCCTGACATGAAATAAGCAAACGTACTGAAGAGCCTCTCTCAGACATTTTGGTTTGGTTGGCCTGAAGAGGGGCATCTCCCTCTCTCTCTCTCTCTCTCTCAGAAGACTCTCTAGAGCCGGCGATGAAAAATTCATAAGTTATTGCATTCGCTTCACTGGTCTAAAACATATAGATCCGACGATGGACGGGGCGGAACCGCAACCCCAGCCTTGACAGAGATTCTCCAAAAAGACGGGGGTTTCGTAACGGCCTCTTTTGGATAAAAACAACAAAAAAAGGGCTGTTTCTATTCGCCATGACTAATTCATGTCCGAGCGCAAGAGGACCCAGATTAGTCGTGGACACAGGGCCTTCTCCAGGACAAGCGTATGCCGTGGCTGACCATTCCGCTAAGCTCATTTATGCAGGAAGTGCAGCCCGCACGAGGGCAGTTGGCCACTTCCTCCGGGATGATTTGGGGTGCATCGCCCCTCATGAGTGGAGATCAGGATCAGGGAGCTCGAGCCGGGTAGCCAGGGGTTAAGCAGGGCTGAACAGAATGGTAGAAACTCTGACCCCAATCGCTGCTCCTGCATTGGGACCACCACCATGTCTTCCCCAAACGCGAGAATGTGCCTTGCGTCATTGGGGTAAGTGTGCTTGAAATCGAGCAAAGGCATCTGCAAATGGGACGTTTTGCTGGAGAACGTCAAGAAATGGCTAAAAAAGTGAGTCGGTGAGTCGGATTCAGGTGGAACCACCTGCCTGATCAGGTTTGCCAGCCCACCTGCCAAAAGTTCCAAAGGGAATCCGGATGCCACTGTAGCACCAAGCTTGCAGTGTTCTGTTAGTGAGCAGATCCGCTGCTCCTGGCAGATTAGCTGGTCTAACATCAGGAAGCATAGGCTCGGGTGCCTTGGGCCGCCACCGAGGACAAAAATCGGCCCGTGAGTCGCCCGCCCACCCCCATCCCTGCCCCGGTGGCTCCGCAGGCACTTGTGGCACAGAAAATACTACGAGTGAGGGAATGGGAGGGGGCGAAAGAGACGCCGCAGGCCGTCCCCCGGCGCATTCAGAAGCCGTGAAGCCTTAAACTCTTTACTAATTCATTGGGTCGTGTGCCTCAAATCAAGCCGGATTGTGCTCAGTGAGCGTGATGCACAGCGGGAGACCACACGCCGGCCTTTCCTCGGCCTGTCCTGCTCTTAATCAGCTACTGTGAGCCGGGAGGGGGGGAGGTTGGACATGGAGCCAGCTTTGGGCCTGACGGTCCGGTTTTTACAGCCGTGCAATGTCGGGACCAGTGCCCCTGCCCCGCATGGTGGTAGTGCAGGGAAACCGCAGACACCTGAAAGCAAATCATGGGCCCTTCCCGAGCCAACGTGGGTGGCAGGACCAGGACTGGCCTGGCCCGGCCCGGCCCAAAGATTCATCTGGCGGGTCATCCTACTGGAGGAAGGGTCTGGCTGAAATCTGGCTCTGCTTGGCCTGCAAAAAAAGAGCACCAGCATGCCAGAAAAGACTCCTGGCTGAGGAACCCAAGGATGCCCACCCACCAAAAAAATAATAATAAATGAGCGATGGCATCTGTAAATGGACGTTTTGCTGGAGAACGTCATGTGAAATGAGTCAAAATGGCTTAAAACTGCAGCGACTTGTCAGGATGAGGCCTGATCTCTTGACGCTGAGGCTCGATGAAAGAACACGAATTAGGGGGTTCTGAAGTGAATCCGGACAGTACTTGGTTCCATTACCTTGCACTAAAAATCAGCAGCACTTTCTTTGCTCATTTTTTAAGAATAATTCTCAAACACAGAGAGAGCCACGTCATTGCAAGAACCTATAATTTTGTTAAGAACATTAAATTCATATTTTTGACTCTTGCAAATATGGTTCTTGGGGAACCTGAATGGCTCCACAGCATTTATTTAAAAAAAAAAAGGTGTATAAAGGAAAACAGTCAGGTTCCCTAAGAGCACGTTTGCAAGCATGAAGAACCTGGCCTTCATGCAATTGCAAGACCTCTTAACTTTCTACACTCTTAAAAAAAATGAATGCTGTGGAACCACTCAGGTTGCCTAAGAATCATGTTTGGAAGTTTGAAGAACCTGACCTCCAGTAATTACTTTGGTAAAGAGCATTATGTGCATGTTCTAAGGGAACAATCAATGGTTCCACAGCCTTTGTTTTTAAATTTACAGTTTACAGTCTTGCTTATGGTTCTCTCCATGTCGTGGAACCCCTGATGCAGGGATATCCTCCTTGTGGAGGGGGATGATGGAAGTGGCCTGGGACGTTTATTGTAAGCTGTGAGAGCGAACGAAGCCCCGCAGGCTGTGCTCTCGCACTTCCGTCCACACCTGCATGCGGTTCTAGAGTTCTTCACAGCCCGGCAGATTTTTTCGCCGGTCCGGCACAGGCCGCCAGCCGTCTGTCCGTCTACAGGTCGGGGTCGTCCTCTGCGCCGAGCCCACGCAGCGGCACTTTATCCCCTTTAGGCCTCGTAAACAGCCGTGTTTGATGTTGTGCGAGCGTCTGGGCAGCTCCTCCTGAGCCTGGAGCTACCGTTACCCCCCCTCCTTAGAACCAAGAGTGCAGTTTGATAGATGTAGATGTAAGAAAACCACACTAGACACCGGCCTCACCTTTAAAGCAGCCAGAGAGATCGAGAATCTTCGGCAGGGATGAGAGAGAAGGGGGCTTCGTGAACAAAGGTCCCTCAATATGTGACAACGCGGCCAACACTTTTGCAGACTTGGTGCCAAGTGGGACCGTACTGTGGCATGCAACCCCGTTCTGCGCATGTTCTTCATGCTTGCAAACATGGTTCTGAGAGAACCTGAATTATACCACAACCTTTTTTAAAGAGTTTATAAAGGAAAACAGAACCATTGTGTTTGCAAGCAAAAAGAATTCGCCTTGCGCATAATTGCAAGAACCTTTAACTTATGAACATTATGTGCGTGTTCTTCTTGCAAACTTGGTTCTTACAGAACTCGGCTGTTTTTCTTTCTACACTCTTTAAAAAAATGCTTCGGGAACCACTCAGGTTCCCTAAGAACCATGTTTGCAAGCAGAAGAACCTGAAGAACCAGGCTTCCGCATAAATGCAAGAACTTGGCAAAGAACGCTATGTGCGTGTTCTTCACGCTTGCAGATACGGTCTTTATGGAACCCAAGCGGTTCCACAGCCTTTGTTTTTGAGAGTGGATAAAGAAAAATCCATCAGCAGAACCAGTTTAGGGCCTTTAAGCCTTGCTGGCGGTTCTCCGCGCTCTAAGGTTCGGCTTACGCCGTTTGCAGGAAAACTAGGGTTCCTGAGCCAGTGGAACGGGTCCTTCCGGAACGCGTGAACATTCGCCAGTGGTGTGCGGAAGCTGCTCAGAAGAACACAGGGTTCTCCTCCAGGTGCCTCTGGTCAGGTTCCATCAGCAGAACATGCTTTCTGCTGATCGGGGGCAACGCAACCAACTCTTCACCCACCACCACCACCCACCCACCCACCCACCTGTCCGGTGGCCTCCACACCTAAGCACGTGTCCCCTCTGTCCCCTTCCCTTTCCCTCTCGCGTGCGCCACTGCGCCACACACTTCCCTTCCGTGCGGGTCAAGCGTTCAGGGCACGGGCCCGGTCGTGCACGAGGCGCGCGCTTCTTCCGACGCGCGAGACGGACGGACAGACCGTGCACGCGCTGCAGCTGCACAGGGAGAGAGAGAAGGAGAGAGAGAGAGAGGGAAAGAGAGAGAGAGAGAGAGAGAGAGAGAGAGAGAGAGAGAGAGAGAGAGAGAGAGAGA
>JBBPDA010000013.1:7028956-7040147 GCA_037974385.1 Arnoldichthys spilopterus | reverse complement strand
TGGGTTAAATGCAGAGGTCACATTTCGTTGTGGTGCTTGAGTGTGTTCACAATGACAAAGAGTCACTTTCACTAAAGCATGGGTGTCGCTAAGCCAGTTCTTTAATTAATCCGCCAGTGGTCTTAATGTTATGGCTGATCGCTGTATAAGGTCTAAAGGCCTATACATTTCTTTAGACATGATACTAATTGAAGTTGAGCCTCACTCGGCCGTTCCTGTACAAATAAAAATATGCTAGCATGAAGGAAATAGGCTAGCTAGCTGGTTAGCATGGGTTTTGCAAAGCCAGTTGTTCAGTTCACCTGTTAGTGATCTTAATGTTTCCATTTCATTCCATTTCCATGTTAGTGGTTAATCTCCATTACATGGGAGAACTTTTAGAGGAACCAGACATCTGGTTCCAGTCGCCACCAGTGAGAACAGTGCTGACTTGAGAACTGAGCATTTCTTCGAATACTCCTTAGCATAGATCCAAAATAATCACACAAAAAAGTGAAAGTGCAAAAGAAATTTGCTGAAAATTTTAAATTTAGGCCAGTTTTGCTCTCCTGGACTCCTGGACACATGTGACTATGGGGCTCCATCATGGAATAAGATTAATGCTTAGACCAACAGAACCTTCACCGCCTCCCCTAATTCCCTGAGTGATCTGCAACCCCAATCTGGCCATATCCAATGTGGCCAGCCCAGATCATCAGGAACATAATGGCATAGTTCATGTCTTCACGACCACATACACACAGTGGAACGTGACACCAGGCAACCAGTGAGATGTTTCCAGAGGCCACGTTGCTGCTGGTGAAAGAGGAGCGATTCTTTTCTCGCCTTCTTCCCATTCGCTCTTCCATGATTGGGGTCACGACCACCTTTTCTCCAAAGAGGTTGGATTGCTATAGCAACCAGCACCTGCGTTTTCCACTAAAAGTGCAAGCGGATAAAGGAAGATTGCTGAAAAAAAGGGGGCGGCTGAAGCGTCGTGGAGACCATGCACATTCTCCAAATCCATCCATCTCCAATAGTTTAAAGGGCTCTTATCTTCTCTGATGAATTAGTAATGTATGTCCAGACGTAACCAGACAGACCTTCTCATGACTGTTACTCCAGTTGTGGAGAGGTACCAAGTTCTCCAGAGTGTGTTTGGTGTGAACTGGTTCAGACTGGGATTTTCTTTACATTGCTGGTTAATGGAACCAGACATTCTCTCCGAACCCCCCATTGAATCCATGTGGTTATTTTGCATCACAATGACATTAAAGTATCCCTTCAATGTGAATGGGTTTAGTTTGAGAACCAAAAGCTTCTCCAAACCATGGTAGAAGAATGTCTCGGGCATCAGGCAGCATCTTTGAAGAGCTTTCAAGAGGAACCAGACATCTGGTTCCATTCACCACCACTGTGAGCAGCTCTGACTGGAAATTACATGTAAAGTTTTACAACAAACCCACTCTGAACCACTTTGTTTACATCTTAACCAGTTAATTATGCAGAAATGTAAAAAAATCCGTAAAATCTTTTCTCTCCTGGACAAAGATGACACTATGAGGAACTGTGTGAGAAACATTAATGACATAATTAAGGTTTCTTCACATATAGCATGATGCAAAAAAACAGTACGAACGCATTGATGAAATTTAAATTCAGGGCAGTTTTGCTCTCTTGAACTCCTGGACTCAGATGGCTGTGGGGATCCATCATGCAATAAGGCCAGTGTGTAGACCAGTGGTGACCAAGGTCCTGAACCTTCCACCTTCCAGCAGAGTTCCAACCTGCATCAACACCCCACTGTTGGCAATCATGGACTTCTTAGAACGTGCTAGAGATGGGTGGACCTACACTGTACTGTAGATCCTCCAGGACCAGGTTTAGTCCACGCTGGTCCTACTCAGGAGCCAGTGCAGAATGGGTTGAGGATATATGTTTCATTAAAAATTTTTGAGTCAAATAAATTAGTCCCAACTGTGTAGGAACTGAATCAAAGCAACAATCTACATTCAAGAAAAATGTAATTTTTTAATAGAAACTATGTTTTTTTTAAAACCTGATCATTCAAATTGCTTTTGGAGTTAATGTTCTGCTTTAAGGAACCTCCACTGTGGAACGAAGGCAAGATCTCCACCTTCCTCCTCCACTGTGCCACTGACCATCATCAATCTTTCAGTAGGCCCCAACCACGACCCATGATTATTTCATGTGACACTGTAGAGAAGAGCTGACTCGGAAGACGGGGAGTCTCCGGGCGTGATGAGAACTCCCTTCTTCTTTTGTTCATGATGATTAAATTTAAGGTAAAATGTGTTTTACCATCGCTCACGGTGGTACTGCCCTGTCAACACTGGGGATGGGATTTTCTGGTGACTCTTCAGTGGTCAACTGGGGGGCATATTGTTTGTTGCCCAGGAGGCGTGTCATTCTTTTTGATTTCATTTGTCGACAGAGGGAAAACGGGAAGACGATGGTAAAAACAGCTACAATACCAGAGAAATCTGTAAAAAAAAATGACAGGTCTGCTGTGGTAAACAAATAGTCCACAATAAGGGCTGAGCAACTGTGGCCCTGGAGGGTCAGTGTCCAGCAGTTTGGTAGTTCTCCACTTCAAACCCACACACCGAGCCTGGTAATGAACAGGTGTGTTGAACCATGTGTGTTTGAGCAGGTAGATCACCACACCATGCTGGACACTGACCCTCCAGGTCCGCAGCTGCCCACCCCTGGTCTACACAGCCAGTGGCATGTAGTGTTATTATTATATGCTTGTGCTAACTTCAGCTCCAGAGTTTTTGGCATTTTTTTTCACTGGTTGGGGCAACCTTAGGAACTGAGAGTTGGAACTGGGCTTTTCCCAGTGGCCATCAGTTTTATATCGAAAATTGGCACGAGCTTAGCCAACACTTAATGATGACGAAAATGTAATAAATTCTTTACTGTAGGTAAATTTCCCACCACTTACCAGAGCTCCAGAAATTGAACTAGGACTTTAGGCTCATGTGTTGATTGTTGTTTTTACAGTTATGACCCTGCGTTTGCTACATTCAGCCATTTTCACAGCCATATTTTTACATTTGGCAGAGAGAAACATTAGCTTAGCTTGATATTAATTGTAGGCAATTGTTTGAGTGTATGTGTCCTGCTCTAACGTTATTAGCATGGCTAAGGCAGAGTACACAAGGCCTTGTTTGACTCTATATGAGTGTTGACATTTGTGGGTACGTGTTGACATTTGTGGGAGTGCATGAGCACAGAATAGTATAATGCTTCGCTCCATATTAGCCAACCAGCAAGATAGCTAATTAGCCTCATCAGCCGCTATTATGATTCTCATGCAGGAGGGAAATGCTTCAATTTCTAAATTCTCATGACTTTTAATTTCACTGACAAGCACAAAAAACTTAATGTTTTGTCTAATCAACTTGATTGTATTTAACATATTTAGAATTTAACATTTGCATTTAACATTCAAAGTAGAACTGTGAGTTCTCTGTTCTCATTTTGGTCAGTTCTTGTTTTTTAATTTTGCAGTTGGAAAAGAGCAGTTTTGTGTATTTGCTATATCATAATTTCCAGAACCGTTGCTAAATTTTGCTAAAATGTAAGAAAAAAATTAATGTTTTATATTACCCGACAAAATTCAGAAAAATGGCTTGTAATGTTTTGGCCGATCATACTGATTGTATTTTGTAATTTTAAAGAGAGACACAAGAGAAAACATATAGAATATATAGAAAAGTTTTGCCATTTTAAAGCATTCCACAATAAGCAGGTGAGCTGGAAACAGGTGAGGGGAACTTGACTGGGAATAACAGGAGCATCCACCAATGCCTCAAAAGCAAAGATGAGAAATGTCATGAGAAAACCGTCATTTCAGAAAGAAAATTTCTCAGCACAAGATATGAAGAGCTGAGGTCTTGCATCATCTACAATACAAAATATTGGGAAAATTCAGGGAATCTGGAGAAGTCTCAGTCCACGGCCAGAGCCCTGTGTAAGGAAGCATCATGCTACTGTGATCAGTATCACCACTTGGAGAACTTCAGAAAACCACCATCACTGAACACAGTCCATCACTGCATTAAGAAACATGGCCCAAAACTTCAGTTCTACACACGAACACAGCTGAGTTCATCTTGCAGACTAAAAGTGAAAGGTTTATAGAAAATTACTGCTTTTGCTATGTTCCACAATAAGGAACCGAAATGGCCCAAAATCCCGAAACCTATAAGAGGTTCATCACTGGACCCGGATGCTTGCAGACGAATGTCCTTTCATAGCCGGAGACTATGAGAAGTTTTCTTGGGGGTGGGGGGAGTCACCATTCGTTAGAAGTTGGGCCGCTAGTTCGGCTATTGTTGCCAAACTCACGTAATTACGAGGGGATAATATGAAAAAGAGGGGGCGGAAAGAAAAAACACACTATTTGCCCAGCCATGGTATTTAAACAGCATATATAAAGGCTTTAAGAAAAAGGAGGTGGCAAGAGGGGCGAGGGGGGCAGCGGGGGCGTGTGTTTTACACACAAAATAAGCACTTTTTCAATAACCTGTTGGTGCCCGAAGGCCTCAGGTTGCCTGGGTGCGTGTGAAATGCTGCCATGGGACAAAGCAAAGGCACCGGCGCATCCCAAAGGCCTTTTGTGGGGGGAAGCTGGTGAAGTGGGCTCTTCACGGGACAGGCAAACAGCCGGCCCTGCTCTGGAGGTCCCGCCATTGTCAGGCCAACACACATTATGCACTCGAGAGGGGAAGAGGAGAAACAAGGCAAAGCTAATGAACGACCTGGAGTGGCCACTCCACTTGGTGCTTACCCATACTCCTAACACCCTGCGTACACACACACACACACACACACACACACCTACACACACATTCTTCACTCATGGGTCATAATTAGTAGGGAAACACTCGTTGTCCGTTGGCTGGCCCTGCATTCAGCCCCTGAAGGAAGATCACGGGGTTGTCTTTGAGCAACCAGCTTCAAACAAACTCTATCGTCAGTTAAAGGTAAAGTCCAGCACCTAGTCGAACGTCCACGCTGTCCCAGTGACCCCAGGTCTGCTCCAGCAGCTGAGGTGCCTTCAGAGTCCAAGCGTTGCTTCCTGTGCTTTAGAACCGGAGCTATGAGGCAAACAGCGCTAACATTGTAAGTCAATAGTCACCCAAATCTTTCCATCCCCAGCACTTCTGTGGTACCAGCAGAACCTCGTCCAGCTCCTTGTGAAGGTGGAGCAGACTTGTGAGTGAAAGCACATGGGGGTTTTTCCGATAAAGTGGCCAGCAAGTGGAAGCAGGAGATGAGCGTTTCCGATAAAGTGGCCAGCAAGTGGAAGCACGAGATGAGCGTTTCCGATAAAGTGGCCAGATACACTCACTCCACGCAGTTTCTGCTGCTGCTTACTGCTTTTACCTGCCTCTGACCCAAAACTGCTAGCAGCGAGGAGTTACTCAGCATTCTCTCTCTCTCTCTCTTTCTCGCGCTCTCTCTCTTGCTCTTTATGTCCCATGGCGGCTGCTGCCTCTAAATTTACTCTGTGCCACGGCGCATAGAGCATAGAGCTCCCTGAGGCAGCCCTATCTGCGCCTCCTATTTTTAGAGGCCGTATCTTTTCCTGATGAAATACAGTAAAATGCACTCAGGTGGTTCCCATGGTTCCTGTGGTTCCTGGGCCTCGCTCCGGTTCTGAACTCGCCGGCTCCCAGGCAGGCTCGCTGACCCTCCTCCATTTTACATTACGCATCAAATATTCATCGGGAAATAAACACAGCGGCTCTCTCATGCTGAGCAAATAACTTCGCCAGATGTTTATGAGATATTTTTGAACTAGCCCTGGGTTTTTTCACCTCTTGCACATGCAGCAATAAGGGGACACATTAGGGCACCAAGTGAACAGTCAGTTCTTGAAGTCGATGTGCTGGAAGCATGAGCGTAAGGACCTGAGCCACTGTGAGTCAGAGCATCTCCAGATTGCCAGGTCTTGTGGAGTGTTCCAGGTGTGCAGTAGTTAGTGGTCAAAGGAAGAACAACTGGTGGGGTGGAAGCACAGGGTGGGTGTTTTTTAATAAAGTGGCCAGTGAGTGGAAACACAGGGTGTGTTTCTAATAAAGTGGCCAGTAAGTGGAAGCAGAAAGTGGGTGTTTCTGATAAAGTGGCTAGTCACTGTATATGTTAAAGGCTCACAGAGTATTTCAGACACACTAAGAGCCACTGTGTGCATTGCTGAGATTCTTGTTTGACTGTTAATCTGCCTAATCTGTTCTGTAGAAGCAGAGAAACACTGCAGTAAAGCTGGTCAGAGCAGTCAACAAATACATACTCCACCCCTTTCAGCTAGAAACTCACTGGCCACTTTATCAGAAACACCCCCTTCTGCTATCCCCTACTGGTCACTTTATTGGAAACACGCACCCTCTGCTCCCACTTGATGGCTACTTTATCAGAAGCACCCACTTTATGCTTCCACTCAATGGCCACTTTATTGGAAACACCCCTTGTGCTTTCTCTTACTGGCCACTTTATTGGAAACACCCCCTGTGCTTCCACTCACTGGCCACTTTATTGGAAACACCTCTGCACTTCCACTCACTGGCCACTTTATCAGAAACACACCCTTGTGCTTCCACTTACTGGCCAATTTATTGGAAACGCCTCCTGTGCTTTCATTCACTGACCACTTTATTGGAAACACCCATCCTGCACTTCCACTCACTGGCCACTTTATTGGAAACACCCATTCCGCTCTGGATTCTTCGCTTGGCTTTTGTTCTTCAGCTTGGGGGCAAGAGATAAAGGCTGATGCTGCATGCGAAACATCATCCACACGTATCCAGCAGGTTCTGTTTGAAGATGTTATCATGTCCCTGATCTCGGAGACGATTGAGATTTTCCCAAACTATTCTGGGAATGACTTCAGCGTTCAGTCTCAGCGAGTGCGCGCCTGGTCCAGGCCGAGCTGGGCTGCTGTGATTCAGCGTTGTTGGGTAACCGTGGTGTCGCGTTCCCTGCGGAGAGTCCACTCGACTCTATCGGTTAGGAATCCCCTTCCACCACAAGAACCCGGAGGCGTGGAAGTGTCATCCCGACAACATCGCTTTTGTTTGCTGCGCGGAGCCAAGTGATTCATTTAAAATTCCTTCACTGTGACTGTAGTAGCATACAGCGCAAGGATGCCGCAGGGTCCTCAACAGAGGAGAACCCTAAGGGGGTTCTAGATAAGGCCTGATTTTTGAACAAATTGAATCGTCATGTTTGGTGTATAAATGCAATTTATGCGTAAAGTTGGGACATTTATAAAAATTTACAAAAAAAAGCAATTTCTGAATTCTTGTGATTTTTTAAACTGACAAGCACAAAGAAACAACTTTTAAAGTTTTGGCAGATCTACTTGACTGTATTCAATAATATGAACAAATTTAGAATTTGATGCTTGTAAAATGTTCAAACTAGAACCATGAATTCTGAATTGTCATTTGGGGTCAAAAAGTTGGGATGTTTTTTAAAATGCACAAAAAAAATAGAAATCTGCAATTTCTAAATTCTCGTGAATTTTTATTTAACTGGCATAAGCACAAAGTAACAACTTTTAAAGTTTTGGTGGTGAATTTGATTGTATTCAATAAATATAAACAAATTTACAATATGACGCTTGCAGAACACTTAAACTAGAATCCTGAGTTCTCGAATTTCATTTGGGTTGACATTTTGTAAAAAGAAAATTGGGACATTTTTTCAAATGCTCTAAAACAAAACAAAAATGATTGATTTTTTTTTTTCACTGACATAAGCACAAAGAAACATCTAGCATTTTTGTATTTAATAAATATAAACAAATTTAGAAACTAAAACCCTAGAGTTCTCATGTGGGTCAGTTCTTGTCTTTTATTTGTGCAGTTTTGTGCAAAATACACACATAATTTCCAGGAATGTTGTGATATTTGGTGAAAATGTAAATAATGTTCAGCTGTTAAGCAGCTGAAGTCTTGTATCAAGCAAAAACAGGTATAAACTCCATTTGCAGAACTGCAGGGGTCATTCTCCTCAGTTCCCAAATACCATTGCACACTGGAGTTAAAAGATTAAAGATGTAGTTTGGTGCAGGCATTAAACTTTAAATGTTAAAGATTGGATAGAAATATGATATTTATTTTTTGTCAAATTATATTGCTAAATGTTGTGACTTGTCTGGAAGTGAACTAAAGGCTCATCGTCGTCGTAAACATGGCCGTGCGTTCGCCAGATCTGCTAATCATAAATGCATGTGCACATGGTTGTGGCACCTCTGGCCCGTGGTAAACACGTCTGGCTCGGCTGTCGGCTGGGGACGATTTTCCTCTGGCCTACTCTGTTTTTCTTTTGCACTTTGGGAATATTTTTACAAGTTCCTACATTCGGCTTGTGACAAGACTGAACACAGTGAGGTGGTGAGACATGCTTCGAGTAGCTGTGTGGTTAGCGAAGCTATGTGTGGAAGTTGTGTCAGAGACACGAGGGCGAAAGGTTGATGGGATTGATAAGAGGAGGGACAAATTTTCCAGCAGTGGTCAGTGAGTGAAAGCACGAGGTGGGTGTTTCCAAAAAAGTGGCCAGTGTGTGGAAGCACAAGGTGGGTGTTTCTGATAAAATGGCCAGTGAGTAAAAGCACAAGGTGGGTGTTTCCGATAAAGTGGCCAGTGAGTGGTTCCTTTAGGCAGTGTGTGTGTGTGTGTGTATGTGTGTGTGTGTGTGTGTGTGTGGGAGGGTGTCCTCTAGATCTTCACTGGAGCCCAGTTTCGAACCGCAGAGTGGACGGTTTTGGGTGATGGACCACCCCCAACTCCTGGCACTGAGCTCCACACCCTGCAGTTGTGCAGGTGAACTGTGCAATTAAAAACACCTCAAATTTGGGCACAAAGAACAATTAAGCACCGAGTGATGTGGCTTTGTGTGTTTTCTGTGCTCCTCATTTCCGTTCTCTTGACACAACAAAACTTTCCACAGGAAATTATTTCAATTAGTGGTGTGTTTTAGGCGAAGCCCCCAAGGCTCACGCTAAACACAGGTGACTTAATTACAATTCTGCACTTTTTTTGCTTTTTCTGCCTCGTTACTGCCTTCGTTTAACCCCTTTAACTCTAAAGATGGGCCCACACTTTACTCTCATTACTGCACAATTTACACTTCAGTTTCAGAGTTACTGAGTTATTCATACTGGATACTGACGAATTCATACTGGATACTGAATAATTAATAGTAGACATAAATTAAATTAGACACTGAATAACTCATAGTAGATACTAATAATTCATAGTGGATACTATATGATTTGTATTGGATACTGACTAGTTCATAGAAGATTTTCAATAATTTATAATAGATATGGAATAATTCATAGTGGATATTGAATAATTTGTATTAGATACTGAATAATACATACTGGATACTGAATAATTCATCGTGAATACCGAATAGTTCATACTGGATACTGAATCATTTATAGTAGACACTGATTAACTCATAGTGGATCCTGAATAATTTGTTCAGTATGTTCAGTTAGGGTTAAATGTCGTGCAGGTTGGTTCTGAAGGTAAAGGTGCTGCTAGGAGCATGTGTGTAGTACAGTCGCTAGATCTTCTCGAGGGCTGTGATTTATTCATCCTGCTGTTAATGACATACTGCTGCAGCAGCGGCAGCAGCATCGTCCTCTCACCAGTTTTGGTTAAAGTGTGCGAATATTAAAAGGTGAATTTTTTTCTGGATTTGAAACAGCGATACTGCATTTAGAGCAAATTGCGCCTTCACCTGTGCAGAAATTACAGCCGTCTGCCTGCTCTTAACTGAGGTGTGGGTGCAGTTTGGAAGGCAATATGACTCCACGACCACATAAAACAGAGCTTTAATACCGAGCGACTTCAAAGGGGCCACGGAGAGAAGCACCAGGAGCGAAAAGCTGCTGACAGCAAAAACAATAATTTAATCACATCATTATAAATATTAAGAAAAATTCGTATTTCTCTCATCAGCCTTAAAGTTCCTTTTTATGATGTTTACTGCGTGTAATGAGGGGTTAGGATGATTGAGGTGTCATGTGGCCCTGACACACACATACACATACACACACACACACACACACACACACACACACACACACACACAGTATTAGAACATGAGTGTATAACTTTGTAAAAAATAAAATATGTTTATAAATACATTATATAAAATTATATAATTAATAAATCTATAAATATCATTGATATTTTGTTAAACTAACAAAATATAAAGAAAGAAAGAACAATTCAAATAATAAATATGTTATAAAATATAGAAAAAAACCCAAATTAAAAATATATATTTAAAAAAATGTGTTAAATAGGATAGTTCCGCTCTCACCTCACAGCAAGAAGGTCTTGGATGGTTCCCAGTCAGGGTTGGTGTTAAGTGCTCAGGTTCTCCTCGTTTCTGCCGGGATCTCCGGTTTCCTCACATAGTCCGAAGACATTAATGTCAGGTGGACCGAAGACGCTGTACTGCTTCGAGATGTGACTGTGTGTGTCGATGGTCTTGGCACACAACTCTTCTTCCCCCAATCAGTCAGGTTAGCGCTGCAGAAAAATCAATTAATTAATTAATTAAAAAATAAATAAATAAACAAAAGAAGTCAAAAGATTTAAAAAGAGAAAGTAAAGTTTTGTATGGTCTTTTTTCCTGACAGGGTTAAAGGTCATGTTCTCCCAGGTTCCACCTGTAAACTCTGTACAATTCCACATTTCATCACAGCTGAGACAAAACACCTGAATCACAAGGTGTAAGATCTTTGCACCTGTTCCAAGCCAGGAGACAACAGATGCCCACTTCAATCTGTGCCTTAAACCCTGTAAATCCGCTCTGTGCCCTAAACAGCATAAACCCACTCTGTGCCCTAAACCCTGTAAATCCGCTCTGTGCCCTAAACACAGTAAACTTGCTCTGTGCCTTAAACTCTGTAAATCCCCTCTGTGCCTTTAACACGGTAAACCCGCACTGCGCCTTAAACTCTGTAAACCCGCTCTGTGCCCTAAACCCACTAAACCTGCTCTGTGCCCTTAACCATATAAATCCGCTCTGTGCCCTAAACCATGTAAATCCACTCTGTGCCCTAAACCCTGTAAACGCGCTCTATGCCCTTAACTCTGTAAACCCGCTCTGTGCCCTTAACCCTGTAAATTTGCTGTGCCCTAAACCCTGTAAA
>JBBPDA010000013.1:7018297-7028856 GCA_037974385.1 Arnoldichthys spilopterus | reverse complement strand
TCTGTGCCCTAAACTCTGTAAAACCCGCTCTGTGCCCTAAACCCTGCAAACCCACTCTGTGCCCTAAACACAGTAAACCCGATCTGTGCCCTAAACCCTGTTAACCCGCTCTGTGCCCTTAACCCTGTAAACCCGCTCTGTGCCCTAAACTCTGTAAACCCGCTCTGTGCCCTAAACTCTATAAAACCTGCTCTGTGCCCTAAACCCTGTAAACCTGCTCTGTGCCCTTAACTCTGTAAACCTGCTCTGTGCCCTAAACCCTTTAAACCTGCTCTGTGCCCTCAACGCAGTAAACCCACTCTGTGCCCTTAACTCTGTAAACTCACTCTGTGCCCTTAACTCTGTAAACCCGCTCTGTGCCCTAAACCCTGTAAACTCGCTCTGTGCCCTAAACACGGTAAACCCTGCGAACGCTTTTGTTTGGATAGCGTATGAAGCTGCGTCCTCGCAGCGGCTGCCTCTGTGTAAACCAGGGAAATTCCTATTGTTGGCAGGCCTCATGCGTCCCGAGGCGCTGGGTGTGCGTGTCTCAGCTGCACGGGAGAACACAGACAACATGCACAGCTTCCCCCTCCCCCCAAGAAAAGGAAAGGAAAAGGGTGGGATTAAAAATAAAAGATTAAAAAAAAGGAAAGAAACGTGAACGACAAGAGGGCATGCTAACGCTAACAGGCCTTGAGCCCCCGAGGGACTTTTTTTGGACATCAAATAGCGCTGAGAAGAGAGCGAGGGAGTGCGAGAGAGAGGTGTAGACGGGTCGGGCAAGTCAGTTCTCGCGCCTGTGAGCGTTTTAATAAATCTCGGGCTGCAGGAGGGGAAAGGCCTCGGCGAGATTAATGAAGCGCTGACAGCTTTATGGCAAAATTACTATTGTTGCACTCGCAGCTCTCATCATTAGCGATAGCAATGATCAGGTACCATCATTTATACTTCTGCCACGCTCCTCCGAGCCCCCGTACAAGTCGCGCGCTCCTGTTGTCCCCCCTCCCCACCACCACCACCACCGCGCCTTTGATTTAGTTCCTACTCTGTCAGCGTCCGGCTGATATATGGCGAACAGGTGCCTATTATGGACCCATAATGGTGCGGCGCGAGTTTGACAAAAGCCTGTCAGACGGTAGCGGGCCTGATTTTCCCGCCAGGCCACAAATCTTCAGAACTTCTCATGAATATTGATCTTAGGGTGCGTGTCGATCATCACTTCCCACTTAAACACCTGTTGCAATCTGTAGTTAGCATAATCGCAACAGAAAGTGCTGCTGGACTCCTGCCTTAAAGAGATAGTTCCACTCCCCTGGATCAGCTGGAGCCTAGATTTAGCTTCTGTGAGCTACAAGGTTAACGTGCCTAATACTAGGAGTCGATAGTCACCCACATTTTTTGCTCCCCAAAACTTCTGCCGAACGGCATCTGGCTTATCTTTAACGTAGGCCAGATCGGTGGGTGTGGCTTAGGATGCAGTATGACTTACTGTGAGTTATAAACATTCAGCTCTTCATGAAGGTGGAGCAGCCTTGTGGGTGTGGTTTAGGGCACAGCATGACTTACTGTGAGCTATAAACATCCAGCTCTTCATTAAGGCAGAGCAGACTTGTGGGTGTGGTTTAGGGCACAGCATGACTTACTGTGAGCTATAAACATTCAGCTTCTCATGAAGGCGGAGCAGACTTGTGGGTGTGGTTTAGGGCACAGCATGACTTACTGTGAGATATAAACATTCAGCTTCTCATGAAGGCGGAGCAGACTTGTGGGTGTGGTTTAGAACACAGCATGACTTACTGAGAGCTATAAACATCCAGCTCTTCATGCGAAATATTACTTTTGGTAAGATATAAACAGGAACATAAACCTGAACATGTTCTAACTTCTGAAACACCTCTTCCTGCCCAGATAAATAAATATACAATTTTTTTTAGTACTCCATATAAAAGACTTTTATTTTGCAGGAAATACTTATATGTAATTTGGGACATTTCTATTGGTCTGTTCCCCATGACATTTTCAGTTGAAGCTATATATAAATAATAACAGAAAAAATTTAAAAATAATTTTAAAAAATGTATTTTTTTAAAGAGACATTTCTGCCTTTTTTTTTTACCAATAACTGATTATTTCCTGAAACACAATGGGGAAAAATAACTGTAAATGTTTTGGCACATTTTCCTCTAAAAGTTTACCTTTGTTTATGTGCATAAAACTTTTCACTTCATTCAAAAGTTTATGCAGCATTCTGTACACATTTTTGAAAATGATCATTTTTAAAATGAATTATTTAAAGAGTAATTTCAATGTTTCAAATTTTGCATAATTAAGTATAGCTGAGATGTTAATATTTAAAGTATTTAAAGGGAAAATTAAAATGTTCAAAGTACTTGCAAAATTAAGTTTAGTTGAGATGTAAATATTTGAAAAATTTTAAGGGGAACTGAAGTTTTTAAAATTTTGCGTAATTAAGTGAAGTCAAGATGTAAACCAAGTTGTGAATTTGACACATTTGAAAGAAACAGAACATGGAACATAAAATGTGGCCTGTGCAAAAGTTATGTTGGATTTTTATATATTTTAATTTTTAATAAGTGTAAATTTAGCAGTAAATTTTGCGTTCCCTGCGGAGGATCTGTCCTTGTTTACGCTTAGAAACTCAACAAAAGAAACAATTATGCATCTAGAGAGACAAGCTTAAAGCAGGCCCAGATGTTCCTGAGCAAGCACACAAAGACACATATACATACACACACACACACACACACACACAGAGCTTTAATCCCATTGAGTAGTTGGGGATTCCTCTCCTGACGAGAATCCTCTGGTCCCACCGCTGGACAGAAAGGTCGGATCCAGAAACAATGAGCAGACAGAGAGTCCACAAAGCTTCCTCTCATTAGCACTGGTTAAACACTCCAACACAGGAAAAGCTGTGTTCCAGAGAGACAGAGGGGGGAAAAACCCCCCCCCCCCCCCCCCCCAAAAAAAAATGTCTGAGAGGTGTCAAGAGGGGCCAGCCTGACCACAGTCCAGATCAACACTGACCAATAGGGAGGCCTCGCATTACACCACGGCCAGAGTGGAGACAGACAGGAATTTTAGCAAAAATCACCAAAATCTGCAGAACATATGGTACATATACACCTGTCGGCAGCAAATAAACAGTCAGTTCTTGAAGTTGATGTGCTAGAAGCAGGAGCAAAAGGTTCTGAGGCCCTTATTGTGATGTTCTAGATGAGTCAGAGCATCTCAAGAACGGCAGGTCTTGTGCAGTGTTACAGATGTGCAGTAGCTAGTACCTACCAACAGTTATCCAAGGAAGGACGACTGGTGGGTCATGGGCACACAAGGTTCCCTAATGAATGTGGGGAGTGAAGTTAAGCCCATCTGGTCTTAGAGATCTTTAGTGGACCACCCTACCCACCCAAGAACAGACCCAATATGGACCATCTGAGAGGCACTGCTTTAAGGAACCATGGTTCTTTATTGGTGAATTAAGTGTTTTCGGGGTGAACGTGTTGAAACCAGAGCCAGCTTGATGCTTTTTTCCTCAACTTGCGGTATAAATGAGGAGGCTTTGGTACAGCGAGGGCTCTAAATGAGAGTGTCAGCTCGAGGCGCCTCCATTTCTCCGGCACCCGAGCTGACGGACAGAAGCAATTTCAGCCCCTGGCTCCTCCAGCTTGGCCACAGGGACCAGGAAGTTGCATGAAGGAAAATGCCCAATGAAGCATGAGCACCGTTGGGTCATCAGAGTTAACCGCATCCATTTGTCTGAGGGGTCGCGCGACGAGGCAGTCTTTGCCTCAAATGAGCAGATTACTCATGTGGTCGGTGGCGAGACAGAGCCTCGGTCTGCACCGTTTCACTGCCACGAAACCTTCACTGGCCTCAGATTTAACACCTTCACGCTCACCTACAGAGCCAAACATGGTTCCCCCTCACTGCCTAGAACATTGCCCTCAGCCCGATATTACCCCAATCCCAACAATCAAAGACAGACATTAAGGCTCTTCTCAGTTTTGGCCCCTAAGTTGTGGAACGAACGTCATCTGACTGACCGATGAGAAACCGAACTGTCTTCAAACAATGACTAAAGAACAACCTCTTCAAGGAGAACATAGGACAAGAACTTTATGTCTCAAACCCAGCTCTGGGAGGATCTTGGCTGATCTTGGTTCTCTCTGTGTAATCTGAGAGGGTTCTGAGGGTTCTGGTAGAGGATGATCTTTAGTTCTGTGAGGATCTTGGTTGATGTATTATTTTTACATATTTATAGTTATTATAATTATTATCATTATAATTAATGTTGTTATCAGCATTATTATTATTATTATATATATTATTATAGATAATATTTTTTATATTGTTTTGAATTAATTAATTTATTTTTATTACAGTGACAAACTGACACTCAATAACCAGTTGAGAAATCTCATCAGCCCATGTGAGAAAGTGGCCCTGATGGAGAAGGTTATGTTGGTAGTTATATATCAGCTGACACACATGAGCACTGAGTGATACCATTTATCAGGAAAAAGTGCTGAAAAGCAGATTAGACTAATTACCTTTTAAACAGTGCAGTCATGCTGGGCAAACATCACGCTTTGAGGCAGCCACAGCTCATGGCTGTTTACCACAGCCAGGGTGGTGTGCGGCCTATTGTCACACGGGTTGATCATTTACTCTGACGAGAGCTCACCTGGCGCAAGCTGATCGATAATCGAGCCATGTTACGGAAAGTGGAGAGAGTTCCTGTACACAAACACTGACAGACAGACTGCCCATACGCATGGCTTAGACACAGAGGGTGTGTGCTTGACCACATAAAGAGCAGAATCAGACACTGACCATCAAGCAGGAATGGAGAAAAATTCAACTTGCAGAACTTCAGCAGTTATTCTCCTCACTTCCCAAATGATTACACCGTGCAAATATAAGCAAAGGTGATGGAACACAGTTGTAAACATACAACTTTTACAATAAGGGAACAGTAAACAGTGATGTGTGTGTGTATCAGTGTGTTGGTTTGACCATTCCCAGTTCACTCCTAGTGGGCCCCAGTGTTACTGCAGTTCCCATCACATCACTGGTTTGGGCTCAATCAGTCTTTTATTATATGAAACCAGGTACTGATGGGGCTTCACACGGAAAAAAAGAAAGAATTAAAGAAAGAAAGAAAGAAAGAAAGAAATGAGTGAAAGGAAGGAAGGAATGAAGAAATGAAGAAAGAAAGAAAGAAAGAAAGAAAGGAAAGAGAGAAAGAAAAGATCAAGAAAAGACAAGAAAGACAGAAACACAGCAGCTCATCCTCACTGTTTTCACTGCTTTCTTGTTTGTTGATTTCACGGTGCGTGTGTCTTTTTGCTGCAAAGAGATGAACAGCTTTAACACGGGGGGCTAAGACTTTTGCACAGTACTAATGTAATGTCATTTATGTGACTTCATCACTGCCCTGAATGGACGGCTGCAGGATTTCAGCACAACGCTGAAAGATGAAAGCATGACTGAGTCTGGTGCTAACTTCATCCAACCTGCATGTGTCACTCCATTCTCATCATCTGTCACTCGGCCAGGTGAGAGAGACTGCTTTAAAGAGAGGCTGAGGAACAGAGGGAGAGAGAGAGATAGAGAGAGAGAGAGAGAGAGAGAGAGGGAGAGGATGATCCAGTATTGATCTAGTATTACAGATCTATGAGTGTGTAAAAATAAGTACACCCCCAAAAAAGGCAGCTAATCTAAAAGAAAGAAAGAAACAAATAAAGGTTGAAAGGAAGTAATAAAGAGAAAAGGTAAGAAAGAAAAATGAAAAAGAAAAAAACAAACAAGCAAAGGGAGATAGGAAGCAAGCAAGAAGGAAAGAAAGAAAAGAAAGAACGAAACTGTACCAGAGAATTTTAAAGAAAAATGTCAGAACATCTGTCCATGAACTCAGTTTCAAGAGAAAGTTGTTCATGCAGCAAGACAACGACCGTAAGCTCACAATCACTTTGCTAAAGAAAAAAGCATATGTCATGAAATGGCTGAGTCAAAGTCCTGACCTTCACTCAACATAAATGCTGTGGAAGGAGCTAAAGTGAGCGGCTTATGTGAGGAAACACACCAAAATCCAAGAGTTAAAGTTATTCTGTACGGTGGAATGAACTAAAACTCTTCCAAGTCGATGTGCATGACTGATCAACAGTTAGCAACAACGATTAGCTGCAGTTATCGCTGCACAAGGGGGGGGTCACCCCACATCTGAAGCGCAGGTGGACTTACTTTTGCACGCTCAGATCTGTAATAATGGGCGATTTTCTTTCAAGTGTAACATTTTTGTCTTGTTTGTTTAGTTGGGTTCTCTATCTACTTTTAGAAATCTGATGATGTTTTAGGTAAATTTTTTTCAAAAATTTCTAAAGGGTTCACAAACATTTAAGCAGGTATAAAAAAATATTGCTTTAGAAAATTGACATTTAAATACAGATATATTAAACATGGGAAATTACTGTTATTAAATACTGTGTAATAATTAATACTATACATATAATTTTACTATTATTTATAAATATATATTACATGTAAGACATGTGCATGACCTGACATGGTGCAAAAACAAGTGTGAGTGTGTCTGAAGGATACACTTTGATATGCTGTTCTGTACCGAGCGTATACATCAGGGCGATGAGCAGGAACTTGTTGGCCCCTTGATGGTTTGTTTATTAATCATGGGGCTTGTGTGATATGTCTCTCATCACTCTAACAGCTATAATTAAGCTTTAAAGAGAATGCGAAGCTTGATGTGTCTGAGTCTCATCTGTGTTTTGTGTTTCATCTCTCCCCCCTCGCCCTTTGCTTTTGATGTAAACGCAACGTGTCTATAACCAAGAGAAGGAAAAGTAGAGGACATCTGCTCCAGGTCAGCCATGCGATTGTAAAGGACAATCCACTGTCTCCTTTAATTTCACAACATTTTCATCTTTGACCTTACATCAGGTGTAAAATTTCTACTTTGATTAGGGTTGAACATTATGGGCAATTAATTTCTCAATCTAATTATAATTTGTTAATCATTTGAGCAGCTGTAGATCATCTTTATAGGACAATTTAAATAAACTATGAATATCTCAGAATCTCTTAAAAGTCTCAAAAACATATCTTGAGCAATCTCTTAATCTCAAAATCTCAATCTCAAAATCTCAAAAATCCCATAATATATAAAGCAATCTCAACATCTATCAAAATCCCTCCAGTGATTACATCTCACATGAATCACTCGGGTGATCTCCAAATCTCTCAGAGAATTCTTAGAATCTCCCCACAGATATTAAACAATCTCTGCATCTTTCGAAATAAGTCGCATTAATTTTTTTTATAAGTTTCAGTGTCTATCCAAATCTCTCCAACAATATTACCCTTTCTCACACTCTCCAAAACAATCTCCAAATCTTGCACATGTCTCAAAATGTTCTTAAAACGTCTCTGTTAAAACACTCTCCTTCCACCAAAACTCTCTCAGGTTTTTCAAACCATATCACAATCTCCAGAAAAAATTCAAAATCCCTCAAATTTCTTAACATCTCTAGACCTAACAAAAACAATCCCACATCATCTCAAAATGTCTCAAAATCTCTCAAAATATCTCACAAAAAATGTCATTATCTCTCAAGATTTATCTCAAAATCTCTTTACAAAGGCCTTACAATCCTTTAAGAAATGGCAAACATCAATGGCAAAATTTCCATCCAAAATCACACACAGTCCAGATTGGCTGCTGGGCCCTTCTCACGCCTGTGTGTCAGCGAGGGGAAATGGAAGATCAAGGGCAGGGATGCAGGGTGTGTTTACATTTTTCTGTGATGTCCCACTCCACATCTCTCATCTGCCTGAATGAGTGAGCGAGGGATGAAGTGGAAGAGGAGTGCAAGACGCTGTGTGCACAGAGCATGACCTTTCTGCAGGGTGACTCGGCTGTGTAGCGGAGGGATATTTTGAATGTGGTTAAAGGTGGAAGAGTCATTCTTTACATTTTATTTTTGCATTTTCCTCATGTTTTGGACAAACAAAAAAAGTCAGAAGTTCATACTCAAAAGTACCAGTTCTAATTGAATGTAAACATAATTAATTTTTTAATAAAAGTTAAATATCATATCAAAAGCCTCCCAAACATTTTCAGCGGTTATTTTTTTTTATCTGCATATACCTGAGCGTCAGCCCCTGTGGAATGAGCTTGGCGCATGAGTCCAGGTGAAAAAGGTGGAACATGAGCCGTGAGAAGAAACATCTTTTCCCCCACTTCATGCTCTCAGAGAGATGCAGCTGAGCAGGTGTGAAGTGATGGGAAACACACCTGTTTACTTTGGAAGGTGCGACAAGAGCAGGCCGTCAGCCAATGGACTGTCAGCTCCCGAGGCAATCCACCAATCGACCGAGAGACACACTCACATGACAGCGTGTTACACTTGCACTTCATCAAAAGATCTCGGCGTTAATCTGGTGGATCCAAGGCACGTCTATGGACGTTAGCGCTCGCCTCCTTCATCAGTACATAGAGCCCAAAGACATGTGTCTATCAAAAACAAAGATGTTTCTTAATTGCCTGAGACGAGGATCTTCGGTAACTGAGGATTTGTCGGTACTTGAAGCCTGTCCATATCTTCTAATCAGCATGACGATAGCAGAGTATGCATTTGTTGTAAAAATGCCCAAAGACTGAAGTGTTCTAGGTTTAGGGAATACTGAAGGTCCAGCAACTCCAAGATTCAATCTACACCTGTGTTCACTTGCATTAAAGTGTAAATTTAAAAAACATTTGTCCTTAAGTTTCATTTTTGACTTCAAAAACACCATGTAAATTGTCTTTAGGAAAAAATGTTAAGTAAAAAATTAAGTAAATCCACATGGACTGTAAGCTACAGCTCTTTAGGGTTGTTGCACATTTACAGCTTTAAAGTTATCCCTTAAGAATTTAACTTATGATACTGTAAATACTAAAATAAATATGTTTTATACAAGCCTGTGCAGCGAACATGTCCAAATGACTGAACTGTTGACACGTTGGACAAGGATGTGAATCCCAAAACCTCAACATTTCTCAAAATCTTTCAATCTCAGAATCTATCAAGATATCTCAAACAATTTTAGTGTGTCCCAAAAAGTCTCTTGAACAATTTTAGCACCTCTCAAAATCTGAAACGATATCAAAATCTCTCAAAATATTCCAGATAATTGCATAATTTCTCAAAATATCAACAATCTGAACATTTCTCAATTTCAGCATCTTTCAAATTCTTAAACAATCTCAATATTTCTCACACAATCTCAAAATTTCAAATCTCAAAAAGTTTGACATCTCTTAAAATGCCTCAATCTAAAAATCTTTCAAAATGTCTCAAACCATCTTAGACAATCTCAAAATCTCTCAAAGTCTCTGAAAATGTGTCAGAATGTCCCATGATCTTTCAACTTCTTAAAATATTTCTCAAAATCTCTAAATTTTTAGAGAAAATATGGCAATACTCTGAAGGACAAACAATTACGCTCAATGTAGACTTAGCACCATTACCTCTTTACTCTGCTGGTGCATGTGTGAAAGCCTTGGTTCGGTTCTTGACATCTCCAGCACTTTGCACAGGCATTAGGGAACCAGGACCATCTCTGGTTTTCAAGCGATATTTAGTTTAGTAGCTTAAGACGTTTTCATCATATTGTGAAATGAGTTTGAAGGTGAGTCGAGAAGGAACAGACTTCATTTGAGACTTGTTGAACTGTGTATAAGATAGGAAATGCTGAGAAAACGAATGGAGGGTAGAGCTGTCATCTGACAGCAAGAAGGTGCTGGATTTGGTACTAAGCCAGGGTTCTTTCAGTGGGCAGTGTGCCAGGTGATAGTCAGATGGCCTGGAGACGCTAAACAGTCCTTAAGTGTAGCCATGTTTTTCTGTGTGGCTGTTGCGCCTGCACTTTGATGGACCTGTGACCTGACCAGGGTGTTTCGCCCTAAATCACCGCTGTCATAGAGATAAACCAATAAGAGGGTCCAGGAATATTCACTGATCAGTAATACCATTAAGACCACTGTCAGGTGAAGTGAGTAACATTGACTCTAGTTATTTCATTACAATGGCACGTATCAGGGGGGTGGGATATATTGGACAGCGAGTGAACAGTCAGTTCTTGCAGTTGATGTGCTGGAAGCTGGAGATACTTTGACAAGTGATGTTCCACATGACTAGAGTCAGAGCTTCTCCAGAACGGCAGGTCTTGTGGAGTGTTCCAGATATGCAGTCAGCCAGGCTCATCAGGGTGAAAGTAATGTGGAGCACCACTAGTCGACTCTTTTCTTACTGTTCATCACTGGAACTACGCCAAACGTGTGAATTTTTTCACAGCACACGTGACACTGGTTTCACGTCCAGCGTGAAATCTCCCATGCCTTCGTCACGTTTTCGCATCGCTGCCATCCGCGACGTTGTGTTTTCTCAGCATCAACAGCCTGAAACAGAGCGTATCAAACGACATTTTTGGCGCCCCCGCCGACACAATTGTCATCAGAAAAGACCCTGGAAATGCGGCGATATGGCTGAGGTATGCTT
>JBBPDA010000013.1:7006194-7017961 GCA_037974385.1 Arnoldichthys spilopterus | reverse complement strand
ACACTTTTAAAAAAGTTTGAAGGTAAAATGTCGAGGCAGGAAGTAGATGGTTTAAGATGCAGCACTACATCTTCAAGCGTTAGGACCATCCAAGGACCATCTCCATGTTCTCCATGTGCTAGACATGCATGTGCTAGACATGTTGCTCCAAGCTACAGGCTGTTTTCTGATGCTGCCTCTAGAAACTGAGACTAGTGTCGCCCAGAGGAGGACAGGTTCTCCTAAGGTTCTTTTCTCCAGCTTACAGAGTTTTTTCCTCGCCTCCGTCACCCTCAACTCGTTCATTAGGGGCTCGAAGTTGGATTCTTAAAGCAACAAGGAAAAGTCATTCACGATCAAGCATAAGTCAAAGAAAAGCACACGGCCGGAGAGCAGAGGTGGGGGAGGCGAGGGGAAGGCTGCCCAGCGGCATTTCTCAGGCATGCTGAAAAACAAGTAAACACTCTGCGCTAGTTTACCTGTCATCGCCATCTGAGATTACAACATGAGGCCAGAGCAACGCGCTCCTCTGGCTTAAGCGGCGCACACTTTGAAGTGTCAGAGGCGTGCTGAATGACTCCCCCGCTGATCTCTTACTCAACATGCGTCACTTACGCTGCTCTTTTTGCTCTAAAACAGGCTTGGATCCGATGGCCCGATCGTTCGGGTTTGGAGTGTGAATGAGTCAACAAAAGACTTGTGTTGTGTCGAAGAAGTGTCCATCAGGAGCAACCTACCTTCGTCAAAGTAGTTCGTCTGTTTACGAACGGGCCGTCGGTCTAATTGCTTACGATTGGAGAGAGAATCAGAGGCAACAGTGCAGCTCATCTGGGTAAACTATGCATGACGACTAATAAAATGTAAACAATCGTCAGAACGCGTGAAAGCCCGAAGTTCTCGGCCTGTGCCGTACCTACGCCCTCGTTTCAGGGCAAGTCCCAACGTATAATAAGAGTCTATGAAGAACCTAGAGTCTCCAAGATATTAGAGTCTCAAATGTTTAGGTTTTACATGGCCAAAACTATGTGGCCACCTGACCTGACCTGACTTCCCATTCCTAAACCATGCACAGTGATATCGAGGTGCCACCCTTTGCAACTAGCAGCGCCCACTCTCCTGGGAAAGCTTTCAACAACATTTCGGAGTGCTTCTTTGTGACTTTGTGTCCATTCAGTCTAAGGAACATTTGGGAAGTCAGGCATTGATGATGATGGACAAAGGTGTTCAGCTGACCTCGTTGAAGTTCTTCCAGTGTTTTTGGAGCACAGGATTTACATGCCCCAAAGTTAAAGGCATAGAGTTGTGTTAAATGGCTGCAGCATTAACATCACCCTTCACCAGAACTAAGAGGACCCTGCTCATTTTTCCTCCTCCTCCTAACTTTACTGTTGGCATTGTGCATTCTGGTAGGTAGCATGCTCTTTTCCAGGTGCCAAACCCAGAGCCTTACATCAGAATGTCACATAGTGAAGCATCACCACCAGAAAGCTCCAGAGAACATTTCCAATGCACCAGAGTCCAGTGGTGGACACACTTTACACCACTCCAGCCAATGCTTAGCATTGCCCATAGTAACTGGCCATAGAAAGCTATTTCATGAAGCCCCTCATGCACAGTTCTTGTGCTGATGGTTCTTCCAAAACGGGTTTGGAGCTCTGTTGTCAGCCCTACCCTATAATGTTTGTTACACACTTACAGTTGGTTGGGGCAGATCTAGCAGAGCAAATTCTTTTGCCATTTTCAAAATATTGTAGTCAAAATGTCAAATTATTTGCTGCCCTCACAGCTGACCCCTCTACCCCCTATTTTCTGCACTGTTTAAAGCTACACTAACATCATCAAAAGAACTGAAGAAATTTCTAAATCTGTACACTGCAGGTAGTCCAGGTTGCTCATAATGAGAGTTTCAGCAGGTTAAAGAGGGTCTGAAGGATGTATTTACAGAAGACTTTTGGGTGACTATTGGCTTCTAGTGTTAGCAACCTAAAGAACAAAACTTTTGTTCAGTGGATCTCAATTAGACTTAACCCTAGATGTTTTCACTTGGATCTACTTAGATTAAAGCTGCATTTTGTGCACAAAAGGTGCTAAACAAAGTTTCTAGAATTGTTAAATAGAACTTTCAAATTAATTAAATATAACACAATGTTGCACAACTTGTGTTTCTGGCTTCTAAGTGTTATTTTCCAAGTGAAAACAGTGAAAACAGCTCTATTCATCACACTCTGGTTTTATGACCACAGCCCACAAAAATGTCATATTTATAGTGGCAAACCAGGTGATTTTTAAAATCTTTTCTGGATAGTCCTAGAAAGTTCTAGAATGTTCTAAAATATTCCAGAATGTTCTAGACATTTCTGGACAATTCTAGAAAATTCTGGACAGTTCTCACAGTTCCAGAATGTTCTGAAAGTTGTACTTAGCATTTAAGGTGAATAGAGAATGTTCTTGAAGACAGATACATTTCAAAATGTTATTGTCCTGAGCACAGAAGCAAAGTTTTTGTGGAACAACAGCCTTTTACTAATGATTTTAGGCAGAAGGGAGAGCAAACTATGTAGCAGGAACAAAAATAAAATAGTACTCTGTTACAAAGTGTGATTAAAGGAATAGTTCATTGAAAATTAAGTGTCCATAATTATCCACAGACCCAAGATGTGGTTGATCAGTCGAGACATGTCTGGATCCCAACTAGAGAACTGGAGCTACGAGGCTAACTTCACTAACACTAGAAGTCAATAGTCACCCAAATCTTTCCAGTAAACATATCTATGCCCAGGGCAGATTAGATTTGTCACTGAACTATACCTTTAAACTAGATGTTGTCTTAGGTTGTCATGTTGTGGAATAGCAGCACGCCTCCATATTTGGGGCCTGTACGGTAAACGCAAAAGGCGGTTTTGTCAAACCACAAACCTCAGTCGTGTTTGCACTTACAACAGGAAAGATCTGCAGAGCTTTCCACAGCTTTGCTGTCTGGATCAGCGCAATCCGACTGACGGGGTTGGGGGCATCATTTGGAAAAGCCTTCTCTAAAGCTCCGTGCACTCAGCATTGCCCCACCGAGCTCGGAAAGTCCCCAATTATGTGGTAATTCCAGAGAGCGGTTTGGGATCTATTCACGCTCAACACCCAAAGAGCTGCAGCATTTACGAGACTCCACCACAAACATGCTCCTCGCTGCTTCTGCTCCTTCCTCCTGCCTTCACCCAGTCACCAGCAGTGAGCCGTGATTTACGGCCAACTTGCAGGGAAGTCTTTGGGCTTATCTCAACTTCTAAATGAGCCGAGTTAATTACTGGCTTCTCAGATGGAGGGGGCAACATTAATGATCACAGTTGTAAACCCACACGTGCTGGAGACCTTCATTTTTCTATGTGGACCTTTTAACAGTCATGAGGACCATGACGGAGATCAAACAAGCCAAGTACATCCATTTTACACCCCTTACCCCAAATGTAGACCCTCAGCCAAGACGTTTTGGTGTCTGACGTTCAAATAAACATCAACTACACATTCATTTTTACACTCTACAGTCCAGAAGACCCTAACTCCAGTCCTGGAAGGCCAGTGTCCAGCAGAGGTTGGTGACTTGCTCAGGCACACTTGCTTAGGCACACTGTTAGGTCACTTCCCTGCAGATCACACCTCCTCAGTTGTACTGCTGCACCATGGCTGCCTTTAGCTGGGGTGAGCTGCGAAACCAGGAGGAAAACAAATGATTATCTGCTTAAATTGGGCTTGACTGAAATACAGTGTGACCTGGACACTGACATCTGTTCAGGAATCAGCTCCTCAAACTTATAGAGAGCTTATTTGGATGATGGACAACAAAAAAGCTGATTCCTGGCCACGTCAATGCCCATGACCCATTGTGGTGGCCATAGTAGATGAATGGCGTAGGTTGGGAATGTAGGTTAGCAATAACTGAACAACTCCACATGGTTTGCGGTATGCAGTTAGACAAACTTTCTGATGTAGCCTCTATTGCTTGTTAGCCTACATTGGCCAAGCCAGCTTCAGGGGCCAAACACGTCTTACATTTACATTTACGGCATTTGGCAGACGCTCTTGTCCAGAGCGACTTGCATGGTGCTTTTTAGCCAACAAAGAAAAACTTCCTATACCAGTAAACTTAGGCTTGGTTTAAGAGCTGCTAGTCAATCTAGATTATATCTGAGCTCATGCAAAACCTTGACATTAAATTTTTTTTTTTTCAGAAATGTTAGTAAGTTTGTTAGTTCTGTATTTGTGGTCCCAAATACTCTGTGAAGAGGTGAGTCTTTAGTCATCGTTTGAAGAAAGTGAGGGACTCTGCAGTTCTGACAGTTAGGGGAAGTTCATTCCACCACTTGGGAGCCAAAACTGAGAAGAGTCTAGATGTCTGTCTTCGGTTTTTGAGAAGGGGAATGTTCAGTTGGGCTGAAGATGATGATCTAAGAGGATGAGCTGTTATCCGTGGTTTGATCATTGCAGATAGGTAAACAGGAGCTGGACAATTTTTGGCTTTGTAGGCCAGCATCAGTGTTTTGAATTTGATGCGAGCAGCCACAGGAAGCCAGTGAAGGGTTCTCAGCAGTGGGGTGGTGTGTGAGAACTTGGGTGTGTTAAAGACCAGGTAAGCTGCTGCATTCTGTATTAGCTGTAAAGGTCTTGTGGCCTTCAGAGGTAGACCAGCAGGGAGAGAGTTGCAGTAGTCCAGTCTAGAGATGACAAGTGACTGGATGAGAATCTGAGCAGTGCTGGTGATGAGGAAGGGACGAATTTTCCTGATGTTGTGTAGGAGAAACTGGTATGTTCGAGAAAGTTTATTAATGTAAGATGAGAATGTAAGACCCTCGTCCAGAGATTTGGCTGTGTACATTCAATGTTTCTCCCAAGCCACCACTTAAGCAGGTGGTGCTTACGCTCCCTTTACATGGAAAAATGCATTTCTAACGATGTAACCATTACAGCAGCCTACACACTTCCATCAGTAGATTTTGTTGGTGTGGGTGTTGAGCAGTACATCCATTAGGGGGCAGAGTAAACATTTTCCGACAGTGGAGGAGGTGGTAATAATGTAGAAGGTGGTGAAAACAGAGGTTCTGGGTGATGGAAGTGGGCAGTGGAGGTCTAGTGGTTAGGTTGCTGCCTTTGGGACCTGAAGGTTGCAAGTTCAAGTCCCGGCCTGGGCACCACTGAGGTTCCCTTGAGCAAGGTACCGTCCCACTACACTGTTCCCTGGGCACTGTTGATAGCTGCCCACTGCTCCTCATGTGCACATGTGATGGGTTAAATGCAGAGGTCACATTTCGTTGTGGTTCTTGAGTGTGTTCACAATGATAAATATTCACTTTCACTTAATTGAACATTGACGTAGAAGTTTAAAATCTCACTAAATCTCACACCTTAGGCTATTGGCTACAGCGACCTCTAGTGGTACTGCACACTTTCACCTGCAAGCTTTCAGAAAAATGTGCACAAATAGGCACAAAAATAAATGCAGAGTATGGACAGAAGCTCCATTTGTATGCATTTGTTAACAAGGGAACTGGTGTAAATTTGAATTTGAATTTGAATGAATTAACCCCTCATGATTTCAGAAGTGAGCTCTGCGGACGTAAAACGAAGTGAAAGACGTCCTACTCAACCAGATCATGAGCATTGGGTACAGCGCCATTCCGCAGACCCGTCACTCGGCATACAGTGTTTCAGAAGCTATAATTTTAATCACTGGCCCCATATAGGAAAGCAGCTGGAGAGAACCAGGTAGCGCGCCGGAGGTTGAGGAGACGCTCAGACACAGCGGGGGTGCGCTTCAGCTCCGCGCGTTAAGCCTTCCTGAGCTACAATTTATGGTCATTATGGCAGCCTATTTTCAGCCCCTGTGATGGATTCTGCTCAATTATCGGCCATTACGGGGATGAGATGGCTCTGTGAGCGCCGCACAGATTGTCGGGCACCACTGCGACATTCAAGCGAAAAACCCACTTGGCACTCAGAGCGAGTTCTTGGGGGTCGGGAGAATGAAGACTACACACAAGCACAGCAGAGTTATAACAGACAAGCAAACAGTTTTCAGAGCAAAGCAGATACAGAGCTTGGCACGTAATGTCAATGTGGACTTTTAAGTCAGTAAATGATCCTGGGTGGAAAAAAAAATTAGCGATTAAGCATTTAGCCTCATGTAAATTGGGGACTGCAATGCTGAGCTTTGCAGCGTTAAAGCACAACTGAAAGAAAAAACAACTGGTGATTTGTAATCAACTAAACTGTTCATATAACTGATTGGCCACCTAGATAGTCCTATCTATTGGTGATTACAAAATCCAGGAGCGGAATCTGGCTTTAAGGGTGTTAAAGTAGCATTTTTCGACAAGACAGCACAAATAAACACAAGACCACCTTTGGAATAAGATGGCCATATGTGTTGATTGGTGGTTTGTGGAGATCTTGGGTCAAAGTGAAAGTTTTTTTGCAAAATTTTTTGACCAAAGACAGTGTCCGTGTGTGACCTCTGTCTACTGTTGATAGCTGCCCACTGCTTCCCGTGTGCTCATGTGATGGGTTAAATGCAGAGGTCAAATTTCATAACGAAATGTGACCTCTGCACCAGGTTGTGATTAGCTTCTTACCCAAAGTCAAGTCATACCCAAAATTTTTGGCTCCATGTTGCACAATGTGGCCTGCATTCACTTTTTAAAAAGCCTTTAAGTATAAGCCCCATCATTAGAAGACCATGGGTTCAGCCCTGGTGATGCCACAGCCATCAAGCATCCAAGAAAGCATCCAAGCTATCCAGAGCAGTCTTTTAGTTAGTATCACAAGCACGTTGAGCTCTTTGTTGGGTTGAAACGATGTGGTGGAGCTTCACATTTACATCTAAAGCATTTGGCAGATGCTCTTATCCAGAGCGACGTACACAGTGCTTTGTAGTCTACAGACAAAACCTGCCCCTCACACCAGTAACCCTAGACTTCAGTAGAGAGCTGAAGATTATCCTCTACCAGAACCCTCAGAACCCTCTCAGATCAATCAGAGAAAACTTGTTCCTCACATCAGTAAACCTACACTTTAGCATCCTCTACCAGAATCCTCAGAACCCTCTCAGATCTCACAGAGAGAACCTGTTCCTCAAACCAGTAAACCTAGACTTCAGTAGAGACCTGCTAGATCAACCAAGGTCCTCCCAGAGCTGAAGATCCTCCTTACACAGACACACAGACAGACAATGTGTTTGTCAGGGAAAGTTAGGTGGTTATGGTATGAAATGAAGTTCTTGTTCTAAGTTTTCTGTGAAGATGTGGTTCTTCAGTCATTGTTTGAAGACAGTGAGGTTCTCTATAGTTCTAACCGCCAGGGGACGTTTGTTCCACCACTGACATGCCAAAACTGAATAGAGCCTTGATGCTCTTGATCTTCAACATCACGCTTACATGGCAACATTGTGTGACGCGGGGCGACCTATCTTACAGGTGGAACCTGACTACAACTGTGACTACATTCAACTTCCTCTTCCTGATTGTGAACAAACTGAGCAAGACTCAGCCTTTGCTGCCTGAGCATCATTCTGCAGATGACTTGCGGTGGTCCAGGTTGGAAGCTGACAATCAGTTATGGCCCAAAAGGATGCAGGAGCTGAGTGAAACAGCCAAAAGAGTGTGTGACTTCATAGCTGAGTTGTTCTTTTCATAACAGGGTTGACAGCCCTGTTATGAAGCAGCGGACAGGTCCAAACGAGCGCAAGGCAGCAAGAAGATTGGCGAGTAACTCTGCAGTGGACGCCTCAGCTCGTGGAGCTCGCCGGTCCAGGCTAATTGACAGCGAGAGGTTCAACAGGGTCATGGGCAGAGGCAGCCAAGGGAGAGCCATAGGAAGACCCCTCAGACAGATTAAGCGGCTGATCGATAACTTCCCAAGTGCTAATAGGCACTGCCACAGTCCGTGATATGTGAGCGTGCTTGTCGTTGCGGCCGCCGGGGGATTTATGGGAAATCTATTGTCAGGTCCAAGGCATGAGGTAATGTAGCACTTAGCAGATGAAATAAAAAAAACCCTTGAAGCCAAACGGTGATTTGTATTACGTTTGCCGAGGACTCGACTCCTGACGGCTAGTTTTTCACCCTCCTCTCTCTCTCTCTTTTTGTATATGAGCTTACTTAGTCAGCAATGATGCAACAGATTTGCCGAACAGTATTGCAGTTCTGTCTCCTGCTTTTGACTGGTTCCCCGTTATCCATCAGGTAATTAAAGTCATATTACGTAGCAGTCGGGTCGTAAAATTATTTGATGTCCGTCTGCTCTCCACCACAGGGGTCATCTCCACGGCTGACATAATCGGTACTTGACCCCATTCCCCCATTCCATTATTCACGACGAGACAATGCCCCGTTTTACAACCTGTTAGGATCAGCCACATGATGCAGGAGTACTGAGAATCAATTGGCACCCTCTAGCAGACCCAGAGTGTATTGTGTCTTCCTGACAAAAAAGTATGACCCTGTTTGGAAGGCCAATTTGAGAAATATAAATTCATATTTATTTTACATTATTTCTTATTTTTAAATACATTTAATACACATTTATTTTGTTATGTACGTCCACTCCGATAGCATTGCTTTAGATGTCCACAAAGTGATTTTAGTATTGCAATATTTATTTCAGCATATCCCTAGAGTGGCACCAGATACCTATGTATATTTTTGCATATTATTTTATAATCTTTAACATGTAATTAACAGACTTTTATTTTGGTACATGCATCTAGTCTGATGACACTTCTTCTGAAGTCCACAAGGTGGCACTAGACCTGGTTCTTCTCTTGTGTAAATGGTAGAGCAAATCAAGACTCAGAGTGGTGGAGATGGCTGCAAAAACTCCTTTCCATAACACATTGTTTGCTTTGCAGTGAAACAATCACAGTAATATCATATCGTACAAATATCCTGATAGAATGATTTCATCATCAATTCCTACAAATTTGCCAGCGGTTCCATGCTAACCAGGCATGTCTGAAATACCACCGCTGAATTAAGGACTGATGCAAGACTACTGAGAATTAGTTGGTGCCATTTAGCAGACCCATAATGTACTGCATCTTACTAACAACCCTGTTTGGAAGATCATGTTGTAAAACTGTCCACATTCTTTGACAAAACTGCTACATATAAGAATACAAATCAAAACAAATGAAAGTAAGAGTGACTTTTAGTACACCCAAAGTGTATTGTATCTTAGTGTTGTCTAAAACCCCCATCAAGGATTGTTGGCTTTTTGAGCACATTTGTATATTGGAGACCCAAAAGATAATTGCTGCTTTTTTAGACTTCCTAACTAAAAGAATTTTGAAAGAGTTTTGAAAAGTAAATGCTTTGATTTTAGTCACTGCTGTACGAAATCATCCGCACTATTCATCCGGGGCTGATACAAACCAAAGTAAATGAAAAGATTTTGAAAAATGAAAGTCGGAGAGATGGAGTGCCCTCTAGCAGACCCAATGTGTATTGCACCTTTGTTTTGTCTAAACCCTATATTGGGCTTCAAAGTTAGAGGTAGCCTTGGCTTTTTAAGCACATTTTAAAATTGGAGAGGTGTGGGGTAGGACAGGGCCCCCTCAAAAGATAGTTTCTGCTTTGTCTGATGTGCTAAACTAAAAGAATGACCCAATTTGATTGGCCTAAGTTATGTTTTTAAGAGTCAGTGCTTTTGCTTTTAATTTCAGTCACTACAATATGAACTTATCCAAACATTCTGACAAAATCGTCATCTGAGTCAAAACTGACAACTAGGGCTCATGCAAACCTAGAAAAATGCTAATTTTCGAAATAAACTATTGGGAGCGCCCTCTAGCATGAAATCATCCACACACTATAAGAAAGTTGTCACCTTAAGCTAACACAAGGAGCTAGAGGGCTCCCTCTAGCAGACCCTAAGTGCACTGTATTTTTGTATGGCCTGATTTGGAGGGCTAGATTTTTGTTTGTGAATGCAAGTGCTTTTCATACCCGTCGCCACAATAAGAGCTCATCCACAAAGTCATCACTGGCAAAATTGTTGTCATTGAAGCGCCCCCCCCTAGCAGACCTGAAGCTTACTGCATGATTTTTTTGCTGCATAAACCCTATATTCGACATCCTAACAGCAAAAACAGGTCATGACTGGAAACGATACTTATGTATCTTTTGTTCAAGTCCATTTTCTTTGAGTGGATGTGAAATTATCATTGTACCATGACGTGACAGAAGCCCAGATCTCATCTGTGGGTGTGGGGTTGCTGCGAATGCAGAGGCACTGGAGGGAATCACCAAGCGCTACAGATTTCAAATGTAACAGAGTGGATCCAAAGACCACCGCCACGGGTCACGGACAAAGTCAGAAAACGTGAAGAAGAGAGGAGGATCCTTTGTGTGTGAACACAGACAGATTGACAGCGGGGGGGGGGGGCAAAAACAACCTAGTTAACACAGACCAGCCATAACATTAACACCACTGACGGGTGAAGTGAGTAACTTTGACTCTAGTTATTTCATTACAATGGCATGTGTCAGGGGGGTAAAGTACATTAGTCAATAAGTGAACAGTCAGTTCTTGAAATCGACATGCTGGAAGCAGGACCGTAAGGATCTCAGCCACTTTGACAAGTGATGTTCTAGACGACTGATTCCAGAACGGCAGGTCTTGTGGAGTCTTCCTGTGGTGTAGTAGTTAGTATCTACCAAAAGTGATCCAAGGAAGGACTTACTGGTGGGTCATGGCCACAAGCTTTGTTCTAAGCTCCTGCGGTTTAGAACATGAATATCAGGCAGGTGGCAGCAGTGTTTATGACCTGTATTGAACAATCCTAGTACGATGAACCCTTTTCTTTCATGCCCTGTGTTTCTCCACTGGTTTTGATCAGACATCCTGCCACTATTGTCAATCACCTGACACGGTAAACACTGCCCCCCCACCATTTTTCCTTCTCTCTCGCATACCTGCCCCTTCTCTTTGAACGAAGATAAATAGGTGGATTACTCGTCCCTTTTCAAGCTCCCCAAGTTTGCAAAGGAGTTCAGCAGAGGCTTCCTATTCATCATAACATTACGCCAGCAGAATCTCCTCGCCCCCCCTCTTCTCCTGCCTTTCTCAAGCTCATGGGCTCTTTGCACGACAAGGTGAGTTCCCTCCTTTAAAAACACCACGAGAAGCAGGTAAAGGGAGGCTCAGGCGGAGGGGAGGGGGGTGTGGAAGCCAAATAGAAAAGCTCTTTAAAATGGTATTTATAGAGTGAGCGAAGACAAACGCTGTCGCTGTTGAAAACGCAAGCAGGCCCTGAAATCCGTCCTGATGACAGTTAGAAGAAAGCGGCCTTTATGCAGCGGATTGAGGCCCGAGTCCCTGCCCGGGCGGCGCTTTCACAAAAGTGATTAGTTACTTAAAAACACAAACGAGAGGCTCAGCGCCAGAAAGCCCGAAGACGACAGGGCCTTTGATTGCAAACCCACCACGCGGATTCCACGCTAATTAACGGTTCTGCACCTCTCGGGTGGGGTGGGGGGTTGGGTCACCTGTTGCCATCATCCGGTCTCAACACCACATCAAAGTCCAGCCCTCACCCGTCCAAAAACGAGCCTGTACCGCTCTCCTCGCGTCTGTGTTTTGCGCTTCATTAACCGTTATCATTGGGCGTCGGGGCTGCTGAGTGGCGGCTGAGCTCACGCCGCTGGTATGCGCAGGTTAGCGCCGCGTGGCTCAGTGTTTGATGACAGCTCAATGAGATCGTCCAACTTGCTGGAGAAGCTCCAGGTGGAGCTACCAATTAACCTCA
>JBBPDA010000013.1:6982136-6999230 GCA_037974385.1 Arnoldichthys spilopterus | reverse complement strand
CAGCTGGGATTGGCTCCAGCTTCCCCGTGACCCGGAAACGGAAGAAGCGGTTGGAAAATGGATGGATGGATGTTTTGGGATGGGAATGTCATTGTGAACACACCCCATCACATGTGACCCATATCGATGTTGCTATCTGACAGTGGCACTCTAGAATAGGACCACTATGGAGGTGAAATCAGATTTGGGCCCAGCCGACTGGAAACTGGCAAAAACACAAGACAAACATGTTTCAATCCTGCAAATTCATCTTGCTCCACAGAAAAATGCGAATCATAAACAGAATCTGCGATATCTGGCAACTTTCCGTAAATACACTACAGTTGAAATTCATTTCCTGCAATAACGATCTGTATTTTATTAGACTGGTTCACAAGCAGAACCAAACTTGTCACTCGCTTTAGCTCAGTCGACGAAGCTCGTGACCCCTTATGACCTCTGGGCCAATCGCTCTCAGTCAGCCCGAGGCCTTGAAGGTTCTCTACTAGTCTCCACTCAACTTTCACCCACTTCTGCAGGGAGGGGAAATGCACAGAGGGAAGGGAAACGCTTCTTCACTTTCTCTGGGTGGCCCTCCCTCTCCCCCATCACTCAGTGTGATGCCAAATTGGCAGACAGCTCTCACTGCATTTACAGCAGTTTGAGAAGATGCAGGTGGAGCTTCATGTGACTCGGAGGAAGCATGTGTAGCCCTTTACCCTCCTGGTGTTGGTGGAAGCGTGGCTGCATCCCAAACTGCATACTACAACACTAGATGCGTGAAATGTAAAACACAACCAGTATATATATAATGTACAGAGGTGTCTCTCCATGCACTTCAGTGAGCCTTGCGTGCCCATGACCCTGTTGCCACTTCATTGGTTCTTCCTTGGATTACTTTTGGTAGGTACTGCACACCTGGAATACTCCACAAGAGCTGCCGTTCTGGAGATGCTCTGACTGAGTCGTCTAGAGTCTGTCTGGCTCGGATCCTTATGCTCCTGCCTACAGCACATCGACTTCAAGGCCTCTGACAAGTGCCTTTGCAACCAGATCAGCAATGTCACTCACTTCACTAAGGGAGAAGTAGAGGCCTAGTCATCAGGAACTTGCCCATTAGAACAGAAGGTGGCAGGTTCAAGTCCCACTGAGCCACTGAGTTTCCCTTGAGGCACCGTCATGCTACACTGCTCCCCGGGTGCTGTTGATAGCTGCCCGCTGCTCCACGTGTGGATGGGTTAAATGCGGAGGTCACGTTTCATTGTGGTGCACGCTGTGTGATGGGGTGTGTTCACAATGACGAGGCATTTTCACCTGGCAGTGGTTTTAATGTTATGGCTGATGGGTGTAGATGTAAGCATTTGAGATACTGTACAGCAGTGGAAACAGACCCTGTTGCGCCTGCAATGTTCATAAGTACATCACATAAGCCAAAAGCACAAACCGATGGCTAGGTTCTACACTTCTAGTCCCGGGTGGTCTGTGCCCAGCCCAGTTTGGTGGTCTCCTTGCTTAAACACACCTGGTTCAACTCACCTGTTGGTTTACAGGTTTACTGCGTGTGTTCTGGGCGTAGACCCCACCTAACTGTGCCGATTTCATCTGTATTAATAGCCCCAAATTCATATAAACTAAGCTTTCCTGTTGCTGCAAACCTCAGCACATGTGTAGCAGATGCCACCTTGTGGTTGAAGCAGGGAAGTGCAGCCAGAGCGAAACTACATTTTTAATGACTAAGTAAAAATGACGGGTTATTTTTAAAAGTTCTGCTTTTTTTCTGCGCTTCATACATAAACGACATCTACAGCTGGGCGTAAAGGGTTTTCACAACATGGTCACTTTATCGGAAACCCCTCTCTTTTCTAGCTCCACCTAATTGGTGTATAATTTGTGATGCCTGGACCTTCTCCAGGGCTCAATTTCTGACCACAGTGCACATTACTGGCATGGAGAGACCATTCATTTCAGACAAGCCGTAAGCTAATAAACACCTGGTACACTTGCTGCCTTGAGAGTCCCAGGTTCTCCAGCCTGACCCTGGGAGAAAACCACCACATCTCCCCTGCTGTTTGTTTGTTTATCTGCAGTAGGAATCGGTAAGTCTATGACCACCATAAACATGCTGTTGTTCCTGCTGCCTCTCTGCATTGTTCTCATTCCTTCGCTCTTGGCCTAGTGGGCGTAGCTCAGCGGGCGGAGCAGGAACACCAACAGCAGCAGGCCAACTGAAAGTGATTCATGGCGATTTCTCAGCGGTCCCTGCATGATTCCCACTGAGATCTGCTCGCAAAACACCCAATGGAGCCGACCAACTTACAGGTAGGCTGACTCCGCTCTGCATTTCTCTGTCTGATGACAATTCCAGACCAGAGTTCACACTTCAGCTACACACTTGCTGCCTTGTGACCAGGTTCTGAGCAGCACTGATTCAGATACAGCTCCAGGAAACGTCCATTAGGCTAAAGCTCACGTCCAGACCAGGCAGCGGTGTGACCTGTTGCACCTGATGTGTACATTTACAGTGTTATTGGTTAGTTACAGTGTTTTAGACTTTAACCTGAGTGTGTGAGCTGCTGAAGGTCCTGTGGCGAGAGAGCTACAGTGGTCAGGGTTGATTTGGTTGGTTTTGGATGAACCTGTTCATTGGACACTGCACAGGGATAAGGAAAGGGGGATTATTTTGATGCTGGACTGGCAACCTGTACTTCTTTCATACTATGCTGTTCTGTATATTGCAAATAATATACTTTCATCTACACTGTACTATACTATACTGTACTGTACTATACTATACTGCACTATACCATACTAAACTGCACTACACTATGCTACAGTATACTATACTATACTATACTATAATGTACTGTACTATACTATACTATACTATACCGTACTATAATATACGGCACTGTTCTTTACTGCACTGTACTATACTATACTATACTATACTATACTATACTATAGTAACTGTGCTATACTGTACTATACTATATTATACTATACTGCACTGTACTATACTGCACTATACTATACTACACTATACTATACTACACTATACTGTACTGCACTATACTATACTACACTTATTCCATGTTTTGTCTGGTCAACTTCATTTCATTTGTAAATATACATCCTTTCCTGTCATTCAGACCTACAACACATTCCAAAAAAAGTTGGGACAGTAAATAATTTACCACTTTGTTATGCTGCCATTCAGTGCCAGACGTTCAGGGACTGAAGACACAGAATGATGAAGTGTTTCAGATGTAAACCCTCTTTTGAGAGGAGCGATCCAGTGTTATTCTATCTCCCCACACTTCCACACTCTCTCTTACAGAAAGCCATAGCAATTGCAGCCAAAGCTTCACAGGAGGATCAGGCTGGAAACTACGAGGAGGCCATCAAATCGTACCACCATGCAGTGAAGTATTTTCTGCATATAATAAAGCGTGAGTTCTCCTGTTTTGCTGAGCTATCATAGAAGATATTTGTATTGTGTGAGTCTGGGGTAGGGAAAGAACATTTCTCGTCTGTGTTTTCAGGTGAGCCGCAGGGAAAGGAGGGCAATCAGAAGATCCGGGATAAATGTGCCCAGTACCTGGACCGGGCTGAGGAGCTTCAGGAGTATATAGATAAAAAACAGGTCACTAGAATTTACTGTCTTGCTCTACTCAGTAGATACAGTCTCTAAAGTATAGTATAGTACAGCAAAGCATAGTAAAGTTTAGCATATTATTCTTTATATATGTATATAATATTACAATACTATACTATGCTATGCTATGGTATACTACACCACAATATAGTTGTCTACTTTGCTACACAAGACTATACTACACTCTACTATATGTTAAATACCACTACCACTACACTTTTGTATACTATACTATACTATACTATACTATACTATACTGCACTATTCTATTCTTTGCTACACAACACTAGACTATATTACGCTCTACTATGTTATATACCACCATCACTATACTTTTGTAGACTATACTACACTATACTATACTACACTACACTTTTGTAAACTATGCTACACTATACTACACTGTACTACACTACACCACACTGTACTATACTACACTATGCTATACTATACTGCACTATATTATACTATACTACACTACAATACAATATACTATACTGTACTACACTACACTATACTATACTACACTATACTATACTACACTACACTACACCATGCTATACATGACTACACTACACTATATTACCCTATACTTACACTATACTATACTATACTATACTATACTACAATACACTACACTACACTACACCACACTGTAATATACCACACTACACTACACTACACTACTCTACACTATACTACACTTTGCTGCACTATACTATACTACGCTACACTATACTACACTATACTATACTGCACTATACTATACTATACTATACTGCACTATACTATACTGTACTACACTACACCACACTGTAATATACTACACTACACTACACTACACTACACTATACTATGCACTAGAGTTCACTGGCTTGCTCTGCTCAGTAGTTTCAGCCTCTATTGTGTTTCACAGTATCAAACACTCATCACATGACGATTAGTCATCAGATAGGACTTTAGGAGAGACCAACCAAAACACAGATCTCACCTAGATCTTAATACAATGCAGTGGCTTAAGGAAGGGAGGGCGGGGACGAATGATCTCATTAGGACATGCTTGTCACCAAAATACCCCCTCCCCACTTCCATCCCATCACCGAAATGCCCCTATCCTATCACCTGTGAATTATTTTTCTCTTCCCTTCTGTATTGTCTGTCATTTATCTTCAAATTTCAAACATAATACACTACACATCTAATACACTGTAGACCTGTTAATGGCCTGTTTTCTCTTTTCTGCCAGTTATTACTGATGTACTCCACATTTTCTCTATCAATTACAGAACGTTTTTACTTTTTTTCTAGTGTATATTTGGTCATTGCTAACAACAGAAACAAAATATCACATTTTAATTATTAGTACGTGTACAAGTGTAGTAATATGTTTGTAATATGAGGAGAAAATGCCTCGTTAAATCTAAAAAAAATACCCTGTGACGTGAGCCTTTGGGTGTGTCTGGTGCAATTTTACGCCTTTTACCTGCCACCAGGGTTGCCAGATATCAAATCACTCCCTCATTGGACGGAACATAGAATTAGGGACGTTCCAAACAATTTCCTAATATTTGCACCACACCTACATATGTGGCAGAGAGGATTTCAGACTTGACTTTGAGCATTCGGTTATTCTTTTTTTATTAAGGTGTCAATTCTGAGTTGAGCATATACGCGTACTATTCGCCGCCTTGGCAACCCCGCTAGGGAGTCAGCCGACGTGACGTCACGTGACACCCCCCCAAAGGCGGAAGTGACATTCGACATTTTAGTCGCGGAAGTTTTCCTCCCCGCGTCGGAAAGTGGAGTGAAATAAAGGGAAAAGCAGTCGCGTTCGCCTTTCCTCTGTCGTCGTTTTCGCGAGAGCGGATGGTGGCGGTGTGATTAGCGGCGGCTCTCTCGGAGAAAACGGCTCGTGTCGTAGGCGAAAAGAGAAGGAAAGACGAGTGACTGTTAGCGCCTAGCTTGCCTGCCCCGATGGCTGCCAACAACAACAACAACCTGCAGGTGAGCAGCTCAGAAACAGCCGAAAAAACTCACGTTCGAGCCACAAATTCATTCGCTCCGGCCTTTACGCCACCGATAAGTTCGCAGTTATGTGTCCCGGGACTCTTTTTCGGGTAGTAACTTTACAAAAGACAGCCCCTGTGGCCCTGCTGCTAACTCCCTCCCTCCCTCCTTACTCTTCCCTCACACAGGGACTTTCACTTCTTAGTGCTAAATGCAAAGTTTCTGCCCGCATCAAATTAGCTTTACAGCTTTTATTTTTTTAGAAAACTACTTTTAAACGTGTTATTAATGTTGTAGCACATTTAAAATGAGTTGTACGGTTGTTGTTACCTTCCCTAGGCCCATTAATTAATTAAATAAAGTCAGAAACCCAGTGTAAACATGTAGAGAAGTGTAAACTTCTCTTGGTTTAGGCTTTATTATTATTATTATTATTATTATTATTATTGCTTTTTGGAGCCTAATTTCACCCTGAATATTGTGGCTGTGTGGAGAAAACAAAGTATGTCCAGTTTTCTGTTCTTGATTTTTATTTTTCCACATAAACGCAGCAGCGACGCTTTTCAATGTGTAAAACTTTCATGTGAAGTGTAAATTACTCTGTCATTGTGAACACACTCAAGTACCACAACGAAATGTGACCTCTGCATTTAACCCATCACACGTGCTGCAACGGGCAGCTATCAACAGCGCCCGGGCAGCAGTGTTGCGGGATGATACCTCAGTAGTGCCTGGGCCGGGACTCGAACCTGCGACCAAAGGCAGCGTCCTAACCACTAGGCCACCAACAACGCAGAATCAACTTCAAGGTTCTTCCATTAGAAAAGAGGAAAATTTTTTTTCTTTCTTGTGTAAAGGTTCAGTATTTGGAGAAAACTTTTTTTTTCTTTAATCATCACAATACATAGTTAAACACGTGGGGTGAGGACGACGATAGCCAGGCGGTACGATGATTCGATTGTTATATCGGAATCACGGTTTTCACATCGCAGGGAATCTTTAATTGGTGGACAAAATCTGATGCGCCAGAGCTTGTGTACAGCACCCAAGCCTGAAAAGACTTATTTTAGCTAAAAAAAATACATCAAGAAATATATTCCTAAGTAAAAAAAATCTAATTATTTAAATTGCTGTCACAATATTGGTAAAAAAAATGTATTGGCGATAATATGTGACTAAATATTATTTTATATTAAAATATATATATATATATATATATATTTAGCAGATTTTTTTTATTGGTGTCATGTGTACTCTGATAGCAGTTCCATCCACATGATGGCGTTGTCCTCCTCTGGTGTCACAGCGGAAATGGGAAAGGCCGTATTTTTCCATATGTATTGGCAAAAAAAAACCTAGGTGAAGGGAAAGAATCCAGTGTAAAGAAAATAATCACATTTAAAGTGCAATACTGGTTAAAAAAATAGCGAAATCATGGTTATTCGTTGCAATATTAGGCTTCAAAGCAATAGAAGCAGTTTTATTCACTTATTCCCTATAATGTGTTTTCGTTCTTAAGCTTTATTATGTGTTATTATCAAGGCTATAATCATATATAGAGCTGAGGCATATCCATATGTTTTCAAAATATGCTCCAAATACAAAAATGATTATTGTTTGATTATTGATAGCATATTTTCAATATGTTAAATCTGTGGCTGCAGCCGTTGATTATTATGTATGTATTTAATAATTATAATACTAATAACACTAGTAATACAAATAATTAAAGTCCTAATCATATGTTGTACTTGTATATCACCTTTTTAAAGAAGAAATGTAGCGATAAATTCTTTACAAAATGGATTTGATCTGAAAATAGTGAATAAAAAACAGTAATATGAAATAGTGTAGTAAGTAATAAGTGTACTTACATATATTTATACATAGTGAGTGTTTATTAATATAGAATAACACAGAGTTTAGTCAAGTCCAGGTTCTTTATAAAGCACGTTTAATAGCAACTCAATTTAAAAATACTTAGTAATAAAATAAAAACAGTAATAAAATATTAAAAATAATTAAATATTAAAAATTATATTTTTAAAAATTGTTAGTAAAAGGAACATTAAACATTATTGAATGATAATGATGGTGATTTAATGTTAGAATTTTTTTTAATGAATTCAATTAATTCAATAAAATACATTTAAATTATATATTTTTTTAAATGAATTAAAATGCAATCTATTGGAGAATCAAATCATGTGAGATACTGTAAATTGGAAGTGTCGCAGTAACAATGTCCCCCGTACCCGTATCGTCACCTCTGTGGTGGTGATGGTGTTCTCACATCCCAGAGGTACAGACACCTGCGCTATGCAAATGAGCCTTGTGACCAATGTCTTTTTACTGTGTGCCGTGCATACCGACCAATCACGGAGGCTCCGGCGTGTGCTAGGAGGGAATACAGGTGTACAGCCGACGTCCGACTGGAGCCGCACCTCTTTTCCCCAACAATACGTGTGATAGATTGGTCATCGTGTTGTTTTTGTGCGCATTGCACAGGCCTAGACTGTGCAATCGGGCTGAACTCTCTCATGCCTCGACTCCGGGCCCGCCCTTTAAACTGCGTACGGGAAGTAAAAGCTGCCCAAAACGGAACTGAAACTCTTTTAGCACGATTTCTCAGTCCACCTGCTAAATCCTCACATTACAGTCGCCGTACGGTGCGGAGCGACGGCTGAAGCTCAGCACTGAGAGTTTCTAACCGGGAATAAGAGCCAGGAGTCATCGATTAGCGTTAGCGCTCCCACAAAACGCGGGAGGGGAGTAGGGTTGGGCAATGCAGGCTTTGATCGGTATTGCGATATTTTCTAGACGGTACTCAATGTCATTTTGGGTTGGGGGGGGGGGTGAATTTGGTACAGTCCTAAATCTAGTACACACATATATACACACACACACACACACACACACAGTGGTTTTGAAGCTCAGTATCGGCCGATACTCAAGGTTCCATACTCCTCTGTCTGCTACATCCCATTAATGGGCCTAGCCTTCACTCCCAACATGCATCAGTGAGCCTCGGGTACCCGTGACCCACCAGTCGTCCTTCCTTGGCTCACTTTTGGTAGGTACTAACTCCTGCACACCTGGAACACTCCACAAGAGCTGCCGTTCCGGAGACGCTCTGACTCAGAACATCAGTTGTCTCAGTGGCCCAGACCCTCGACTCCAAGAACTGACCGTTCACGCGCTGCCCCTGACACTTGTGACACATGTATCCCACCCCCCTGACACATGCCGCTGTAATGAGCCATTACAGAGTCAAGGTTCACTTCGCCGGTCAGAGGTGCTAATGTTATGGCTGGTTATAGCCTGTGCTGTGCTCTTGTAATTGCAGAAAGCGATCGATCTTGCCAGTAAGGCGGCTCAGGAGGACAAGGCCCAGAATTACGAGGAGGCCCTGCGTCTGTACCAACATGCAGTTCAGTACTTCCTACACGTGGTCAAATGTGAGTAGACTTTCTGCTTAAAGGGCCCGGGTGGACTGATTTCTGAAGCCGAAGCATAGCTAATACGGCTACGAGAAACTTACATACACTAGTTAGCCAGGTGTTATAATAATAATATTAATAATACTATTATTTAAAGCGCACCTTTCAGCGTGCTTTACCTTTAGCATCAGTTAATGAAATAAAAACAGTAAGTAATTAATAATACAATGAGTACGAATAGCAGTTACAAAATAAGAAAAAAAAAGTTTGAGAAAATGTAAAAGAAAAAAGCAAGAGACATAAAAAGATAGTAATATATAAAAAAATATTAAATTAAAATATATGCTTTAAATTTTTTTAAAGATAGTAATATATAAAAATATTGAATACATAAAAAATATTTAAAATATGGTAATATTTAGAAATAATAATAAAATATATTACAATATATAATATATAAAAATATTTAAAACTTAGTAATATATTAAATATATTATATATATAAAAACTACTTAAAATAAAGTAAAGTAATAAATAAAATAATATATTAAAAATAAAGTAATATATTCAAATATAATATATAAAAATAGTAATAAATTAAAATATATTTAAAAAATAATTAAAAGACAGTTATATATTAAAATATATAATATAAAACACACCCAGCTTTTTGGTGAAACAACTGGCCTGATTAAAGAAAATAATCACATTTAAATCACCGTCTGAAAAATTAGGAGTTAAGTTGATGATTGGATATTCTCCCCAAATCATGCAGCCTTAGTCGTACAGGGTCAGAAACCACATGGGCAGATCTGTAGACCTTTATAGGCATTAAAAGTGCAGAAGGAGACACTAGACATTGCTGAAGTGCTCACCTGTTGTCACGATTGGCCCTCAGATGAAGCTCAGGGGGACAAAGCTAAGCAGAGCATCAGAGCGAAGTGTGCGGAGTATTTGGATCGGGCGGAGAAGCTGAAGGAGTATCTGAAGAAGAAGGAGAAAGCTCCGGCCAAACCCGTGAAGGAGTCGCAGTCTGATGACAAAGGGTGTGTTTGCAGGCGTATGGTGTTATGTGGTGTTAGTGGTGATACTTCAGTAAGGTTTCTTCCATACCTGCCTACACTTTCAAGATTGAAGCGTTGTGATTGGGTGGGATACTGGGGTCTGCGGCGGTGCAATTGGGTGGGATACTGGGGTCTGAGGTGGTGCAATTGGGTGGGATACTGGGGTCTGTGGTGGTGCGATTGGGTGGGATACTGGGGCCTGCGGCGGTGCGATTAGGTCGGATAGTGGGGTCTGCGGCGATGCGATTAGGTCGGATAGTGGGGTCTGCGGCGATGCGATTAGGTCGGATAGTGGGGTCTGCGGCGATGCGATTGGGTCGGATACTGCTGTCTGTGGCGGTGTGATTGGGTGGGATACTGGGGTCTGCGGCGGTGCGATTAGGTCGGATAGTGGGGTCTGCGGCGATGAGATTGGGTCGGATACTGCTGTCTGTTGCGGTGCGATTGGGGGGGATACTGGGGTCTGCGGCGGTGCGATTGGGTCAGAAACTGGGGTCTGCGGCAGTGCGATTGGGTCGAAAACTGGCGTCTGCGACAATGAGATTGGGTGGGATACAGTGGTCTGCGGCAGTGCGAGTGGGTGGGATACTGGGGTCTACGGCGGTATGATTGGGTCGGAATCCTGAGGTCTGTTGCGGTGCGATTGGGTCGGATACTGGAGTCTGCGGCGATAAGATTGGGTGGGATACTGGGGTCTGGAGCGATGAGATTGGGTGGGATACTGGGGTCTGCGGTCAGTATGAAATAAGAAAAGTTACACGATCTGCTACATTTCCATCATCTTACATGTGCAGACACATTATAATGTGAACATTTTATCAAAGGTCAAACGCAGCAGAAGCAGCTTCTCAGCACAAATCACTGCTCACGGTACAATCGATTTTTTACGGGTTACATCGATATCCGGTCGTGTGCTATTTTGTTCGATGCGTCGATACAGATCCATTCATTTTTACATCCCTGTTAAGAAGTTAAACACGTAGATTTTAGCGTAAAGGGAAAACTAAGGAAAACCATTGTAAAGTAGTGAAAATATATAAAAAAAATATTCCAGCCAGACTGTTAATTGTACACACTAACTGTACATTGTGTGTATAGAGTAACTCTATATGGTGACGTGCAGGAGCACAGCACCAGGTGGATGGTAAACCAGTAGAATATGCATAATTAATGCTGATGTCTATGGCTTTTTGTTTTCCCCTGTAGGAACGAGAGTGATGAAGGCGACGACCCGGAGAAGAAGAAGTTTCAGAACCAGCTCTCGGGTTAGCCAGGATAACTGTTTGCACAATGCAAAGTTTAACGGAGAACTCGACATTTCCAACAATATTAATAGTGAAATGCAAACCGAATTAGCAAACCACCACTTCGTCAGCAAATCGTCACAAAGTAACATGTGCTATAAAGTTGCTATAGCTATAAATTGCAATCCATTTAGCGATAGCGATGGTTAGCTTAGCTGTGGTCACTTTGTTGATAGACTTGCCCTGGCTGCACTGTGCTACTGTAGTTTGACGAACACAGTTTAATTCCGTCCCAGTGTTAGCGGTTTTGCGAAATTGTTAAATACACGTCCAGGGAACCTGGAAGCAGTAGCCTTTAAATTTGGCATTTTTATTGTCATTTTAGTGGTGGAAAAATAAAATATAGGCCAAAAGGCCACCCCTTGGTTCTCCCAGTATGAATTAATTTCATAAATCCATCAGATAAACAGTGATTATATATTAAATGTCCATGTTTTTCTCCGTAGGGGCCATCGTCATAGAGAAGCCGAACATTCAGTGGAATGATGTAGCTGGGCTAGAGGGAGCCAAGGAGGCTCTGAAGGAAGCCGTTATTCTACCCATCAAGTTTCCACACCTCTTCACAGGTAAGCGCTCATTTTCCTCATGGATCGTGTAACCGTAAACAGTGTGTGATGCACGGACTGACAGAGATGTTGCTGATGTTACACAGCTTCATTGCATAGAATAAAAAAAAAAAGTTCATAAACTAGTAAACCTAGAGTTTTCTGATCATCTTCTCTTCGGGAGTTATTAATTCTCTAACAGAAAATGTCCCTTACACCATTGCACCACCACCAGCCTGAACTGTTGGCACAAGGCAGGATGAACCCATGCTTTCATGTCGTTTATGCCCAGTTCTGACACGACCAAAAGAACGTCACCGGTGAAATTCGAGACTCGTCCGAAGTTTTTCCGATCTTGTATTGTCCAGTTTTGGTGAGCCTGTAGCCTTGGTTTCCTGTCCTTAGCTGACAGTAGTGGCACCCGGTGTGGACTTCTGCTGCTGTAGCCCACCTGCAGTGCCTGTTTGGGGCCCTTCGGTGACCCTGTACCCAGTACAACCTGCCCATCTGCCTCTTTGTGTCCAGGTAAACGGACTCCGTGGAGGGGGATTCTGCTCTTCGGGCCTCCAGGCACAGGAAAGTCTTACCTGGCCAAAGCCGTGGCAACAGAGGCCAACAACTCCACCTTCTTCTCCATCTCCTCCTCAGACTTGGTGTCTAAATGGCTGGGGGAAAGCGAAAAGTGAGTCGTAGCAGCTTTCGCTCTAGAGTTACTCTACGATCCCCCTAACCCTAATAAACGTATGTTTGTCATTGAGACAATGTTCTCAACCTGTTCTTCAGAATCAGATTCTGAATAATGACTTATAACCACGTTTCCTGATGCTTAAAGACACTAAATATTGTCGGACAAAATGTTTTTTAAAAAGTCGATGAAAAGAACCGTCTTAACTGCCAGGGACGTGTTTTTTAAAGTGATTTTAAAGCGCTGTCTTTCTCTCTCGCTGTCTCTCTTGCGTGCCGTCTTCCTCTTTCTTTGTCGTTCTTTCTCTCTCTCGCTCTCTCTCTGTCTCATGCTCCCTTCTTTCTCTCTTGCGCGCCGTCTTCCTCTTTCTTTGTCTCTCTCTCTCTCTCTCTCTCTCTCTCCCTCTCTTTCCCTCTCTGTCTCTCTCGCGCGCTGTCTCTCTCTTTCTCTCCCTCCCCCTCTTTTTCCTTCTCTCGCTCTCTCTCTTTCTCTCTTCCTCTCGGTCACTCTCTTCGTCTCTCTCTCCCTCCCTCTCTTTCTCCATCTCTCTCTCTTCCTCTTCCTCTCTTTCAGGCTGGTGAAGAACCTGTTCTCCATGGCCCGAGAGCAGAACCCGTCCATCATCTTCATTGACGAGATCGACTCCTTGTGCGGCTCCCGGAGCGAGAACGAGAGCGAAGCGGCCCGGAGGATCAAAACGGAGTTCCTTGTCCAAATGCAGGGTGAGGAAACCTTTCAAACGGCCCGTCCTCGTAGCGAGACAGGTGGCAGATGCCAGTGACTAGAATGCCGAACCTCACTCAAGGGGGGCAGCAGTCCGCCAACGCGCTCCCGTCTTCGCGAGAAGGTGGTGAAAGGTCAAAGAGAGCTTTGACACCCCGCCAGACACGTGATGACACTCAGATGCAGCACAAAACCCCTAATAATGTCCAATGTCTGTTGTCTCCTCAGGTGTGGGGAACGATAATAAGGGAATTCTGGTGCTGGGAGCCACGAACATCCCCTGGACGCTGGACTCGGCCATCAGGAGACGGTGAGCTTTCTCTGCAGGACAGCAGCGCTGAATAGCACTAAAGCCAGTAGGAAATATCCGGCCACGTCATTCGGAATCTACAGGGAAACCTATCCCTGCCGCTGGCCACTGCGTCCCTATGCCGTTCAGCTGATTTCAGCTCGCGCAGAACCGGTTTTTCAGCCCCCTTCTCAAAACATGCGCACAGGGAACACCATGGGAGCGCAGAGCTTAAAGATGAGTCACTGAGCAGCAGCTCGTGTGAAAACCAATTCGGCTGCTCCGGTCAATGCAGCAGAACTGGTTCGGGGAAGTGGCTCCACACAGGGGTGCGAAGATGACCACGCTGTTGAGATCTTTGTAGCGTTCGCTGGTTTTAAAGCAGCGGTTTACACATGTAAAAAGATTACGTGAAAGAAAAATGGTACATCATGGCCTTGGTTTGCGAAAGATGCTTTATGGGCCTTTTTAATGATATTAAGCTTGATCTCTTTTCAAATAAATAGCTTTGTTTTATTTTTTTATGTGAGATATATATATATATGTTGTATAATTACACATGAATAAAATAAATGAATGAATAAAAAATTTTATTTATTATTGTTTCTATTAATATTATACATACAATAAACCTGGATAATTACAAATAAATAAATACATTTATTTTTATTGTTAATATTAATGTACATATAACATATAAAATATTGTATAATTACACATGAATAAAATAAATACATTTAAAAAAATACATTTACTATTATTATTATTACTGTTAATGTTATGTATAAAAATATTATTATTGTGTAGTTACACATGAATAAATAAATAAAATAAAATGTAATTGAAGAAAAATATGTTTTATTAATAATAATAATAATAATAATATTATTATTATTACTATTTAAAAAAATTTAAATTAACAATGTTTTTTTATCATTTTCCTCTTAACTCAAATGTAATGCACTGGTTTGGAATGGACCTACAAAAGGTGACAATGTTTGGAAGGGAAGCTCCCCCAAATTTCCATAACCGTAACATCATCCAGTGGTTGATAATTTGATGTGAAACGGTTCGTTGTAGAGAATCTTGGTTTTCTTCACAGTGGCGGTGAACGTAACCAGAACCGCGGGGAATGTAATCGATGTGTGATGTTCGATAACAGTGTCAGTTGAATGGGTTTAGTTTTAGGCCCAAAAAAAAAAGCTTCAGGCATCAGGCAGCGTCTTCATCACCATTTCACGCGAGGAAGCTTGTAGAGGAACCGGACGTCTGGTTCCATTCGTTCTCATGTATTCCGTCCGTATTGGATTTACACTGTTTTACACCTGTTCCATTCTTTCAGTCGCTCTGTCCTTTGTACGTAATTGTTCTTCTCTTTTCTGTGCGTGTGTAGATTTGAGAAGCGTATCTACATCCCTCTCCCGGAGGAACACGCTCGCTCCTACATGTTTAAACTACACCTGGGCACCACACCCAACAGCCTCACGGACACGGACTTCGTCACCCTGGGGAAGAAAACCGAGGGCTATTCAGGAGCCGACATCAGCATCATCGTGAGAGACGCACTCATGCAGCCGGTCAGGAAGGTCCAGTCCGCCACTCACTTCAAGCGGGTACGGTTTTCATGGCTTGTTGAGAAACTTGACACTGATCAGCCATAACATTAAGACCACTGACCGGTGAGGAACCTTGAGTATTTTGCTATAGTGACACATGCCAGGTGGGATATGTTAGGCAGCGGGTGAACGGTCAGTTCTTGGAGTTGATGTGCTGGAAGCAGGAGCGTAAGGATCTGAGCCTGTGATGTTCTAGACGACCGAGTCTGAGTGTCTCCAGAACGGTAGGTCTTGTGGAGTGTTCCAGGTGTGCAGTAGTTCGTACCTACCAAACGTGATTCAAGGAGGCAAGACTGGTGGGTCATGGGCACCCGAGGCTCAGTGATGCATGTGGGGAGTGAAGGCTTGCCCGTCTGGTCTGATCCCACAGAGGAGCTACTGTTGCACAACATGCTGGCTGTCGAGCTGTTTTGGGGGCATGAAAGGGGCCGGCGCAATATTAGGCAGGTGGTGCTAATGTTATGGCTGATTAGTGTATGTGAATATTTAAAAAGTCTTGCCATTCAGAACTGCTGATGCTCTAATTGTCATGAAGTGTTTACACAGCGTAAGCCTCTCAGCTGAAATTCCCAAAGGGTATTTTAACAAAGTTCGCCATGTACATAACTTGCATTTAAACGTCATTGTTATTATTATTATTAACAATAATACATATTTTAATAATTAATAATAACAAATAAAACAATAATAAAAAATATATTATATAATAACAATCATGAATAATTTAATAATATTTGTATAATTAATAATTAAATATTTAATAATAAAAATGAACAATTTGATTATTATAAATAATAATTAAAATAACAATTTTTTGAATAATAATAACTTTAAAATAAAAATTTCATTATTATAATTAACAATGATAAAATACTTAACAATAATGAATCATTTAATAATAATAATAATAATAAACCACTTACTAATAATAACAGAAATTATGAATTTAATAATGATAATAGTAATAATAGTAATTAAACATAAACATAATAATAAATGATCATAATAATCAAAATAAGCATTATAATACATATACTTTTTATGTTATTATTTCTTTTTTAAAGGTACGAGGCCCCTCGAGGGACAATCCCAACGCCATCGTGGACGACTTCCTGACCCCTTGCTCTCCTGGTGACCCGAATGCCTTAGAGATGACCTGGATGGAGGTTCCCGGAGATAAGCTCCTGGAGCCAGTGGTTAGCATGGTGAGCGCTGTTCTTTCTAGGGACACGGATTTCCCTGATTGGGTGCGAGGGAGCTCTTGTGCTTGCTCACTTTTCAGCTGGGACACACGCTGCTCACAATCCCACAGGGCCTGGCGCTCTGCTTTTCTCCACAGGGATTGTTTCGGCTGAGCTTACATCGCGTCTGGAGGCCCAGGGATGGACGGTCTGTGTCCAGCACAGTTTGGTGACTTCTCTGCTCAGAATCCGAATCAGATCAGAATCATGGCCGATGGTGACTCTCAGTACAACAGTGTAAAACCGTAGTAAAGAACACAATACAACAGATGTAAACGACACGATGAATAATATATCAACAATATAATAAATGATCAAAGACAGGAACACAGAGTGCAGATAGCGGTGTGTGCATAAAGTGCAGTTGCAGTCTTGTAAGGTGAAGCAGTGTGACAATTTAACTGTTTAGGAGGGAAACTGCGAGGAGAAAGAAACTGTTCCTGTGTTCTGCAGGCTTCTATACCGTCTGCCAGAGGGCAGCAGGTCAAAAAGTCTGTGTCCAGGGTGTGAGGGGTCTGTGATGATTTTCCCTGCCCGTTTCCTGGT